>PIJE02000150.1:572190-579690 GCA_002895965.2 Coryphaenoides rupestris
TTTCGCCAGCTTTTTCTCAAACTCAATGCTTGTTTTGTTTTGAAAATAATGAAAATGAATATGGCTGAATAGAGCATAGCAATGCATTCAAAATGGTTGGCTTGAAACTTCTAAAATACTGACCGAGTCCAAACTTTGATCATTCCCAATATTAAATGTCTTCTTCACATCACAGGCATGCATAGCCTCTGTCTGCCTCCACGTTGGACGGCAAGAGCCTCATCTGTCTATGATGAGCATACTCAAAATTCAGAGACCATTATGGCTTTTCCTAGAGTTCAGCTCTGCGGCGGCTTTAGTTGAAACAATTTGCCATCAGCTTTGTACACAGCTTTCATCTTGGGAGGCCTGGTGGTGGGCCTGACAAGGGGGGGGGGGGGGGGGGCAGAGGGTGGCGGAGGGAAAGTGATTTCAATCGGGGAGTCGTTTCAAGAGGGGGCTGGGTACGCTTGCTACCTCCACCCTTCAAACCTCCGTCACAGGATCAGAGGAGCACTCAAGATTAGCATTAGCATTTGCCGGGGGAAGCCGTCATGTTGCCATCTTAATCCTGTGAGAGGAACAAAAAAAAAAAAACCTCAATGGTGACCTTTGACCCCTCCACAAACAGCAGGCTTAGCGCAGACTTTGATTTGTCAACGATGACCACAACACAGCTCGCCCCCCCCCCCCCCCCCCCCCCCCCCCAAAAAAAAAACGGAGCGCCAATGTCAAGGGTGTCTGCTCCGGCGATCTTGTGACAGCCGGGCTAGATGGTGGAAGGTGTTGGTTTTCATGCTAGCTGGGTGTTCCTGCACCGGGGTTCTAGTTATAATGACGTTATGAGCAGCAGTGTTGGAGTGGCTTCATTAGTCACAGTATCCACAACTCAATCCATTCAATAGAATACTGAAAAAAACACATTCGGATGACTGCATGGGTTTCAACGGTAATATAATGTAGGAACAAGTTAAAAAAATACAATGAATCACAAAAAAACCAAAAACGTAACTAATGACTAATGAACACATCTACAATTAATGAATCTACAAACAGCCACATCCTTACTGAAATCCCATATTTTTTTAAGTATACCATAACACTATAAGGGCATATTTTCGTGTGTGTGAGTCTGAGTGTGAGTCTGTGGTTGGGTGGTCGGTTGGACGGTGGAAAGACGAGGGTAGGCTGCAACAGACGAGCGGGGGGGGCAACCTACAGTACGCCGAGAGCAGGGGCCAGAGAGAGAGAGAGCCCGGATGCCTTGTTGTTTCATCACGGCTCTGAGTCTTATTGGTGCCGACGCGCGAGCCTCAACATCCACCCCCCGTTCCACGGAGACGCTGGGGAGGCGGGGTTGTCCTCCCAGACCCACGTGACGTGTTCTCCGACAGAGTGCAATGCCGGGCCACAGAATACATATATACATATATATATATATATATATATGTATTATGCGTAACTAGAGAGAGTAGAGAGGACGAGGAAGAGAGAGAGAGAGAGAGAGAGAGAGAGAGATACTGTACATGTCGTTTCAGTTAATATAAGCCAGAGCACTTGTATAAATATATCAACTGTCAGAAAGGCAGAGGGAGAGATAGGGGAGCAGGGGGGGTGGGGGGGGTGGGGGAGTCAGCGTTGAATAATATATCAATCAACTATCAATACTGATCATTGGCGAACGTTGCAGTGTTTTAATATGCGTCAATCATGTGCAAAACTGTGTGTGTGGGCATTTACTGTACAGCGAGAGCATGCGTGTCCATCCTTTGGCACGGGGGGGGACGGACATTCAGACGTCATTCACACACACACACACACACACACACACACACACACACACACACACACACATACCACACACAGACCTGCTTGCCAGTTTAACACAGGATTGATGGAAACCATGACTCTGGGGTAGGAGTCCTCCGGTGAGTTGAGGAACGCCACACACCACTAGCAGCAGCAGCACCGGCTCTGGTTACGGTAACACACCTACCCCCCCCCCCCCCTCACCGAGACCCCCCCCCCCCCCATATGGAGCCGTGTGCCAGCCGGAGGGAAAAAAACAAAACAAAACAGGAAATATTATTCAGAAGCCATGTGACTAAAAGAGATACTTTTCAGGTAATTTCTGTAGTAATTTAGTCATTACACCGTGGCCACTTTTATCCAAAGGGCCTTGGAGTGAATTCAGATACGTGTCATTAAGGAGCAGGTAGAGGGGGGGTGGGGGTTGGGGGGAGGGCGGGTGGGGGGGTGGGGCATCTTGCTTATGGATGCCTGTGTCTGCATGCAGACTGAGGACATGAGGGGGGTTCGAACCTGGAACCTTTCAGTTTGGCACACCCAAATGACTAGCGGCTAGCCCTAAAGTATGGTATTTATTTATTCATTTGTACAAAAAAATGGTTTATTTGAATGTTTTGAATATGTTATCCATTACAACAACAGTGTTCCCCACATTGTATGAATGAATACATTTATTTATTTGAACAGGGACAGAGTACAAAGAACATTAACCTTATAAAACAAGGACCGATGTTCTGTACCAGGTTTTAGCAAATTGCTATTTTCCACCGTTAGTTCCTGGGCAGGCAAGTAAAATTATGAAAATGACACATTCAATGAGTACAAAAATACTACGGCAATCAAAAAAAGTACACAAACACAATCATCCCCAACCCCGAAACAACCCCACACCCGCTCCCCACCAACAACTCACTCATACTCGTACTCGTACTGCTTTGAGAGGGTGACCATCGCGTGTGTCGTGTTACCAGTGTGGCGATGAACGGGGAACGGGTTCGAGTATTCAGAGCGATCAGGATCACAGGAGGCGATGACGCAGCCGACACAGCGTCGGATTCGTTAGCGCATTGTTTACGTCGTTAGATAACTTACAGGACATGGAGGAAGATTGAGTAAACCATCATTATTGCTTAAACGTTTATTTGCTTGCGTTACCCTAACAGCCCCACGATGAAAAAAAAAAGACAAAATGGCGGCGCTCTAAAGCAATAAACCCTTAACTGCACAAAACAACTTGTGTTTACAAGAGTGTTTATGCAATATTTATGAACTCTTTGAAAAGTGGTTAATTCCTTTGTGTACTGACATTTTCAAAATAAAAGGCCAACCCGAAATGTCACCCTAAAACACAAATGAAGTATGTTTAAAATTCCTTTGCAGGCGAGCTCAACCGGTCCCAGATGCCTTTTTTTTTTACCTTGGACTCCTCGCACGCCTTCCTCTAGGGGGCGCTGTGTTCCCTGGGCGCTCGGTTGGGTCCTGCCCAGGGCCCAGACGCTGAGGACAAAAGAAAAGGGGTTTGAGTTTCTTTGTTCAGGGAGCTAACATGACTGTTTTGGGGCCCTGCTTGAACTCTACGTGACACTAAGCCTTTGGACTTATCCAACCAAGTTAGCTCTTATATGTTAGCCTCCAGGGCTACAAGTGGAATAACCATAGGTCTCCAAAGGCATTTTAAGAGATAGAGAATGATGTCTCAATGAAATTATAATAAAACATGTCAAATATGTACGCTTTACATGTTTTATTATATTTTAGTTTTTATGATTTTATCGTTGGTTATAATTTAATATTGAAGACCATTTTTAAAACTTAAATTTAATGTAATAGTCATCATAGTATATTATATTTATGTTTCTGGATGGTGTAATAACATAAATTCATAGGTAAGGACCATGGGCATGGACCAACAAGTATGCATGTATTTGCAGGAACCTTTCGGGTCAACACAGTTATGTGGGCTGCAGATAAAGTGTCTGTGTACAATTTGTATGATAGTATGTATGTATGCACAGAATTCTTCACGTGGGCCTGCCACCAATCATGTCTCTGTCTCCAAAGGTTGAAATGCAAATTGAAAACGAAGTACATTCTGATCCATTACAATAAGGAGCTGTAGATTTGAGCAAAATAACAGGGTTAGATCATTGCTATTTTCTTGCTAAGTGCTCCCTCAATTCCTAAGGGTCAGAAATGTAATTCATGTCATTTAGGAGGGAGAGCATCCATGTAATTACAATAATCTTGTGCTTCCGAGGGTGGGAGCGAGCCATTGCATCATGGGTAAACTGTGTAGACACATGGCAGGGAGGGGGAACAACGGTAATATCGGTGGCAGCAAGGGGAAATGCTGTTATATAATCAGAACATGACACAAAATCACAATTAAACCTGTGAGACATTAACGAAATTGCGTGATGCGGTCTGAGGGTCTGTTGCATCTGACTGTGGTGATGTGTGTGTGGTGTGTGGTGTGGTGTGGGGGGGGGGAGGGGGGGGATGGGGGAGTTTCCTCTAATCTCAGGCCTAACTGTTTATAATTGCAATCAGCTGCCGAGAATTCTTGTGTGCAACCACGTGTGCATCATCAACAACCTCCAAATGTTACTGTATGGGCATACAAACACACACAAACCACACACACACACACACCACACACACACGACGCCTCAGGGAACCTTGCCAACTGCCGATACTTTCCACAGGTAGATTACATCAGTCCTGCTTCACAGCCTATATATAAATAAAACTGCTATTTTTAATGGATGGTAAAACTAATTCGAACCCCTTCGGCGTTGCGAAGGCCATTAGCATCTAAAGATGGATGATTTCCTCCAAACTGTATAACAGTGAGTTGGAGATGTTTATCAATTAGCCGGCGAGACTGAGGATTAGGTACCCTTCGGTAGGAAGACATGTGCCTAATAAAGACCCACCACCACGTGCACTGCAACAGGGCTCTTACCTACAGAGGACCCCAAGGTCTGTCCGCAGATACGCCTGTGAGTAATTACCGTCCTCTATCTGCGGCGGTAGCTCAGAGGAGACACACATCACTCATTTGTAAAGAATGGAGGCAACGCAATGGCACCCGGGAGCCGCGGGCAATTAATTGATAAATGCCGGGACGCGATGTCCCACCAGATAGCACCAAGCGGCCGCTAAAGAGCGCGCCGGGGCGTGACTCCAAGACGAGGGAAACTTAGCGAAACACCATTAACCTACTAAAGCCCTCTCGCGGATAGCGTAGGGCAGGAGAGGGAGTTTTAAATTGCCCCGAAGCCCCAGAGATTATGGAGAACGGTGCGCGGGTCTTTAGTTCAAGGCTGCAAACCTATTTTTTGATTAATTCCGATGTACCGAACTCATAAAGTACCCCCGGCCAGAACCTGAAAAGCCGCCATTAAGGATGCGGTGCAATGTGTTTTGACCGAGTGATTACTGTGTATACACACACACACACACACACACTGATTCATAAGCGTATTGACATTTCAAGCAGGAAAATACCTTGGTTGGTCGTAATGTAAATACGGTGCGCATGACTGCATATTCCCTATTATAATAGGAGTATTAGACCCGTCCCACAATAAAAATCAGGGTTGGATTCTGTCTCTGGGCGGCAGACAAACGACGAGAAGTATTGGGAAAGAATAAGTCCTTTTTTACAAACAAATAGGCCTTAGATACACATAAACACATCACACATGTAAACACACACATAAACTCACACACATACACACGCACACGCACACAGTTGCAGGCATGCGCATTGAAAAGACACACACACCACACACACACACACACAGACATAAACACACCACACACACATAAACAGGCACATCAACACACCACACACTCACATGGCATGCATGCACATTAATAAAACGCACACATGCAGACAGAGAGAGACACACACACACAACCACACACACACACACACACAAAGAAGAACCTCACAACAAGCACATACTTTTTTAAGTGAACACATTTGGGTGCATACAATCTACCACCCAGCACTTTTTTCCTCTGTTGTGTGTGTGTTGTGTGTGTGTGTGTGTGTGTGTGTGTGTGTGTGTGTGTGTGTGTGTGTGTGTGTGTGTGTGTCTGTGTGTGTGTGTGTGTGTGTGTGTGTGTGTGTGTGTGAGATTCCCTTGCCCTTGATTAATCCTTCTGAGCTGTCAGGGGATGTTCCGTGTTTGGGTTCCTGAACAGGCAGGTTGGGCCCATTCCACATTCTGGAAGCTCTACTCCCTGCCCAATTCCCCCACACACACACACACACACACCTACAACGTTGCACACGCCACCACACACCACCACACAAGCACACCACGCCACGCACACACCACACCACACCAAACTACGCACACACACACTACCGCAAACACTGAAGGCACATGGAATATACTTGACCAACCTGTCTGTTTGTCACTGTTTTTTCTTTTTTCTATCCAATGTAAGTCACCCCATGCTAAGTTAACACACATGCAGAAACACACACACACACACGCAGACACACACAGACAGACACATGTGGAGACAATGGTCCATGCAGACGCATGAACCGACCGTTCCCATGCATAGATGCACGCATCCAAAGACACGTCCTGCTATGACCACCCCCACATGTCCGCATGGAAATCACACACAGACCAAACAGAGCTCAACGCATCAAATCAAACTCTGCTGCGCTGTCGCCTAAACCCACACGCTCGCTGCATCCGCCAAGACGTGCTACTTCTTGTCTCCCTCTGCGCTGACGCAAATGTCCATTCTATCATCCTATCACTCAAATAATCTTCCATCCTGGCCGGAGAGAGAGAGAGAGAGAGAGAGAGGGAGGGAGGGAGAGAGGGAGGGAGGGAGAGAGAGATGTCAGATTCAATCAGTATTTCAGTTTGAAATTTCATTTGGATGGTGGTTCCCTTAATTCCCAACAGGGGGGCGGGGGGGGAGTGGGAAGTGTCTTCTCCTCCAGGAGGGTTGAGTTGAGGGTTCCTGGGGGTCAGCTATAGCTCGCAGGGTCCCTGGGGAGCTCAGGGGGTTAAGTATCCGACTCAAGGATGCTACGGTGAGTTTGGCCCAAAAACCTCCGGGCCCTTGGAGCAACGCTGACCTCCATAACTACTGGAATATCCTCTTGCCGGCCCACAGAACTCTTTGATTCAGAATATCTTCAAAAGACTCAAGGTTTGTAGACATATAACAGAAAAAAAAACGGTTCAACGGTTTTTTGCAGCTCTTGGAAAAAAATGAAAAACTGAGCTTTGATTTATTCAAAGTCTAACTGCACTGTACTCTTCACGCGCCTTTGTACTCCGTCAACAATCCACAAGCATTTGCGAATGTTTGCCAACTCCCGTTTAAGTAGCCCAAACATCACTCAATCCAGAAGCTGAAAAAAGGATGACGCTTTTCCGTGGTCGTTCTTTGTTTTTTTTATCAATCGTTGTCTTGCTTTCGTGAAGAAGAAGAAGAAGAAGAAGAAGAAGAAGAAGAAGACAAAAAAATCACCAAAGCAAAGAAGACTTCGCCAGGCGTCCCAGCGCCAAGAGCGGCGCTTCAGTGACAAGTGGTATTTACCGAGCGGGATGGGGAACAGTTAGCAGTTAGCAGGGTGTCGGGCAGTCGGTCCGTGAACGGCACCCACTATGAAGAGTATAGGCTTGGTGTGCCAGCGACCGGGCCTCACCGCACCGTCTCTCACCG
>PIJE02000150.1:587190-636330 GCA_002895965.2 Coryphaenoides rupestris
AAAAAAAAACCCACTATAGAAACAAACAGAGAAAGTCCTGATGCGAGAGAGATTAGAAAGACTTAGGAGTCCTCTGATCACAACATCATTAATTCGATCCAGCACCCCCTGCTGACAAGCCCGGAATAACTCGGGTCCGGATAAGAACATCAAGAAAATAATCTTTAAAATGAGTCGGAATTTGGTTTACCCGCGGCACATAAATAAAACACATTTCCGAGTGGTTATGTCAACATGAAAAGTTCACCCAGGCATGGACAAATACATGACCCCCCACGACCCCTCCGTAGATTAAACAAAGTGAGCTTACAAAAATATTCCTGGCCCGGTATCTCATTTCAAACTCTCACTTCCACAAAGGGGGAGCTGTGTTTGGTGACGGCAGCGAGGGAAAGCACGCACTGACACTCCAAACATCCGACCAGATCCCACTCACCCAGGAACCCCAGTATTGGCGGCAAAAATTACATTAAACTTAGAACATGCCGGCCTACACATACACACACACACACACACGCGCACACACACACACAGACACATACACACACGCACGCACACACACACACACCTCACTGCAGCCCTGTATCCTGAACACACCCAACAAGGTTTATTGATTCCTGTTGGCCCAGCCAAAGTGCATGGCAAATGGCTGCTTTATAGAACCTTTATAAGCCCCCTCCACTACCCACGATACCTCGGCTCGTCTGTGACCCGGTGATACCCACCACCACCACCACCACCACCACCACCACCAGCCCGGCAGGTTAGGGGGTCTGGGCTTTGAGTCTTTGACCCACGCTGTACTGGCATGGGCCAAAGACTCAAAGCCTGCTACATGTGTTGGAGCTGGACTGTGCTTGTCAATGGCGTGCTGCTGTTTAAAGAGCCTGATGACAGTGGGAGAGAGAGAGGGGAGAAGGGATGAGGTGATGAGACAGAGAGAGAGACAGAGAGAGAGAGAGAGAGAGAGAGAGAGAGAGAGAGAGAGAGAGAGAGAGAGCGTTCCAGGTGAACGAGGCCTTGAATCAACACACTGGGCCACACACGCACACGCTATGGACAGTTGAGTAGGAAATACATACAGAGGGTGGACCAGGCCAATGTGTGTGGGTGGGTGGATGTGGCATATGTGTGTGCGTGTGTGTGTGTGTGTGTATGTGTGTATGTGTGTTATGTGTGTGTGTGTGTGTGTGTGTGTGTGTGTGAATGCCTGTGTGTGTGTGTGTATGCCTGTGTGTGGGTGCATGTGGGCGTGTGTGTGTGTGTGCGTGTTTGTGCATGCGTGCGTGCATGTGTCTGTGTGTGTGTGTGTGTGTGTCTGTGTGTGTGTGTGTGTGTGTGTGTGTGTGTGTGTGTCTGTGTGTGTGTGTGTGTGTGTGTGTGTGTGTGCGTGCATGAGGCATGCGTGGTGAATGCGTGCATGCAGGTGCGTGTGTTAGAAAGGTAACCAGGGAGGCCGTGGCTTTGGCGTCTCAGTCTTCAGTGCTTGGAAGTATAAATATATCCATTCAAACCCACATTAAGTCAACCAACCGGCCAGCCAGACAGCCATGCAGCCAGCCAGCCAGCCTCCCAGCGGGAAGTCAGTCGGTCCATGACACACACACACACACACACAGAACAGACACACGCTCCGTACCCGACATTCCCCTCAACAGTACTCCTCCACCCCTCCCCCTCCACACACACCCCACATCCATTTGTTAGCTGCTTACTTTCAGCAGCAAGTGGGGAAAGAGCATTTTGCTGCCTCGCCATTTTTCTGCCGTGCTCCTCTTTGAAGTGGACGTTTTCATCCGCGAGGAGAAAACATCCGTCTTATGCAGCCGTTTAATTTAGAGAGCGAAAAAAAAGATTTTTCCTGGTCAGGTTTTTTTTTCTTCTTCTTCTTCTTCTTCTTCTCCTCTCAAAGAGCATATGGAAATGTCTAGCAATGCAATTCCACATATTTAAAAATACAGCCACTTCTAAGGAACTATTGACACAAACCCATGAGGAGAGATTTATAGATTCAAGAGGCTGAACTCCGAGCACGGGTTCCAGAGCTCCGCCCCCCTGCCCCCCCCCCCCCTCCGCCTTCTAATCACCTTCACCTGTCCCTTCGTCGAGGCCTCTAATCACCCGTTCCCGTAACAACCTTTGTTCCAGTGCACCTCCGGGCACTGGAACTGTTTCGTTCGCCAGCGCGGTGAAAGTCGATGAAAACAACAGATCACGGGTCCGTCCACACCTACCTGTGTGACCCTGGGGAGAAACAGATCCACAGGAACATTGTGGCGCGTTTTCACAGGCAGTTTTATTCCCGTTTTGTTTAGCCTCGTTAAAATACTGGAACGGAGGCATAGAAAACGGAAAGTGCTTACTTTAACACACTCTAACACACAAATGTTCCCTTACATGCGCCTGCAGAGCAAACTCACTATAAGCCACCGCAAAGACACCAAAACTAGTCAAAAGGTCACATGACAATTTTGAATTGGCTCGTAATGGCTAAGCACACACACACGCGTGGTGGTAAAATAGGGGCCCTTTAACACTCTTTATTCCCATCAGAATAAAATAAGTACATGATAATCAGCACTTAAATATGCAATTCGACAATAATGACTCACAACGGTCGTTGGAGAACCAACCAGCTATCATTGGTCCGCGCACATTGCGCCAAGGCAAGCACGGCGAGGCTCTGTCTCACTGCCCTGTCAGATAACACGATGCACACAGCAGAGCAAAGCATCATGGGTACAACGTCAACACAGACACTATTTGACAAACACAGTTAAGGTAAAGAGACGTTACCTTCGCCAGATGCTCTGTGGATGTCGATAAAATGCTCAAAATGACCTCCTCAGTTAACCTTGCCTCTTTCATGACCATCATCATCACCTGGCGACCTCGGCTCCAGCTGTCATTCTCGCCGGTTTACCGTGTCACTCGTTGCACACCGAAATGGTATTAAACACGATTTTATGTTGAGGCTCTACCGTGTGCATGAAGTTATTTTGCACACGCCAGCTTCAAAGATGACAATACGTCGCTCAGAGCGGGAATAATGATGTATTTTTTATCTCAAACTAAAAACCCACAGTATCAATAAACAACTCTGCCGGGCGTTTTCTTGCGCTCTCAGTCTCTACGCAGATGAAAGCAAAACCATTTATATACGCGAGAGCAGCGCTTTAACCCCCAGGTAAGTGAGTCAAGTTTATTTATATCGCCCCCCCCCCCGTTCACAGACAAAAGGTCACACGGTGCTTCACAAGTGTAAAACAAATATAATACAAATATAACAGACGGCAGCAAATGCAGCCCGGCCCAGCTTAGGTGCAAGCAAACAGCCTGCCTGAAGAGATGAGGGGCCACGTTCCACAGACTCGCTAGAAGCCACACACTCGCACAGGCAATATCACCTCTCGTTTTCTAATGGGGTGCGGAGGAACCGTGGGCCGAGCACCCGGGAGACACGACGCCCGGTAAGTTAAGGTGACGGTGGACGAAGATGAGACACCCTCCTCCTCTGCCATATTTAAGCTGGAGCTCGGCCGCGAGCCAGACTGCCACTACCGCTGGGAGGAGGGAAAGTGGCAGCAACAACGGAAGGACAGGGAAAAAAAAACACCCCAAAAAAAAAACCCAGCCTCGCCGTGGCGATAATGTGTTGGGAAGCAGCTCGGCATGCGAGCGCCACGGGCAACCTGCAGGTTGAAATCACATCCCTCTCCTGCCCTGTGAACACCGTGGACTCCTGCGAGCCAGAGTATCCACTGACACACACCGCCTCCCCTCAGGTGGCGGATGTGTGTGTGTGTGTGTGTGTGTGTGTGTGTCTGGGTTTGTGTATGTCTGTGGGCGTATGTGTTTGTGCATGCTTGTGTGTGTTTCTTCGCGCTTGCGTGTTTATGAAGGTGTGTGTGAATGAATGTCCGATTTTTTTGGTTTCCGTATAAATGTATGTGTGTATATGTATACGTATATGTATACGTATGTGTGTGTGTGCGTGTGTGTGTGTGTGTGTATTCTGTGTATCTGTGCTGTGTGTGTGTGTGTGTCCATGTGTGTGCTTGCATATATGTTTATGAATGTATTTGTGTATACTGTATGTATATGTATATTTGTGTGTGTGTGTGTGTGTGCGTGTGTGTGTGTGTGTGTGGTGTGTGTGCATGTGTCTGCGCATATGCGTGTGCGTATGTGCGTGTGTGTGTGTATTCTGTGTACCTGTGCTGTGTGTGTCCGTGTGTGCTTGCATGTATGTCTATGAATGTATTTGTGTATACTGTATGTATATGTATATTTGTGTGTGTATGGTGTGTTTGCGTGTGCCTGCACATGCGTGTGTGTGTGCGTATTTGTGTGCGTATGTGTGTGTGTGTGTGCGTATTTGTGTGCGTATGTGTGTGTGCGTGTGCGTGTGTGTGTGTGTGTGTGACTCGGCTAGGTTGGCGTCCCAGCCAGGGATTCCCATGAGTTATGGCTTCCAAGGCACGTCGGCGTCTGGCTGCTGGCTCTCAGGCCCACTCTGTCCTGCTTAGCGTTGCTCATAATTACAGCCAACAACAATCACACTGGCCAGGCCTCCTGGACGAAACCCTAGCAGGCCCCCACACTCCCCCCACCCCCCTCCCCTCCCGCATAACCACCCAGCTACCCAGCGAGCGGAGTAAGACTGGAACACCACGCATTGGACATTTTTTCCCCCATTCAGGATATTTCCGCGTGGGTCGTGTTGCTGTTTGCGGAGATGTCTCGTCAGCGCACAGCCATGCGTGTGAGGGGGAAAATCGGTTACATAGTCCGGTGTGATTTATGGTTGATTTGATGTCGTTTGGCACGGCCCGTCAATTCTTGCGGCTCTCCTCACCAAGCACTGAAGGAATCTTGGAACGGGTACGCTATACAGTAGGTTGACGGATATACTAATGGATTTGCCTCATTAAACATATGTGATGTATTCACATTTAATACATTAAGTATGTGTTTTGACCGACAAGAGCGACTCAAGCTTAAAGCAACGCTGCAATGTCTGGAAACAAAACTTTCAGAAAGTAACAGCCTTGAACTTTTCGGTGGACGTTTTTACTTCATCTCGGCCCTGATCAGTAAGCGTATCCTCTGGTCTGTTTGCATACATTCCAGCCCGCGGTCGAGCCTTTAACACGGGAGCGATTAAAATCGGAGGCGCTAATAGCTGGGGTGCATACAGAAACAAAAACGGCCGTGGCTTTTCAACACAAAGCGCAGGGCTAATCCAAACAGCGAGGCCTCTCTCAGGGCTCCCTCCTCAGGCTACGCTGGTGTCAGCTGGGGGGGAGGGAGGCCGTGGCACCGGGGGCTACTAACTTATCTAACCTAACCCCGCCTGCATCTCCCAACCGGACCTCCGTAACCTTGGTGCCAGATGCCACCGGCCCGTCCGACCCGACCATCAGCCGATCACCTGCCCTCCACCCCACGCCCGCCACGACACCGGCTGCATTATGGATGAGCCACTTATCCTCGCCGCACTCCAGCAGTCCCTGCTCTGATTCAGGATGACGTCACCTGGGAAGCGAAGGGTATGAGAGGAGGACGGAGGGTGGGTGGGGGAGGGGTGGACGGAGATGGGTGGATGATTGAATGTAGGATGGATAGTGGGATAGACAGCTCGATGGATGGATGAGTGAGCAGAGGGATGACACTGGATGGGATGAATATATGGATTTGGACGGCTGGATGGATGGATGGATGGATGGATGGATGGACAGAGAACAGGTGGGAGGGAGCGTGGGTTGGTGGAGGCGTAGTTGGATGATGGATGAATGTCGGACGGATAGCTGGATGGACAGCGAGACGGATTGGCTGGAGAGTTGGATGGATGACGGACTGAGACATGGACCGTGACAACAGCTGGATGAACAGGATGCTCTATATGTACAATATTTCTGGTGTGAACAGTGTGCGGTATGAACAACTGCAGTTGACCAAAGTGCTGTATGGTGCAAAAAACTAATCAAGAACAGGGCAACAACACGCACACCCACAGAGCAGTCAAGAGGATTCAAACGCTAAGGAGTAAAAGTGAGTTTTTAACCTGGATTTAAAAGTGTCAATGCACCTGACTGAGTGTGGAAGGTTGTTCCATAGTCTAGGGGCTGCAACTGCAAAGGCACGAT
The DNA here is from genome assembly GCA_002895965.2 of Coryphaenoides rupestris. NCBI lineage: Eukaryota > Metazoa > Chordata > Actinopteri > Gadiformes > Macrouridae > Coryphaenoides > Coryphaenoides rupestris. Next base: position 593,340 of record PIJE02000150.1, read on the forward strand.
TCAAATTTGAGGGCCGAGTCAAATATCACACCAAGATTTTTGGCAGACGGTTTGACGTAGGTTTCTAGCTGGCTCAGGTTTTTGGTGATAGTGTTTGTGGAATCGGGAGAGCCAAATAAAACATTTTCAGATTTATCTTTGTTTAATTGGAGGAAGTCCAGCAGTTCAAGGCAGTTTTTTTAAAATTCTTGTGTTGGTCATCAGGTCTTAGTAGGAGGTAAAGCTGTGTATCATCTACATAACAATGGAATGAGATATTTTACTTTTGAATGATTTGACCCAGAGGATTAGACCTTTTGCGAGCGGGGGGTCCGGGCCCACCACCGAGGCAGCAGCAGAAAGCGGCCAGTGTGTATGTGTTGAGACGCAGGTAAGGCGTGTACGCCAGGACACGAATGCGAGGTGTGGGGGAGGCTGAGTAACGGTCTCGTCTGGGAGGAGGGAAGCTCGCCTTTAGGACTCAGAGATTCAGTAAACCACTCATCTTCAATGGTCATAAATCAGAGCGAGAGAGGGAGAGAGAGTGAGAGGGAAGTCTGTACTTCCCAAATAAATACTGGACTTATCGGAAGAAAAGCAAGGGAGGGAATCGCAATCTTTTATCCAAATCAGTCGTTTATCCAGGTCAGTTGGATGCGCCAAACAAAGATGACGGGTTAGAACAGTGGAAATCGATTTGTTGTATTTATGGCTACAACACTTCCACACACACACAGCTGCACACACACACCCACACACACACAGGTGTGTGTGTGTGTGGGTGTGTGTGTGCAGCTGTGTGTGATTCTGTGTGTTCCTGCTTATGCATGTGTCTACGTTTCCCTCCGTCTCTATGCACATTAGTTCCCATATGTGCCGTGACCTTATCCTTCCACCTTATCTTCATGCTCCATCTGAACCCGTGAGTGTCTGAGTGGCGGCGGAGGCGATCGCTGGAGGAGTTGCTCCTTCTCCCTCCTGCAGCCCACCCCAGCTGCCGGCCCCTCATAAAAGACCCCGTATATACCGTGTTGAGTCCAGCCCCCAACTCCCCCCCACCCTTTAAAGTGACTGACAGCCTATCAGCAGGGGATCAGCTGAGATCAGAGGTAGGCGGGCAGCAGGAGAGGGGTGGGTACGACTCCATGCAAATAGAAGACACTTGAGAAAACACCCGTGCCCGGCCCAATCTGATAAGAGGTGAGTGGGGGGGGCAGGGGGGGGGGGGTGAAAGGTAGAGTGTTCCTGAGAATGAGACTGAGACACACACACACAGACACACTATGCTGTGTATGGAAGTCTGTGGAAATCACCTCCCAGGAAATCAGTGATTGGACATGAAGAGAGCAAGAGAAGGACGATAATACGATATATGTTGAAAGGAAAGTGAGTGTGTGTACTGTATGTGTGTTTCTGAGACACTCTCTGTGGTTTGTACTTGTGTTCCTGAGACACTCTCTATGGTGTGTATGTGTGTTTCTGAGACACTCTCTATGGTGTGTATGTGTGTTCCTGAGACACTCTCTATGGTGTGTACTTGTGTTCCTGAGACACTCTCTATGGTGTGTACTTGTGTTCCTGAGACACTCTCTATGGTGTGTATGTGTGTTTCTGAGACACTCTCTATGGTTTGTACTTGTGTTCCTGAGACACTCTCTATGGTGTGTATGTGTGTTTCTGAGACACTCTCTATGGTGTGTATGTGTGTTTCCTGAGACACTCTCTATGGTGTGTATGTGTGTTCCTGAGACACTCTCTATGGTGTGTATGTGTGTTCCTGAGACACTCTCTATGGTGTGTATGTGTGTTCCTGAGACACTCCTGAGACTTATGTAGGTATCTTGGGGAAGAAATGGGAGAGGAGTGGAAAGGAGAAGAGAAGAGACACTAAAAGGGGAAAAAAGGTGAAAGGTGGTGTGTACACGTTCTGAGGAGAGAGCAGGGATGGGATGGGAGATGAGACGTGAACTGAAGAGAGGAGAGGTCAACAGAAAAGATGTCCCCACACTTTAAGAGAAAAGATGCAACACATTCATGGAGGAGAAACAAGGTGAGGGTATGGAAACATGTGGTGAGGCGGTAAAGTGTACGTGCTGAGGGAAGCATGAAAGGACAGGAGAGGTGATGAGTCAGAGAGAATGGTCGACAGGACAGAGGATCGGAGGAAAGAGAACACAAATAGCGGCGAAAGACGGACATAAAAAACGTTCGTCCGAGAAGAAGTGTGGTAAAACACCAGAACAAAAAAGCCGTCTTTGAGATGCTCTCGGTTGTGTTTTACGGTGAGTGAGATTGGGCGGTCGAGCGATGACAGCCGCCCGGCTCCGGGAAGCCAAAACACATGGAAACCCGACCTCTGAGTTTCAAAGAGAAGTAGCGTAGGCCTACGCGGCCTCCAGTGCCAAAGCCCATCGGTGCGCAACATGCTACAGTATGCAGCTCCAGCTCGGTGTGTCCAGACTCTGGTCAGGCCCGCATTCCACTCATCAAACGCTCCAAACTGCTGCCTGCGGCTGAAGCTAGGCCGACGACCAAAATCTGTCAGGGCCTAACCTGAGACGCCTGGCTCTACCCGCCGTTCTCGCCCACCCGTGGTCTCCCGAGGGTCCACCTCCACCTCCTTCACCCCCACCCACCCGTTCCCCAATGCACAACCCCCAGCCAGCGGGCCACCGTGGGCCGTTTTGACAAGTGCTTTAGACATAATGTCACAAGGAAACCCCCCGGCCTGCCAAAAACATTAACTAACCATAACACTAATTAGTCAACAGGAGAACCTTGGAAATGGTAGCTGGAGCAGTAGAGTGGTGGGGATGGCAGCCATTGTGGTCGAGACTTGGATGGCTTCCTGATTGGCTGAGCGAGGGAACGAGAGAGGGAGGGAGAGAGGGGGAGAGAGGGGGAGAGAGGGAGAGAGAGAGAGGGGGTAGAAAGATTTAAGATCCAGACTGGGATTCCAGGGACTAAAATCTCTCTCTGTGTTTTGGATATCGGGGAGAAGGTGACTGGCAGGGCTTTTAGAGGTGGGTTAGGTTTCCTTCAGACACTCGGGTGGTTTAATCCCGTCGCCGTACGACTCCGATAGCATCGGCGGCCACGGGGTCACTTATCCCATAACCGTGGTTAATGGTTTCATCGCCAGCGTCCCAGGACATTTTATAAGACAAATAAAGTTGTTAGTCTTGTTACCCACAAGACTAACTTCTCCTCCTATGGGCACCGAGTGGTTCTTCTGTGGCTTCCAACATTTTGGCCAAGTTCGGCAAGCGGAGATACGCTCCATGGAGTTTATTGCACTCGTAAGCGCGCTATTGATGAATAGCTATTGATTCAATGCCGCTTCTATGCGTTCCGACGTTGAAGCTTTCATTACCTCACATACGGCAACAGATATTAATCCTTTATGTAGATTTACCCACTCCAAACTCTAGCAGTAATTTTCCAGGGGAAAAAATCAACGAGCACACGAAGCTAAGATATTCCCTTTGTAATTTGAAACAGACATTAATCATCATCCCGAAAAAGAAAAGGAAGGGGGGGAAAAAAAGAAAGAAAGAAAATCTTGAACAAATCCCAAGGAAGGAAAAAAAGAAGGCGTATATTTTCCTCCTTATCTAAAACATGTGCGTCGGAGACAAGACAAAACCCCCTGGAAGCTGCGTTCAGAACAACAAACACATGCTGTCAACAGCCTAATGACAGAGTCTGAGTGGCCCGCGCTCTCGCACGAGGGAGACGGCCGACCCCCATCTCCAAACAGTTAAACCACGGCTCCAAGCCCTCCAGACAGACACATGGACCCCAAACGAGGTTATCTCCTACAGCAGACACACAAGGATCCCTTTTGCTTGGCTTGGCATGGGAAGACCAGCGAGCGCACAGTACAGTCGAAGGGGAGGCACGGTCAACAGACTCTGTAGCGATGGTCTCTCAATCCATTCTATAAAAAAACAAAACACTGTTTTATTTCCCCCATAGGCATCCTATGAAAATATAGCTTAAAACAACACCGGGATACAGAAAGAGATGCACTATCCGACATGTTGAACTTGTGACGCATATGTTATCCTATAACGGCAACAACACAGGCTTTTGTTAATGACCCAGTGCAGATTATATGCAGTGCATTTCCTTGCGGTCACGATTGTGCATCAGAATCCCAGCTTGCAGGGGGAAAACTTGATGATTTATAGCCAAGAAGACAATATTTCTTATGTTTTAAAGAGCGTGGGAAGTGTTTTGTACGCAGCGAGCTGTTGCGCAATCGCGGGCGACCATTGATGGCGGCGCCATCAGGTTTTTCCAAAACGAGCCACAACACGGTTCCGTTACACTGCCTCTGACCTTCAGTGCCTTGTCATGAGAGTTGAAGATGTTTTAAATAATATAAACCGTTTTGATCCCTACAAAGGACGCCGAATCACTGAAGCATCAACGACAGGGGAAAAATAATTATCAATACATGTCAACGCGGGCCAGACAAATCACACATCATGCACACACACTCACACGCACACACACATACACACACACATGCACATACGCACACACGCAGACGCACACACACACACGCAAGTCTCATGCACAATACACACTCCTCCCACACGCATGTCGGCCCATCCCTCTCGCTCTCTTTGGATGTAATTTACGCTCCGAGCGAGTTAGCTGCTTTAGTTTAAATAATGGGACTTCTCACAGTTTAGAAAATGCACAAACAATTTACAGGACCAAATTGTTCTGCGCCGATGTGAAACATGGAGATCAAAAACATTCCTTGGGCCTCACTTTGCCCCAATAGCTGAATCCCCTGGAACGGATTCAACAGTAATGTTTCCAATAGGACCCGAGCTCCCCTCCAGTGTAAAGACACCCACAGAGATAGACGGGCTGATTGAGAAATAATGGCCTTCGACATCCATGATAATGTCTTTATTATAGACCTTCAGAGGAAGAGTACACACACGTACACACACACACACACACACACACACACACACACACACACACGTGTTGTACTTCTATATGTAGACCTGCACTCACACATTCTGGAGGACGTCATCATAAACACACATACGCACGCTGTGACTCAAGTGTAAGCACAGATATACACACATTTGCTCTATATACACACACACACAAACACACACACACACACACAAGCACTGAACGCAAACAGGTATAGTGGAAAGGAGAGCTAGTCCCTTGAGGTAAAGAGAGAGAGAGAGAGAAAGAGAGAGAGAGAGAGAGAGAGAGAGAGCCCTCCAGAGATTCCTCCAGTTATTGCCAGTCATTGTTTTCCATGTAGAGCATTTGTGACCAAGGGCCTGGGCTGAGTGGGTAAACTGGAGGCCTGGTTGTTCAGAGGAGCCCTGGTCATTCTCAGGGTAGACTTTCATGTCAAACCAGGAGTCTGACTTCCATTACTCTGCCCGGCTCTGGGAGCCGCGCGCTGTTTACTGGAATAAAATAGGCCTGAATTTAGTAGGACGTTTTCCCTCAGATTGTGTGTGTTTGTGTGTGTGTGTTTTGTTTGGATGGGGTGTAACATCTTTATGGTGGGAATTACACCATAGCTGATAAAAGGATGAGGACATGGCAACATTAATCCATCAGGGATAAATAATATAACTGCACTGGTACTGGAGGTACCAGAGATAAACCTATCAAAGATATCCATTCAGTTGTATTGACTCAGGCCTGTTTTCACCTTCCAACAACAACAATGAACCAAATACTAGATTTATGTTCATATAATTACAGATACAAAATGCAAAAAATTGATGTATCCTTGCGTTCTCCAAGTGTGAAATGTATTCCCGTTGATGTGGAATTGTAGGGTCATGTCAGGTCAGTCGGCCGCAGAGAGAGGGCCTTCCAGGTGGAAGTGTTTAGGACTCTTTGCTCAAGGACACTGCAAAAGCCAGGACTAGGAAGGGAATCGAACGTGGAACACATCCATGCATACAGATATGATTAACCACTTTGCAGTGGTTAATGTGGCTTTAGAGAGGTTGACTACAGCGAAGCAAGGGTTTGAGCCAAATTTATACCTGCTCATGATTAATTCATCCACATTAAATCTCCATTCGGAAATAACTCCATTCTCCATTTTAGTGTGAGTACTTGAATACGAGATCAGTGACATGCAATACCCCTGGGGGGGGGCGAGCGATGGCAAGGACAGTTTAGTCTACCGAGTTCACCAAATCAGAGAGGTGCTTATCTGCATATACTCCCCGTCGCACTTTCCTGGTCTCACTTGCCATCCATAGTTAGTTAAGTATTCTCCAACCTTTTCAGCAGATGCAAGTGTTGGCTAATGGACTTTTGTTTGACAAGAATGTCATCCTGTGCCCCAGCGTGATTGGATCCAGAATAGTTCACCTGGCATCGGCTCGTAATGAGGATTTGTTTTTGTTTAAGCCACTAATTTTAGACATCCTAAATTGGGATACGAACAAAAGCCTTAAGTCGTAAGGTACTTTGTAGAAAAAGAAAAAGAAAAAAAAAAAAGAAATCTGATAATCGTAATGATTATTTTTTGGCATTGCTATGCAACCTTGTGTCATGGTTCTGTGGTATTTCCATGGCCTGGGAATAGACCAATCAGCCTCTTTATATATACTCAGACTCACAAACCATCAAACTGAAACAAACTAGGATACTGCATGCAGAACCAACAGCTGTGGTCGACCGGCTCTCTCTGCTGCAGGGAAGCCGCTCAGACGGTTCATTCAACGGCATTGAGGGCCCTCAGGAGAACACGTGCGTCTGGAAAAACAATCCAAGGAACATTTCAGCTTGCTCTTTTAACCGCTGTGTCTCCTCGTCCTGTGTCGCCGATTGGTCACAATTCTTGGCAAAAGAAGCCTCAACGTTTGTACGTGTCGTTGTTCACGCCTGATATGGCAACCATGTTATGCTTCTTCTATCTTATTCATCAAATGTTAGGTCACAGGCTGAAAGAAGAGCATTTTGCCGTGCATTCCTTCGAGTCTATTACATGGTAACAGTAGTAGTCTCTCAGTCTGCAAGATATGGAAGACCCTTGTCAAAACATGTCTGCCAAGAGATTGGTCGTACTTATCATGTGACAGCCTCTTGGTCAAACCCCTTTGGTCAGGGTCAATACATGACACTAGGGGATGAGGTCATCATGTCACAACACATACTGTAGGATGACACGCACACGACAGGAAAACACACTCGTCATACGTGTACATGCACATGCAACAGAATATATAGCAGCATCAGCACACACACACACACACACACACACACACACACACACACACACACCCCTGTTCTGTTTGCGATCTCAGAGGGCCAGGCGACATATCTTCCCACTGCTCTCATCGTCACCGGTTTTGACGGACTGTGATGGATGAGGTTGTGCTGCAATCACGCCAAAAAATACACTGACCTTCGTTTCCCACAATGCCCTGTTCCCATCGCCCTCCTCCTACTCCTCCTCCTTTTCTTCTGTCCCAGCTCACATAAATGTTGTCATTGACCAGAGAAGATTGTGAGTCCAACCTCAGATCCCTGGTGGTAGGGTAACAGCCAGTATGTGATCAAGGCTCTCATAGCTTCTCATGGTGCTTGGGGTACTACTGTGCGTGTGGTAATCAAGCTAGGATACAGAGAGAGAACTAGAAGAGAGTAGCACTGCTGAGGTCACAGAAACCCTTCCTTCTGTTTTGAGGTAATTTACATGTCAACAGAGAATTCTCAAACTCACGCTCATAAATCTTTCTGCTCTCGCTTATCTCGCGTCCGTCTGCGACTATCGTACGTCAAACAAAACAGAAACATATCCATCATCTTCAAAGACGCCAGCCAGCTGACCGAGCCTGCTACTTGAAGGCTCCCCAACAAAATGGGCCCGGCCAAATGGTAAAAAACACTTTTACATGAATTCAAAGGAAAACGTCATGAGGTCAAGGAAATATAAGGAGAATTCAGAGAAGGAATTTAACTGCACTTACACTCGGCACTAATATTACTTAACCATTACCAAGTTAAAATCTAAAAAGGAATATAGGCTACCAGTCACAAAATGCTCACCATCATGTCCACTTATGTTTATCGACAGGAATCCCAATTGGTATGATTGTTTGTTTACATCAGTGGTTTATATCAGCCCCCCCCCCCCACTCCCTTGGTAAAAATAAGTCATGTTTTCACATTTCTGCACTGTTATCAGGACTGTCTGGTCAACCTCTGTCTTTTATTGCAGTAGTTGTGGTTCTCCATCTTTATGTGTTGCTGTGACTGACTGCAAACCAATTTCCAATAAAGATAAGTCGAACTCGTACACCACCACGGCAGACACAGCTCAAGCTCAAAGGCGCTAACCTCAACATAGTTCAAGTTATGTTTCTCCATAAGATGTCCAAAGATCATGAGTTATTATTCGTATTATCAGCGTTTATTGCAAACACGTGGGAGGCCCGGGAGATAACACTCGCGTACACATCTGCTGCGCTAAGAGGCTCCACTCCCAGAGAAGCTATCGCGGCGTCTGGCTGTGAGAGAGGAGTGGGAGTGCCTCGCCCATTCCAACGGGCTAGCAGGAGGCCGGCGCTACGCTACGCCGCCAACCTTATGTCAACTCCGAGCGCACGGATGGAGGTACGCGGGCCGGCACCACATATCCATCACATTTGTTTTGAAATGTTTTCACATTTCCCCTGCGACACGGCAATTGCAATGTCTTTATTGAAGGGGAGCTGGCTGGCGCAGAGTTTGGGAGATGTGAACTCACAGAGCTCGTGAGGCAGAGAGGCAATAAAAAGTTTCATCAAAAAAAGATCTTTTCCGCTTCTTGCGATCCGCATACGTGTGAACCTGGGCACATCCTCAGACATCAATGTCTTATAAAATGCCATACACTGTAGATAGAGCCGACTACAGCACTACAATTCCCAAGATGAAATTACAAAAATGCAACAATTGGCAGGGATTTATTTTGGCTCGTGCATGTTCTGTTTTCAGTATAGTCCATATGCTATGTATTTATTTAACGGCCCTTCACATGTGGGCTATTACATGAAACAAAAGTGCATTAGTAGTTAAACCTTGACACTCCATGCTTGTATTGTATTGGCTGCGATGCGGTGCAGTGGTGCGAGCTGCGGAGCAGGGCGGGGGAGCGAGGGAGGGAGGGAGGGCCAGCAGTGGACTCAGAGGGCTTTAGACTCACGGTGATGTTGGTTTGAAGGCTCATTTGGACTCCATGGTGCTCTCCTCCCCCTCCTGCCGATGATTCACAGCGTGCATGTCAACACCCTCTCTCTCTCTCTCTCTCTCTCTCTCTCTCTCTCTCTCTCTCTCTCTCTCTCTCTCTCTCTCTCTCTCTCTCTCTCTCTCACACACACACACACACACACACACACACAAAGTGAGTGGGCAAACACACAAACCCAAAAGAACACACACAAGCACTTAAATACTAAATATTGCAAAAATATTGTCTTTAGAATGTGTGGTCTTCATGGAGGCTGCCTGGAACACAAACATAATCAAGAAGATTAATACGATATTCAAATGAGTATTAAATGTGCCGCATTACTTATGGAGAACCCAAGTAAAAAGGCAAAGAATTGAAAATGTATTTTCAGAGACTAAGCAACCGCAGGGAAACAAAATATCAACCCCATGTCACCCCAATTTTTCCAGTCAAAGTGTGTGTGTGTGTGTGTGGGGGGGGGGGGGTTGTGTTCGGCTGTGTTGCGCTGAATTACATGTTGAATTAAAGTCTATTTCATCTCAAAACAGAAGGCTTGTGACAGGGAGGGGGGGGGAGAATGGAGGGATGTTGGCAGTTAGCTTAAAAGGCTTAATTGTGCCTACCGTCCTCCACTGTTACACGACTTTATTGTTTCAGCAGAAAAGCTTTTTTCTCCAAGCTTGTCGGTTCATTTTTACAATTCCTTTTTTCTTTTAATTGATGTAATTTGTCAAATAGAGAGAACTATACATACTGTCTGGCTGTCGTAGTTTTCTTTTTTCTTCATTCTGGCTCTTTCTATTCAATCTGAAGCTAACTTCTTGGCTTGGCGGTTTTGTCTCGTGTTGTCATTCTGATGCTGCTGCTTAATTCCCCTTCGTCTCTGTTCCAGCCCTGCTGTCATGTGCAGAGTCTGGACGGGGAGAGAGAGGGACGGAGGAGACGATGGGCAGATGTCCAGGAGGACAGTGTGTCCTCTGGCCGTGGATGTGTCCTCCAAGCATCCTTGCGGCCACACAGTCACACAAACACGTGCATGCAATTACTACGAGCAGGTCCGAGGTACCCCTTTGCGTGTGCACACACACACACACACACACACACACACACTTGTTTACACACGCCCACACAGACACGCATGCTGTGCACTGCACACACGCACACACACACACTGTGTACTGCGCACACACGCACACATGCTGTGTACTGCGCACACACACACACACATGCTGTGCACTGCAGACACACACACATGCACGCACACACATATGCGTGCGCGCAGACACACACACACGCCTGATAAATGGTTGGTTCGTCTTTGTAATTACCTAATACATTCTAAACCACCAATGCACACACACCAAAGACCCACACTTAAGTCCCCACTTGCACAAACACACAGAAAGACACACAAAGGTTACGGGCCCACATTCAGGAGTCAATTAAGCCTTCGCTGAATCACAGACACATTAGTGTTGCTCCACCAATCAGAAAACATTGTGATGTTACTCTGCTTGTAATGCAGTCTAGAGCGAACCACTTAAACATCTGGAATTCCAACATTACAGGGGCAGTGAACCCAAAATCATTACCAAAACATGGTAATGTCTTTTATGATCACCAACATAGTAATCTGTGCTATTGCGTCACCAGTTTGTGAATGTTCTACTCAGGTGGCTGTTTTTTTGGTGATGTCAAAGTGCCTTGATGTTGAGGGCCATGTCCGAGAGAGGGTTAAGATTCTAGGACACGTGCAGCACAATGCCATGGTGTGTGGCACACTTCATATACATCGCCGATACACAACGATGGTGCTAACTTAGTAAAGTATCACAAAGTTGTGTGAGTGTGGGTTAACATGCCCTTCCTCCTTCCTAGACGAACTCTTATCCCAAAACGTCAAGCTTTTAAATCTCAGTGCTTGAATTCAAGCTGAAACAAGGGGCTCTTAGACCAAACTTGCCTTTGCTCCCGTCTTCTTTTTGCCAACTTTTGTTTGCCTTTCCGACAAACTATCTTTTTCCTTTCTTTCTGTCAAACCTTTATCTAAGCAGGTCGGAGATTGGGGCTCTTATCAGTGAAAGAAAGACCTGTCCAGGCTTCTCATTTCAGTGCTCCTTCCTGCGTTCACCACATCCTACTTCCTGTCCGTTCATTACCATGCCCGTCCTCCATGGTTGCCTCGACCCGCTCCCTCGCCTAATTGGCGTCCATTACCCCCGTGCTTCTGACAAGACAACAAGCTCACAAACTCACTGCCCTACCTCTGGCTCTCTGACAGCCAATCAACGCACCGTCAGACCGGCCGAGCACCAGGCGCCTTGTGACCGCGCCCTGCTCCGGGTTTCATCTCTCGGGGTTAGCCCAGAGGCAGGTGCTTTTGTGGGTATAAACGAGCACACATCATCATAAAACACCTGCACTACACCCTGGCTGTTTCCTGATTTGCGCCAAAGATGTTCACACTGTCCTTTGGTTGTTGATTCTACCCGTCTTCCGTATACCTTCTATATTTCCCTGTGTGATTATGTATTATCTGACCAGGGTCAGTGACAAAGATTTGACCCTGGTCAGACACGCTTAGTCTTTGGAGGTCAAAGGGTGCTGACCGGCAGTGAGCATTACGATGTCGGTATCCAGAGTGACCAGGTGGGCTGAACTAATGTCTATTTTATGCAAATGAACAGTGTCTGCGCTGAAGCAGCAACCAAGCAGAGCTTGATTGTATTTTCTCCAGCACTAGTTTCTAGTGGACATGGAGGATGAACTATTTGTTGATGTCTCTGGTTTCCTGGAGCTATGATCAGTCCGTTTGTCTACCGGGACACAAACACAAACATGATCTTCATTTCTGTACTGTGTACTGAGAGCAAAGAACCTGGTCAGATTCCTTGTGTGTGGATTGTGGAGACATACAAGGCAAACAATGTGATTCAGATTCGATTATTAGATTAGATTCCACTCATGCTTTCTGGGCTGCCGGGAGCTCCACGACAAGCTCGATGTTGGGCACAACCGAAGATGGTGTCGGCAGCGCAGCTTGAATGACTGCCGGCTGGCATCAAATGGCCTGGGCACCCGCTGGCGCAAGTTAATCTTTTAGTCTGACCCTACAGTAAGTCCACCGGCGCAGTTTGAACTTTATCCCGACTAATAGGCCCCAATGAGTGATGGAATATTGAGAGAATTACTGTAGAAACCAAAACCCGCACAAACCGAACCCAACAGTAAAACAAATACAGATCCCGGCAATTAGCGTTTCTCCAGAGTTGAGCCCTGCAGCCTCGTTGATAGCTGTGGTGTCTAAGATGCAGTTTATTTTCAGCAGCTGGTGTTGGTTGTTGTTTTTTCTCGCAAAGAAACAATGTATATCCATTACTTGATCATGTCATAAAGTCTTCTTTCAAGGCAATCGTGGTGAACTGAAGAAGCACGTAACCTTGCCTTCTTTGCCTGTGATGTGTGCGTGAGTGTCCATGTCCGTGTCATGTGTATGTGTGTTTCCGTGGTTACCCCGGTTCTGTGTAAATCTTGGCCGTTGAATCGATTAACCACCATTTTACTAGCACCTATCCACAATGATGTCGCTTTGAGAGCTGGTCTGTTCGCCACTGGTTCTGTAAACATATCTGGTAAAGACCCACTCAACGTACTGACTCGGATTGTCTGACGGGAACTACCGGGACCCTTTTTTGGCTGTGACACATAGCAGGGCTCAAGTTAGAAGAATGCTTCTACTAACCCTGGCCCCGTGCCTCCTTTCTCGTAAATATCTCCCTGCGCTCCCTTGTTGTAAATAGTGTCCCTTTTGTTTTCACATCGGGGGCCAAGTGCTCACAATTAGCTCCTGCTTAAAAGTGGTCTCTGGAGGTGACCTTATCCTTGGGGTATACCGTGTTGGAATCCAAATGAATTACGTAGCAATTAATTCTGCCCCGGACAACAGAGCATTTCTCATTAGCTGGGAGATAAAGGAGCAAGGAATAATGCTGTTCAATCTCCCTCCATCTTGATAATGACCTCTTAATCGACGCAGGCACTTTGTAAACGTTAGGACAAAACAACTCCTTCGGTGAAAGTCAGTGGGTGGGATTCTGTGTCAACTGCGTGTGTTAAAGCGTCACATTAAAAACATTTCTGTTGTTGCAGAGACTATGTGGAAGCCTCACATTCGATTGGCCACAGATGGCTCAAGGTTGCAGGCGAACACGGATGACGTCAGCCGTTGTCATGAATCCAGCCAGTGAAATAATACAGAGGGGGGGGGAACGAGATGAACGAAATGAGACCAAAAAACGAACATGTAACTGATAACACACCTCCATCTTGTTATAATACAAGGATCCATAAAACATGGAACTTGTGTAAGTGAAGGGTGTTAAAAGGGGTGTTTTTGTTCAAGGTGCATATTTCATGTGAACAAGAACCCACCGTGTGCTGAGTATAGGGGTCTCCCGAGGTTCTTGGCAGGTTGAATAGCAGTGAAATGAAGGGCAACGTGTGCAGAGTTTAAACCGACAAACGACGAGATCTGCGCGCATTTTCCGATATTTCTGCAATCACATTTTTACACTGTATATTTTAACCTTTCATTGCTGCAGTGTCCTGGTGTGGAACTCTAATTCTCTTTGATATTAAAATGGGAGTGCAGTAACCAGGTAATTTATTGTTGAAATGTCAGGAGGATTAATAGCGGCTAAACTTGAGCTTGCTTTATATAGGCATTGTTCTCATAAATCACTTTTTTCATTGAATGTTTTTCCAGTTAATCAAATGCTGGTGTGTGCCATTGTGGCATTAAAGAGAGAGAGAGAAAGAGAGAGAGAGGGAGAGAGAGAGGGAGAGAGAGAGAGGGAGAGACACAGAAAGCAGGGATGCAGTGAGGGGGTCCATGGTGCAACCTTTGGCCGGCTCTGCCATTTCTGTGTGCGAGGCAAACGGACCACGAAACGCGAGAAATAAATAGAATAAATAAAATAAGCCGGCTGGCACAACAGAAGCACACTGGGACTTTGTCTGCATGACTGGAGGGATAGAGTGCACACTGCGGGCAGGCAAGAGGGCAGATGGTGCCTCCGAGGTGTGTGTGTTTAAATAGTATGGTCGTCAGAGGTAGGCGTTGTATGTGTGCGCATACGCATGTGTCTATGTATGTGTGTGTAATACAAGTGTGGCCAGAAGGGTCTCAGGTCTCCTAAGGACACGGGTGAGGTCAGTGTGTGAGAGAACGCTGGGGGGACCGATGTGGAACAAAATGCACAACCAATATTCAACCAATACGGATTCCCGCTGTTATCCTCCACACTCTCCCCTCCCTAGCGACACGTTGGGAGGTAGAGAGAAACCATATCATAAAAGTATGATGTGCAAGTAGGTAGTGGAGCTAGCATATAGTCAGTATGCTCCCCCCCCCCCCCCCCCGCCCCCCCCACCCGTCGTCATGCCGACATCTTGCATGTTTTATTCAGCAGGGTCAGGCTGTTCAGCCACTGTGAACCGCTTCAAAGTAACAGCCTGCCAGCCCGGCCGTATCTCTTATTCATACCTTCCAGTCACCTTGCACATTTTCACCATACAATTGCGTTTGCCCACCACCCCACCCCCGAGTTTAATGTGAGCGAAAGTATTTGCAAAAGTTACATACCTACATAAGTCATTAACAAAGAGATGGGCAAGACAAAAAGGCTTAGCGACACCATGATAGATAGATGGAACTTTATTAATCCCGAAGGAAATTCTTGTGCCAGGTTGCATAGCAATACAGGACAATAAAACAATATGGAAATCAACAGAATAATAAAAATAAACTAACAGATTTACAAATGTACAGTCAAATATACAAATATGTAGGCAAGATAAGATATTCCGATGGCATCATTGAAGTGTAATATTATTGGACAAGACATTAAGAATATTGCACATGATGATGAGAGGAGAGGTAGTGTTATAGATCATATTTATAGATAGCATGATAATAATAATAATAAAGCACATGATAGAGTATTGCACATGATGTTGGACAGTAATATTAATATTGCACGTAATACTGAGGAAAGTGCACATGATGTTGAGAGGTACTATTGCACATTATATTGCTGTGTTCATTGTCTTGTATTTCAACTGTCCTTCCCACAGAGGGGGGAGGAGTTATAGAGTTTGATGGCCACAGGCAGAAAGGACCTCCTCTGTAATCTCAGTCTACAGCTGAAGGTGCTCTGGTGTGACTCCAGTGTGGCATGCAGGGGATGGGAGGCGTTGTCCATAATAAAAAAAACTCAGCATCCTCCTCTCTCCGTGACCTCCACCAAAGATTCCACTCCCAGGACAGAACCCGCTTTCCTGATGAGCTTGTTGAGTCTGTTAGCGTCGGCTGCCTTCACCCTGCTGCCCCAGCACACAACAGCGTAGAAGATGACGCTGGCCACCACAGAGTGATAGAACATCTGTAGCACGGTTTTGCAGACGTTGAAAGATCTGAGTCTCCGTAGGAAATACTCAGACCTTTCTTATACAGGGCCTCTGTGTTTTTAGTCCAGTCCATTTTATTGTCTATGTGAACACCCAGGTACTTATATTCCTCGACAATGTCCACCTCGGTCCCCCTGATGCTGACTGGTTTCAGGTGAGTCGGTTGCTTCCTGAAATCCACCACCAACTCCTTAGTCTTGGAGATGTTGAGTTGCAGGTGATTTAGTCCACACCACTCCACGAAACTGTCCACCACACTCCTGTACTCAGATTCCTGTCCCTTTCTGATACAGCCCACAATGGCAGAGTCATCCGAAAACTTCTGCAGGTGGCAGGACTGTGAGCTGTATCTGAAGTCTGAGGTGTAGAGTGTGAACAGGAAGGTGGACAGGACTGTCCCCTGAGGTGCTCCCGTGTTGCTCACTGTAGTGTCCGACATGTTGCTCTGCAGCCTCACATACTGTGGCCGACCTGTGAGGTAGTTAGTAATCCAGGCCACTAGTGGAGCGTCCACCTGCATGTCCAGTAGCTTAGTCCCAAGCAGGGCAGGCTTTATGGTGTTGAAAGTGCTTGAGAAGTCGAAGAATGTGACTCTCACAACGCTGCCTGCCTCCTCCAGGTGAGAATAAGCCCTGTGCAGCAGGTAGATGGCGTCTTCCACTCCAATACGGGGCTGGTAGGTGAACTGCAGAGGGTCCAGTGATGGTTTGACTAGTGCACGGATGTGCTTCAGGACTAGCCTCTCCAGCGACTTCATCACATGTGAGGTCAAGGCCACAGGTCTGTAGTCACTGTGCCTGCTTGTGTGTCTTTTCTTGGGGACAGGAACCAGGCATGATGTTTTCCACAGGACAGGGACGATCGTCGTGCTCAGGCTCAGGTTGAAGATGTGCCGGAAGACGCCACACAGCTGAGTCACACACACCTTGAGTACTCTGGGGCTGAGGCCGTCCGGCCCCGCGGCCTTGCCTGGGTGTAGTCTGCCGAGTTCACATCTCACATCCTCCGCCGTGATGGTGATTGGCCCTGGAGAGAGGAGAGGGAGGAGAGGAGATGGGGAGGGAGAGGTGGGGAGGGGGGAGAGAGGAGAGCGTCACAGGAGGAGCTGGGGGGAGGGTGGAGAGGAGCCACATCGTCAAACCTGTTGAAGAACAGGTTTAACTCATTGGCCTCATCCAGGTTTCCCTCCCTCCCCTGGATGGTCTTAGCTCCATGGCCAGTGATGGCTCCACATCTCCCTGAGGTTCTTCTGTTGGAGATTCCTCTCAAGCTTTCTTCTGTAGCTCTCCTTGCCCTCCGTGATCTTTTCCCTCAGTTCTCTCTGCACCTTCTTCATCTCCTCCTTGTCTCCACTCCTGAAGGCCGCTTTCTTCCTGTTCAGTGACGCCTTGATGTCTTTAGTCACCCAGGTTTTGTTGTTGGGGAAGCAGTGCACAGTAGAATACTCTACTGAGAAAATACCGACAGGGAAGTCTTCGGGACGTTATCTTCGAAACTTCCTGTTTCTACTGTACAGAGTCTTTTTTTTATAATATAATATAAGGGTAAGGGGTAAGATATGTCAAGCATCAGTTATCGGATATAAATGGCTTTTCAAACAGAGGAAATACAAGACTAAATTATTTTCGGAGTGGCAGACATACTACTAACAAGGCCTAGCATTCCTTTTAGAGGAAAAGGGGAAAAGACACAAAACCGTTTTTATGTGTGTAAACAATATCCAACCCAGTTTATCTGAACAGTTACCGCGGTTTGGAACAGTCAATACAATTTCCCACATCATAAGCCTCCCGTTAACCGCAGCAATTCCTTCGCTGAACTTAGCGGCATTTAATGTAAACATAAACATTTCTGTCCTTACACCTAATCCGCATTCTCCGGGATAATCCTTAAACATTACAATTGGAAATCATATTCCGAAAGTTATCCATCTGTAACTCGATACATCTGGCAACTTCAGATTGGGGGAAGAGGGAATGGCTGTTGCACACAGTCTGGAAGAAACATAACATAAACATAACACCATTTGTGGTGTTATGCCTCTACCTAGTGGCCCACTTTTTATAGACAGCTTCGTTAATCTTCGAACAAATACCCTGGTACCATTTGACTGAATAAAGTGGAGTACATCGTGGATTTTTGTTTACACGTTATTGTATTTTGTCGAAGACGGAAAACCGTAAGTTTAACCGATGATGACATAATGTTCCCCTCTTCACCACACGATGTTGAGCTGCAAGAATGATTCATGGGTGACTCAAAAAAGATGACCGGGCTTGTTTGGCACCATCTGGCGATGGAATTGCACCTGTAGTGTCAGTATACAAAAGACACTTAGACGACACACACCACACACACACACACACACACACACACACACTTTAGACAGATAGTGAAAGAACAACACTCATATTTGGCTTATTTCCTTGTTCCGGACTCCTGGCCTACATAATCTATCACCCCAAACTAAGTAGTTACATTTTAATTCCTAAATCAAATGACTACACTATGAAATACAACTTGCTAACAGAGGTTACTTGGGGTCTGATATCTGAAGTTCAACTATTCACTATTTAGTCATTTAGAGGCAGATGCTACAATCCAAAGGGATTTACCTGTTAGTTTTAAGCCCTGCATTTAAACACCTTTCCTGAGCTGTTAGAGAATTCAAAACAGACCTTGTTAGTAAAGTAAATCCAATTGTATTTATATAGCACCTCAAAACATAGGTTACAAAGTGATTTACAAAAGGATAAAATAACAAAATATGACATTTAACAACATTACAACAACAAAACACAACAGTTCAAGGCATCGCAAATTAAAAATAGTGTAAAAAACAAAAGTGTGTCTATTTTATTTCAGGGACTATACAGTAAAGGAGTGCAGAGAGACAGTGCAGTCAACCCCAGGTGCCTGCACATAGCACACAGTGATGGCCTTGTAACAGGAATTGTATCCTTGCATTGCATTTTGGTTTTGTACTTGTGTGAAGTCTTTAAAACAATCAGGGATCGACAAACATTGAGGTGACTCTTTGCTTGGGATCCAACTTCAAATTAAAACTAGTAGAATGTACAATGTGTAGAATGTCATTGATTTGATTGGAGTCAATGTTTATTTGTTGACTTATTTGCATGATTGAGGATTCCTGGTACTACTCGTGGTTCTTGATGCACACATGGTCAATAAAGTTGTTTTGTTGGAAGTTGGGGACCCATTCATTACTGTCCACTAGATGGCGGCAAAATGTTTTACTGATCTAGCAATGATCAAAATGTACTTTTACAAACATTTACCAAACCACACAATGTCTAATGTATTACATATTTGTCGCCCACCTCATTGGGGATTAAATGTATAATCACAAAAAAAAAAGACTGTTCCAACAGGCTCAAAGGAAATGTGGAAAACCAGTTGAGGTTTACTCTGACACAAGCACATCAGATGGAGAAGTACCGTGAGATAAGCTGATAGCATTTAACAATGATATTAACATGGACTAAGGAAGTTATTTTCTCAAACCCCAGCCACCCACCCTCACACACACACAAGATAAGCTCCCTGTTGTGAGTCCACATGTGATTGAACGATATGGCAGATGACTCTGTCCCTATTCCTCCACAACTGCAACCTATACCACTTATCCTATGGGCTGAACATAAGCATCAGTCGTGGTTTAATTTATTGTACCTCATATTCGGCATCCTGCAACAAGCCAGTATGGAAGGCTGGTTAGCCTATGACGGGTAAGATCCCACCTTGAAACCCCGGGACAACCTAAGGCAGGCACAGTCACGATTACTTGGCCAAGTCACTGTGAGCGCTGACTCACTGGATCATAGAGTGACAAGAAGCCGATTTGGGATTGGGAGATGGAGAAGGGACAGGGGTCAGACATGTCAGCCCGAGCAGCAGTCGTTTTTGCATAATAACAGAAAACACAAACAAAAAGTTACAAACTAGCAAGCATCCCTCTATTAGAATATCCGAGTCTTTTAAAGTTGGATGTTTTGCAACATGAATGTCAACCTGTCTGATTAACGATAAGACTTTGGTGCATCAGCGGCTCGGGCCATCGGACGGCCAAATATGTATTCATGCATACATACTTGACATATGCAGTCAAGTGTCAATTTACAAGACACAAGTTAACTTACAAGACTCCATCCATCCATTCATCGTCCGCTTATCCGGGGTCGGGTCGCGGTGGCAGCCGGCTAAGCAGGGCCCCCCAGGCTTCCTTCTCCCCAGCCACACTCTCTAGTTCCTCCTGGGGGATCCCGAGGCGTTCCCAGGCCAGACGAGATATGTAATCCCTCCAGCGAGTTCTGGGTCTGCCCCGGGGTCTCCTCCCAGTTGGACGTGCCCGGAAAACCTCCAAAGGGAGGCGCCCGGGGGCATCCTAATCAGATGCCCGAACCACCTCAGCTGACTCCTTTCGATGCGGAGGAGCAGCGGCTCTACTCGAGCTCCCTCCGGATGTCTGAGCTCCTCACCCTATCTCTAAGGCTGAGCCCAGCCACCCTGCGGAGGAAACTCATTTCGGCCGCTTGTATCCGCGATCTCATTCTTTCGGTCACTACCCAAAGCTCGTGACCATAGGTGAGGGTTGGAACGTAGATGGACCAGTAAATCGAAAGCTTCGCCTTCCGGCTCAGCTCCCTCTTCACCACAACGGACCGGTACAGCGCCCGCATCACTACAGACGCTGCACCAATCCGTCTGTCCATCTCCCGCTCCATTTTGCCCTCACTCGTGAACAAGACCCCGAGATACTTGAACTCCTTCGCTTGAGGCAGCAACTCACTCCCAACCCGGAGGGAACACTCCACCGTTTTCCGGCAGAGAACCATGGCCTCAGACTTGGAGGTGCTGACTCTCATCCCGACCGCTTCACACTCGGACTGCAAACCGCCCCAGTGCATGCTGGAGGTCACGGTCTGATGTAGCCAACAGAACCACATCATCTGCAAAGAGCAGAGATGCAATTCTGAGGTCCCCAAACCGGACACTCTCCTCACCTCGGCTGCGCCTTGAGATTCTGTCCATGAAGATCACGAACAGAACCGGTGACAAGGGGCAACCTTGGCGGAGTCCAACACCCACTGAGAACATGCTTGACTTTGTGCCGAGAATACGGACGCAGCTCGCACTTTGTTCGTACAAGGACGAATGGCACGTACCAACGGCCCCGGTACCCCATACTCCCGTAGTACCCCCCACATGATTCCCCGGGGGACACGGTCATAGGCCTTCTCCAAGTCCACAAAGCACATGTAGACTGGATGGGCAAACTCCCATGCGCCCCCCAACAACCCTGCGAGGGTAAAGAGCTGGTCCACTGTTCCACGGCCAGGACGGAATCCGCATTGTTCCTCCTGGAGCTGAGGTTCGACAATCGGCCGGAGCCTCCTTTCCAGCACCCTGGAATAAACTTTCCCAGGGAGGCTGAGCAGTGTGATACCCCGATAGTTGGAGCACACCCTCCGGTCCCCTTTCTTGAAAATGGGGACCACCACCCCGGTCTGCCACTCCACAGGTACTGTCCCCGACCTCCACGCTACATTGACTAGGCGTGTCAGCCACGACAGCCCGACAATGTCCAGAGCCTTCAGCATCTCAGGGCGAATCTCATCCACACCTCGCATCTTTTAAATCAAAACCGATTTTCCGATTCAAATCGGTTATTTGTTACACCCCTATTAATTACCACTAGAAATCAGTAAATAAGTACAGAGAAAGTACCATGTCGTTGATTAATAATGATTAGTGATTGTACTTGTAAGCCAACTCATTACTAGAGCAGACACATTGTGGAATTTTATCTATGCAATCAATGTAACTAACGTTAGCTAAAAACATCCCACCTCCACTGGGCCTCAATTCATCCCAGTCTGGAGTCATAAGCAAGCAAGCAAGCAAAGTTTATTTATATAGCACCTTCACAAAGTGCTTCACAGTTAAAAAAAAATAAATAAATCAGTTACCAAACCAAAATAAATCAAAACAAAGAACACTAGATAAAATATACAGGGGGAAGCAGACATAAGAGACAAGTTAAAACGTAAAATACCACACACTACCTGAATGTCTGTGTGAACAAATGTGTTTTTAGATGCTTTTTTAGAAGCGTCCACAGAGGGAGTCACGTGACGCGAAGACGGAGATGGCTGCCTAACTTGTGCGCTCCTGTGACGCTGCCAGAAATATCCTTCGGATTAATCGATTTCCGAGTTTGTGTTTCGCATCTAAGCTGTTGTAGTCGTAATAACCTAAAGATGTCTAAAAAAATAATAATAATAAATCCACCGAAGAGCACCCCCAAGAAGGGGAAAAAAGTCAGCACGTCCTACAACCCCCAGCCATCTACGCTAGCTAACCATGAGGGCGAAAACAAAACTACTGACATGGATCAAACGCCGGGCGCTGATGAAACGGTGGGGATATTTGTTACGGCTCTTAGGTGTATATGTCAGGCTGAGGAATGTCTCCTGGCCGCGGGCATAACACATGTACCTGCCCTGGTCCTGGAGGTTCACCCTGGACAGGCTGAGCGATGCGTTGCCTCCAGAGATCTGGTCAAGGAACAGGGACGTCCTTCCCTTGTAGAGAGGGTCCTGGTATCTCAGTTGGTCCTGATTCATGTAGTAGGAGTGGACCTGAACATCCTTCCCATTCTTCTTGATCCAGTGGAGAACCGTATCAGCTCGTCTACGTCTAGGGGGGGGTGTAGAGGAGTCGCAACAAAACTATGCGCACCAAACTTATTGTAGGAAGTGAGGAAGCAAGCACGCTACAACCCGACTTAAGTGTGAATGCAATACTTTATTTGCTCAGGGCAAATACCAAATATCAATACAAAACACACGCCAAGGGGAAAAGGGAAGCAGAATCTAAGCTACACTAGACTAATAAATACAGAGGGTGGCACCCACTCCTAACCTGGTGAATACTAACAGAGGTAAGGCTACGTGATGAAAATGTAATCCCATGAGTCTCTTACCTATTCACCTTACCCCTATGGCGTACAAATAATATAGACAAACTAACAGAATAATGAGGATCAAAAAAGCTTAAGAGCGAAACTGGGGGTTAAACAAAGAGCGACTATGATCTTTACAAAATGTGGGGATGTGTTTTAATTGTCTGTTTTGTGTGTACTTGGCCGAGGGGTGTTTGGTCTGCTTGCCAGCGATGTCCTGTGAGCGACGTGTGCGCATGCGCGCTGACATGCGGCGTTGACAAGTCAGCCGGACACCTTGAACTCAGGGGGGGGGGGGTTTGAAGCAGAGAGGAGGAGGAGGAGGTGACGGACATAGCACCAGCCTCTGCGGAGTCAAACGCGGGGCCAGAGAGACTACGTTGGGATTCCTACGGCAGCTTTTCCCCAAGCGAAGACACGTGTTAGTTGCGACGGTGTCGGGTTTAGGTCGCGTTAAAAGACGGAAGATGAAGAAGACGGAGACGCGTACAGCACTGGATTGGCTGGTTTCGCGCCTTCGGTGGAGGACATCGCCGGAGGATTACAAGGGACACCTGCTGTGGCTCGTCGCGGTTCCATTTCGGGTGAGAATCTGTCCTTGTTGCGCCCTTTTCCTGGCTGGCTGCTGTGGGGAGCGTTCTGGAACGTTCGAGCGCGAGGGGATTACGTCGGGGATACGCGTTGGTATCGTTCTGAAGTTGTTGTTGTTGTTGTGTTTGGCGGACGAATTGACATTGCTAAAAGAATTCTCTTGTTAAAAAACTGTTATACTACTAAAATATTGGTTTCAGTGTCTCTACTGTTGCATGTTCACTGTGTGTTTCTTTGAAGTAGGTGGTTAACGTCATCATATAAGGGGTACCCCACCGTACTAGTTTAGTAGAACCGGTTCTGAAAGTACATTTGTAACGTATTCCATTTTTCTTTTAATATACATTTTCATGGACCAAGTTGTTTGTTGTTTACGTGTCCTGGTTGACCAAATTAATAATTCTTAGAATAAATTTGGGTTTTATTCTTTACAATTCTGTCTTGTGTATCAGACTCACTGGGTGTGGGGGGTGTTTTAGTTACCTGGTCAGGTGGTTGCGGTGGGCAGGAACGGGTTGGTAGTGAGTTTATTCCCGGTCACACACACCCTATAGGTTCACACCGTGACATCCACAAATCCGAGGGCTCCACTCAACTCACTCACATACACAGTCCCGCGGTAACAGAGAGACACAAACGCCTGGGGACGCAGGGACCTATAGACCCTACGTCTCCGGTCAACCAGTGCAGTCCCTGTATCCGCACCCATACACTACGCGGGCAAAGTTTGTCCGCCACCAAAAAAAAATAAACCGCGACGCAGACAAAACACGAGGCAACAGCGAAGACACAAAACGGGTCACGTGAGACCGTGCATGCAGTGCTCAGGCACACATCAAAGAACACCGCACAGGGCGCGCGCTTCAGACAAGACGGAGCAGCGAGAGACTTCAGAACAAGTGACACAGACAGGAAATACAGCAGGAGCTGTGGCTACTGTGGAAATAAAGCACATCAAGAAAACGATTACTGCCCAGCAAAAGGAAGGCAGTGCACTAAATGTGGTAAATTCAACCACTTTGCCAAGGTCTGCAGATCTGTAAAAGGGAAAATGGTGCATGCAGTAAGTGGAACGAACCAAGCATCAGGACACAGAGGAAGATGAGCTGTATGTTGATACAGTGGCACAAAAGGGACATGTTTCAGAAAATGAGCAAGTTTTTGCAGACATTAAAATAGGAGATCAGGATGCAGAGTTTAAGTTTAAACTTGATTACTGGTGCGCAGGCTAATGTAATTCCCTGAGTGAATACCACTGTCTGAAGGATGAGTGCAAACTACAGCCCACCTCACGTAGACTGGATAGGGTATGGAGGTCAACGACTATCAGTAAAAGGTACATGCATGTTAAAATGTGAGTACAAAGAACACAGCATGATGTTAGACTTTTATGTTGTAGACACACAAGCGCCACCGGTACTAGGCTTAAAGGCATGTCTAGATTTAGACCTGATTAAGCTAGTGCTATCAATCACTGCACCATGTGACAAACAGTCCATCAGGGAGGAGTTCGCTGATATTTTTAAAGGAATAGGATTGTTTCCAGGAGAGTGCAACATCCACCTTGACCCAGCAGCAACACGGGTGGTGTGCCCGCCGAGAAGATACCCATAGCTCTGCGCAGCCGCCTGAAGGAAGAGCTGCAGAAATGGAGAACACAGAGATGATCGTCAAGGTAACGGAACCAACAGAGTGGGTCAACGCGCTAAGTGGTGGTCGAAAAGCCGCGCACAGGCAAGCTCAGGGTCTGCCTCGACCCCAGAGACTTAAACAAGGCCGTCAAGCGTCCCCACTACCCTCTGCCAACACTAGAGGATGTCACCCCCAAGCTGGCAGGTGCACACTACTTTAGTGTAATGGATGCACGATCAGGATACTGGGCGATCAAGCTCACAGACGAGTCCTCCAAGCTCACAACGTTCAAACACGCCATTCGGGCGCTACCGGTTCCTGCGCTTACCATTTGGCCTCATCTCAGCTCAGGATGAGTTTCAGAGAAAAATAGATGAAACATACCAAGGCCTTGATGGAGTAGTCGCTATCGTAGACGACGTTCTCATCTACGGTGCAACCCAAGAAGAACACGACAGGAACCTCCGTGCCATGCTACAGCGATCACGGGAGAAAGGAGTCAGGCTCAACCCTGAGAAGAGCATATTCGGAGCCACTGAGGTCAGCTACTTCGGGCATCGCCTCTCAGCAGAAGGAATGAAGCCCGATCCAGCCAAAATCTCCGCCATCAAGAGGATGGAACCACCAAAGAACCGTGCGGAACTGGAGACTGTGCTAGGCATGGCTAATTACTTAGCCAAGTTCGCCCCCAGCCTCTCTGAGGTCAACGCACCTATGCGACAGCTGCTGAAGCAGTCCAATGAGTTCCTGTGGGACAAACAACATGATGCTGCATTTCAGAAGATGAAAGACATTATCACCAGAGAGCCAGGGCCAGTCCTTGCCTACTTCGATCCTGAAAAAGAACTCCGCCTGCAGGTCGATGCATCGAAATATGGGCTAGGCGCTGTGCTACTGCAAGAAGGAAGGCCCATCAGCTACGCTTCCAAATCCCTCACAGAAAGCGAGATCAACTATGCGCAAATTGAAAAAGAGATGTATGCGATTCTGTTTGGATTCAAACGATTCCACCAATACGCCTATGGCCGACACGTCCATGTGGAATCTGACCACAAACCCCTAGAGTCAATTATGAAGAAACCGCTAGCTGCAGCCCCACCAAGGCTACAGAGAATGATCCTCCAGCTACAAAAATATGATTTCACAATCATTCACTGTCCTGGTAAAGAGATACCTGTAGCCGACACGCTCTCCAGAAAATTCCTTACCTCTCAGGACGACAGCCTCAGCGAGGGGATGGATGTGCAAGTACACACAGTATACAGTAATCTGCCGGTGAGCGATGCAAGACTGAAGGAGATCCAAGCTGAAACGGAGAAAGATGAACAGCTTGCTATGTTAAATACAGTCCTTCTAGAAGGATGGCCTGAGGAGAGGAGTAAATGCCCCCAAAGCGTGAGTGAGTTCTGGAATCACCGGGATGAACTGTCCAAAATAAATGGAATCTTTTTCAAAGGGGAGAAAATCATAATACCTACCAGTCTCAGAGAAAAGATGTTGACAAAAATCCATGCAGGCCACATGGGCATGGAAAAGAGCAAACAAAGAGCACGTGATATCATGTTTTGGCCTGGAATGTGCAAACGCATTGAGGGCATTGTTGGAAGCTGTTCCACTTGCCAAGAACACCGCCCATCAAACGCCAAAGAGCCCATGATATCTCACCGCATCCCAGACCGGCCATGGCAAGTAGTGGCGACAGACATGTTCACTTGGAACGGTGAGAACTATCTTGTAACTGTAGATTATTACAGCAGGTTCTTTGAGCTTGACAAACTCCACAGCACCACATCAGCAGCCGTGATACACAAGCTAAAAGCAGCTTTTGCGAGACATGGCATTGCAGAGACTGTAGTTTCAGATAACGGTCCCCAGTATGCATCAAAGGAGTTTGAAGCATTCGCCAAGTCCTGGGAGTTCACACATATCACATCAAGCCCATATTACCCTCAGAGTAATGGCCTTGCCGAAAGAACTGTACAGACGGCAAAAGCGCTGATGGAAAAGGCCAAGGCAGACGAGAGAGACCCATACCTCAGTCTCCTTGAATATCGAAACACACCAGTTGACAATTTCAAGTCACCAGCACAACTGCTGATGAGCCGCAGACTTCGCTCAATCCTACCAAGCACCAACAAGCAGCTGCAGCCTGAAATCGTCAGCTACAAAGAAGGACATGCAAAACGGCTACAAAGACAACAACACCAAAAGAAATACTTCGACAGATCAACTAGACTACTGCCACCGCTGCGCAACGGAGAGTCCATCAGACTCCAAGAGCAAGGCTACTGGAAGCCAGCAGTCATCATCCAGCCAGCTGACACCGCACGATCCTACCTCCTCCGTACTCAAAATGGACAGGTGTATCGTCGCAATCGCAGGCATCTCCGGAGCACCGATGAGAAACACGGTTGGTCTGACAACAGAGTAAGCGCAGAACATGAGGAAAAGGACAATACACAAAAGACTCCACACATACACGACCCACACACGCCTGAAAAAACACCATACTTACCCGATAAACACACGGCTGAAGAAACACACTCACCTGACACACACACAGCCGAACTGTTGACCAACTCATCTACATACCACACAAGGTCGGGACGAGAGGTCAAGCCACGAGCTGTTCTGGACTTGTAAAAAAAAAAAAAGGGGGAGAGAGAGAAATGTTTATCGAAATTGTTTGTAGAAATTAAAATAAGACATTTTATATAGCAGTGAGACTATACTACTATACTTTATTTTTATATATTGCTGGAATATTCAGTTCAAGTGAAATTCTAAGTTTGATAAGAAATACCTGCTATGCTATACCAAAAGTATGTAGTAGTGATATGTTTAAGTTGCAATATTTTTCAATATGTTATTGTGTTTACATGTTCAGGTTAATATATGTTTATGCAAAAGAGTTTACTTCCATGGGACTGCAAAGAATAAGAGTACTCTACTACTACTAGTAAAAGCACCTCTGTTTTATTTTGATTTATTTTTAAGGAAGAGGATGTAATATATTCATGTGATTACATACTGATTGAATATATATGTTTTACGTCAGGCATCTGTATGGCCACCTATGGCTGGTAGGCGATATAGACCGGGGGGTCCTTGCTCAAGCAGTGCAGATGCTCATGCGAGTAAATAAAGTAACCCAAATCAAACGTCATCCTCCTACTATTTATTTATATTGCACAAGGTGTGCAAAACACAACAGTGATAATAATAAAAAAAAACATCCAATCACACAAAAACAGTCAGCCGCTTAACATGGCAACATGTCTTTTTAAGTCACTTTGCATCATGAAGGAAAAGAATCGCATCCACGGTTTCAGGGGCCAGTCCAGTCCTCCTCTCCTCTATTACTCTTCCAGCGGCGCTGAACGCACGCTCACTGCTGCTGCTGCTGCTGCTGCTGGTAATAAAGCCTCTTTGAATTTAATTTCATTTAATTGAGAGAGAGAGAAAAAAAAGCCCGAGCCCGGCCCGTATCCAAGCTAATGATGGGATCATTGGCCCGAGGCCCGACCCTCGGGCTGTCGCGCTTTCGGGCCCCCGGGCCTCGGGCTCCATTGCAGGGCTCTACTGCAGAGCAAGACGCTTGACATCAGGAAAAGCCACAATCGGATCAACAGCACTATCAGTGCTCTCAGAGCCATAAGACGTGATGACACGTTCCGTGGCATTTATGATGAAGCAGTCCAGGCAGTGGGAATGCCTCCAAACAGACGCAAACGCCGTCACCGTGGCTAGGATGACCTGGAGCAGGGGGTCAACCATGAGGAAGAGGAGGAGGAAGATACAGGCCCTTTTGTTTCTTTCCGACGTCTGTACTTCGAGATTGTTGATGGCATTATATTGCACATGACCGAACGATTTGGAGACATGGAGAACCTCTGTTTTTTTCACGTGCTGGATCATGGATCGTTTCCATCCTTCTGCAACCCCACTGCGTTCCCCAGCGCTGATTTGGCTCAGCTGTTCAGAACGTACCCATTCTTTGATGAGCAGAAGTTGAGGAACGAGTTGCACACAGTCTACTACAACAACAAGTTGTTCCACAAACCACCAGGAGAGCTGATAGATCTGCTTATTAAAGATGAATTACAGACAACGCTGTCCGAGGTCTACAAACTGCTTCAGCTTATGCTCACAATACCAGCTACCAGCACATCTGCAGAGCGCTCCTTTTCCTGTTTAAAGAGGATAAAAACTTATTTGAGGAATACATGTGGACAGGAGAGGCTTGGACACTTGGCAAAGATATCAACGGAGTCCTCTGTTGTGGATGATCTGAAGTCCAGTGGACAATTATATGACATGTTTATTGAGCGTTTTGCCGGGATGAAAGAGAGGAGAATGGCCTTCCTCTTCAAATAGGGTGAGTCAAATGCAGCCCCCGTATCTCTCTCTCTCTCTCTCTCTCTCTCTCTCTCTCTCTCTCTCTCTCTCTCTCTCTCTCTCTCTCTCTCTCTCTCTCTCTCTCTCTCTCTCTCTCTCTCTCTCTCTCTCTCTCTCTCTCCGTGTTGCTTTACTGGTGATAATATGGCCCGCCGTGGCTAATGAGATTGACATTAACATGTTGTGCAGTTGTTGATGTGGTCATTGTTAATTATACGGCTTAAATGGACCCGTATTGCTCCTGTCTGCCTGTAGCGCTTTGTGGCTGACCCACTGACAGCGGTCTACACACACACACACCATGGACAGAGCCCGCCGTGGCTTTGAATAGAGCTTGTGAAAATGTCACTGGAATTTCCCTAATTTTGAATTTTGGTCAATAATTGTATATATTTGTATTCACTCTTACTTTGCATTCAAGCCATGCTATTCAGATTGAATTAGCAATTAGTTTTGGAATAAGCAGATCGATACGATAAGTGTATCTTTTGATGTGAACGTAACATATTAAATCTCTATCTGTTAGTGGATTGAATGTTACATGTTTCATCTGTAGGCTACTTAAAATCCGAGTGTGTAGCTTTGGAATACTGTGTATTTTTGTAGGTTATGTCAAGAATATGTATAGACAGGTGTGTAAGTCACGTATGTTTGATACGTGCATTGCTTCTTTTTGATGTGAATAAATGTTGCGGTTTTATTACAGTATGATGGCAGTTTGTTATATCCCACCGCTGTGTGTATCCATAGGCTACTTAAAATCGGTTTACTTTGCGTGTAAAATGATAATTACCAGTTACTTGTCCCGTTATGCCCTATTAGAGGACCGTCTTTAACTTGGCTTCCTTCCAATTTTCCCCGACCCCGCCACTGGTCCAATCAGAGGGCGGTCCGTTCCTTTAAATGCCCCCGCCTGTCTCACCTTGGCAAGTGGGAAACTACACATTCATTTAAAAGAGACGGCCTTGGGTGTGATTCGTATTCAGTTAGCAGGGGTGAAAGAGGAGGTGATTTCCTCCACCTTCTTTGTAAAGAAGGTGACAAAGTAATCCGCTGTGAGGGAGGAGGAGGAGGAGGTGAGGGAGGGTTGAGGAGGGTAGAGAACATGGAGAAAGGTTTCCGAGGGTTGGAGGTGGAAAAGTTGATCTTTACAAGGTAGAAGGCAGATTTGTCCGCTGACACAGTAAAGGTGAAATGAGACGAGGTGGAGGTAGTGAGAGAGATCACCAGAGTCTGATTTCCTCAATCCTTTGTTCTGAGTCAGATCCTTGTCGTTTCTCATGTGTTTTGTTTGTTAGCTGGATATTCTGGTTCTGTCGTGTTTGTTTAACATGGTTATGTCCTTATCTTGTTTGTGTAGCTGTAATTCTGGGTCTGTCGCGTTCATTACTTCATGGATTAAATTGTCTACTCAACTAGCGGTGTTTTAATCAATTGATGCCGTCTAAATGAATATTCTTTTGTATACATGGTGAACAACATTCACTCACAGGTGCGCACCCAACCGAAAGACCATACCAGCATTCGGTACGGATAGCTTCTGCTTACCTTCTGCTTACCTTAAGTTCTAAACTCACTCCATTCTCGCCCTATCATCTCTCTCCCTTTCCTCATCCTCCTCACTGGACCCACCGGCGCCACCATCATCGGCCACGGGTGCCGACACAATTTTGGACAATTTTGACACATTTGGCAGCATCTGCCTGAAGGGCCTGTCTCCTTTTCACCAGCAATTCCCCTGTGCCTCCTTTGCATATTAACGTATCCATTTTTGACTTACATTTACATTTAGGGCATTTGGCAGACGCTTTTATCCAAAGCAACTTACAAAGAGTACATTTGTTGAAAGATGCACTGTTTAATGAAGAAGGCACTGAGCCCAAAGGGGGAGGTGTTTAAAGATGTGATTGGACCAGCCCAGTGTCAATTAAGCAGTCTAGCTTCATCAGCAAGTCTGTACATTTGTTGAATTAGTATAATTAGTGTAATATATGTGAATAATAAATAAATGCCCTGTGTTCTTTTTTTACTTTAACATTTTTTACTTATTAGGTACTATATTACTAATTCTTCAGAGTTGTTTTTGTATTTGTTTCTAAGAATACAGTTCAAAAGAAAACTTTTTACTGTACTTACTAGATACCATTACTAATTGTTTAGAGTTGTTTGTTGTTGATATGCGTACTTGTCTATATGCCTTTTGCTGTTTATCTACCTATTTTCTTTCTGTTTATTTGCTTGCTTATTAATTGCCTATTTGCTTGCTGTTTATTTGCCTTTTAGCTCATATTTCTCAAGCTCCTCCGTTTGCGGCTCCTTTTGATTCTTTCCCTTCAATTGTGATATTTGTATTGTGATATTTGTATTTGTACACTTTTTCATTTCACTGCAAATCCTGTGTATGTGACAATTAAACTTCTTGAATCTTGAATCTTCGTTTATAATTTGTTTTGAAGAATACTGCAGGAGTGAATGGCGATTAAGCATTTCATTGTACTTATATGGCAAGAAAGAAATCTTGACTCTTTACCTTCATTAGACAATGCTTTTAAGTGTTCTGTGGCCCCTTTCTCCCACAAGCCCTTTTGGCCTTGTACTTAAAGGAAGTCGTTGTAAATGGTCCACGTGAATGTGATAAGCCTTCCCATACTCTGTGTCAATTATACTGCAAGCAAAAATGTTTCCACCTATGCAAAACTCTCTGAATCGTTAACTTATTTTTCCCCACAGTTGTTAATAAATAACTTTTTCCAGCGGATGTTGATCGAGAACCTGGGTCTGCTGTTGTAAAACTGTGTGAGAGAAATTTTGCCTGCATCTTGGGGCAAATAATCAGCTTATCTTTCAATTAAAACTGTAAGGCATCACAACATCCAGCCCCATTTGTGAAGCCGGCGTATTATCATTTCTTACCGATCTGTTCGAGGCTCATGAGCTCCCCGGCCGCAGTGGGCACGGCGGTCTGAGCGGGAATGCCATGATCGTGGAGAAACCTCATGGCCTGGGTCTGGACGTCGATCAGCGCGGGGTTCTCGCTGTCCACAGAGTTCATGACCTTCAGCACATATTCGCCACCTCCACCGCCTTCCGGTGTCGCCGCCGCCGCCGCCACATAGAAGTTCTGGTCGTCGTAGCTGGGCAGAGGGCGGACAGTGGACACCCGCAGGCCGTAGAGCCGCTGCACCACCTCCACCACCTGAGCCTCGCTGAAGTGGGGCTTCTTAGGCACCACCTGCCCTGACATTGTGTGGAGGTTGTGGGGCGATGGAGTGGAGCTGCCAACACACGACAAACGACAAACACATGTGATTCAAATCAATAGAGCGCTTTCCACAGATCATCAGAAGCAGGGTATAGAAACGTCCAGTTCCCGTCAAGATTTCTTTATTGCCATATGTGACAAGTAGGCTACAGTACAGTGGCACGCTTACTCCCCATTCACTCCTGCAGTATTCTGCTCAACAAATTCTAAAAAAACAACAATTAGTAATAATAATAATAAAACCCCTGACCAAGCCCACTTTGATATCGTTATTCTAATAATTATATGAAATGAGCATTACCGTAATTAGTATAATAGTTACAATATGAGAGAATAGACAGTACCTGTACAGTACACCAGCCAGCAGCCAACACTTTCGCTTTTAAAAGATTAACACTTTCTATCCGCGTGTGCGCGATAAAGAAGCCAAGATCAACTCTAAATCCTGCTCCAAACACCGCAATGAACGACGAATTTAACTTTCTTTCAAAGATCATAAGTTGTTGACTAACTTACAGAGAACTTGTTTATCGTCCTTCACAGGGATTGTGATTTGTAACGCGATGTGTCCGCTTCGTTACTTCCTATATATACTGCACTGTGTGTACACTGCGGGCAGCACCCACTGCCCTCCTCCCGGCCACCGCATCGAAACACCGTGTAACGGGAAGTCCCGCCCTCTTTCTCGACAATAACGGTCAATGCCCGTCCCAGGCTGCGTCGCGAGAGAACGCGCGGGAACGTGTGGTGAGCTTGTTGACCGGTTCGGAAAGACTTCCGGTTTATGAGTATGTGCTTTTTATAAGTCGCTTTGGATGAAAGCGTCTGCAAAATGCCCTAAATGTAAATTAAAATGTAATCATGTCTCTGGTGCATGATAAGCACACACGTAATGAATGAATCAACTTACGGTGATAAATAAGTATATGTAAGTATACATATAGTAATATGTTTCTGTGTTTACACCTTGCTACCTGAAAATTGATCCAATCAATTATCCCAATTCCCCAGAATCATATGATGATATTGTAGCGGCCAGGGGGGGGGGGGGGGCGTGGCCACCATACAGCCGCTAGATGACGTAGGGGGCCCCCGAGGGATTACGGGAAGTTTGTGTGTCACGGGGGTGTTGCCATGCGGTTGAGTTAGTTCAGGCAGTTCTTGTGATTCAAGTGGTTCTTGGTTCTTGGTTCAATAAAAGGTTAACTATATTCCGCGTCCGCCTCCTCTCTGCCTGCTCCTCCGCGGTGTTCGTTACAATATATAAAATGTGTTTTTGTTTATACAGGTGTCTACATAAGTTGATTAAATACTAATTACAACCACAATTTCCATCTGTCCGGGCCAAATGTCATCAGTTTATCAATGTAGGCCTAACTTATGTTTTCTTTCCATTAATTTGGTATTTTTTATTCCATGTATAACCGTTGTTGTATAACATGTATTCACTTGTCATTTTTCTCCCCAGTGCTGATTATCCATCAACTTCTTCTAGTGATGTGATGTTTAAAGGTACTTCAGCCTGTCACCGTTTGATACATTCGATGAAGTAAATTATTTTAAAGGAGATGTATTATAGCACCAGGTGTGAGCGTGATTAGCCATTCCAAGCACTTTCAGAATCTCCAGCCTCAATTGGGGGTATGTGGGGGTGTGTGTTTGGTGGCTGGCTTAATTGGCCTCACCTGGCCTGAGTTAGAGTCTGGGGGGTGGGGCTACAGTCTCACCTGGCCCAGTTGGAGGGGGTGGGGGCGGGGGGCTGCACGCCTGTGGTGCATTGGCTAATCAGTGCACCACAGGTTAAGTCAGCCACCAGCATATACATTTGGGGAGTGCACTGAAACGGTAGTACACTGAAAAGATTTCAAGCAAATTCATTTTTATATATATGGTAACAGTTGATGAAGATTTAGGCAAGCCCACAGTTAACACACACATGGAGAAAGAGGCAAGTGAATGTACTTTTGTATCTCTGGTTGGTGGTATTTCAGATGGTCCCATAAAAAACGTCCAAACTACTGGGTCTGTGTCTGCTACACATGCAAGCACTCTAGCTAGGGGTGACATTAACAGAGATTCATGAACAGCGATAATGTAGAACAAACTGCAATATTCTTTCTATTCCACAGTTAGGATTGTCTAGTTTGTGTCAGAGTACACATTGTCCTGTCATGAATTCTTTCTTGTTTTCTATACAGAACGTATTGTTCTAATTATCCAACAATTCCATTGCTATTGAGTTCATGAAAGGATGAGACAATATTGGAAACGAAACGAGCAATGGATCGACCCCCAGCACAAAGGTAATGAGTATATAGGGCTATTTTTCTACAAAATGGAATTGATAATGGGATGGACAACAACATGACTTTTGCCCTCATAGCGATGGGCTGAGATATGGATATAAGTCATATCTCACTGACATGCAAGTCATGAGAGGTGCAAAGAAAAACTGACAGACAAATGAGAGGTGAAAAAAAAGATTGCGGCTGGAAGAAAATATATATATTTACAGACTGAATGATTAGAGGTTTTATTTGGCTTAAAAAGGTACACATTCAGGTAGCAGTTTATATCAGCACATATGAAACATGTAACTTCCTATTGAATTCTAGTTCTAATTCTTCTTCTAATTAAATAATCACACAATGCAAAATGTGGGATTTCTAATAGGATGACACTTCAGTTTTCATTAGTGACAGTTGTCAACAGAAAGATATTTTAGTGCTGATATCGAAGATGTTTAATGTGATATAAATAATAATAATAAAATAACTAAGTTGATGGTCCCCAGGTGTTGACTAAATGTTGCCTGCAATGACGGCACATTGTCCCTGAATTAGGACTTTGGGAGCTATTTGCATGTTCCATTCTTAATACTCCGCCTCCGACTCCCGTTCTTCGGCACTACACTGGTGACCCCGACGTTTTCGAAGAAGAAGTTTCCGAAAACATATTGAACATGGCAAGCAGCGGTATTTTTATTAAGCTGCCGGAGTTCTGGGAGCGCGACGCTAGGGCATGGTTCGCGCATGTGGAGGCGCACTTTGCCTGTCGCGGAATAGTCGACGACGAAAAAAGGTATTACCACGTAGTGGCAGCGCTGGGGAGCTCCACGGCGTCCAGGTTGGTGGGTTACATTGCGAACCCTCCGCACAGAGACAAGTATGAGGCGTTCAAAGCCCACCTCCTAAAGACTTTTGAATTGTCCACTAAGGAGAGGGCTCGCCAGCTTTTCGCCATTCAAGGCCTGGGTGACAGCAAACCATCCCAGCTCATGGAGAAGATCAGAATCAGAATCAGAATCGCTTTATTCGCCAAGTAGTTTTCACATACGAGGAATTTGCTGTGGTTGTTGGTGCATACAGACAACATAAGAATAATAATAATAAGAGTTAAAAAGCAAGTAGTGCAAAAACGACAAGAAGCATAAATATAAAATAAAGTAGAATAGTATGAATGGATATATACAATACAGAATGATTTCTGTATGATGAGATATTTACAATACAGAATGATGAGATATTTACAATACAAAATTATTTTTCAGAATATGGAACGGGTGTGGGTTGTGCGTTAATGTAATGTGTAGTGTCTATGGAGGCGGGATAAGAGTCTGTCAGTGGGGGTCCCGGGCCTTGTTAATGAGGCCAACTGCAGATGGGAAGAAACTGTTTTTGTGGCGAGAGGTTTTGGTCCTGATGGACCGCAGCCTCCTGCCAGAGGGAAGTGTTTCAAACAGTTTGTGTCCGGGGTGAGAGGGGTCGGCCACAATCTTTCCTGCACGCCTCCGGGTCCTGGAGGCATACAGGTCCTGGAGAGATGGCAGATTGCAGCCAATCACCCTCTCTGCAGAGCGGATGATACGCTGCAGTCTGCCCTTGTCCTTGGCGGTGGCAGCAGCGTACCAGATGGTGATGGAGGAGGTGAGGATGGACTCGATGATGGGAGTGTAGAAGTGCACCATCATTGTCTTTGGCAGGTTGAACTTCTTCAACTGCCGCAGGAAGAACATCCTCTGCTGGGCTTTTTTTGTGATGGAGCTGATGTTCAGCTCCCACTTGAGGTCCTGGGAGATGATGGTTCCCAAGAAGCGGCAGGACTCCACAATATCGACTGGAGAGTCTCTCAGGGTGATGGGGGTGAGTGGGGCTGGGTTCTTTCTGAAGTCTACAACTATCTCCACTGTCTTCACAGCGTTGAGCTCCAGGTTGTTCTGACTGCACCAAGTCGCCAGATGGTCGATCTCCCACCTGTAGGCGGACTCATCCTCACCAGAGATGAGTCCAATGATGGTGGTGTCGTCCGCGAACTTCAGGAGCTTGACAGACTGGTGACTGGAGGTGCAGCTGTTGGTATACAGGGAGAAGAGCAGAGGGGAAAGAACGCAGCCTTGGGGGGAACCGGTGCTGATGGTCCGGGAGTCAGAGATGTGTTTTCCCAGCCTCACGTGCTGCCTCCTGTCAGACAGGAAGTCTGTGATCCACCTGCAGGTAGAGTCAGGCACGCTCAGCTGGAAAAGCTTGTCCTGTAGCAGAGATGGGATGATTGTGTTGAAAGCAGAGCTGAAATCCACAAGATGCTGAATCGACTGGGGGAGGAACGTCCCAATTTTTTGTTTCTGGAAATGTTCCTACGCCACATGCCGCCCCGGGTTCAGACAGCGTTGGCTAACACTGTCATTACAGAACCTCATGTCCTAGCTGAGGAAGCAGACCGTTTTTTCCTGGCGGCCCAGCAGCCCGGTCTGGACGTATTGGCCCCAACCTTCGGTCCCCCCTTGCCGGGTAAGAGGGTGTGGAACGCCGCAGCTCCGGGCCAGGGGGGAGACTGGCCTGTGCTTCTACCACGCGCGGTTCGGCGCCAAAGCAAAAAGGTGCCTTTCCCCCTGCAGCTACAAGCCGACGGGAAACGAGGGAACCAACGCTCGGTAGTGGCCCTGAGTGTTGGTGATGCAAGCAGGCTGATTTGCTTACAAGCACCATTTTGTACTTTTTGTATTAAACACTGCTCATGGCTTAGTTTGAAATAGGATGTTTCTAGTGAACCCCCTTGTCCAAAACGAGAAGGGGACCACAACGATCGATTATTCTGTTGGAATAAAAGAGGGCAATTGATGGGAGTTGTGGATGTATTCATCTTGTGGGCCAGTAACTTTCCACTCTGCCGATGTGACTAGTTAGCTGTTTGGCCTACATGACTAGTTAGCTGTTTGGCCTACATGACTAGTTAGCTGTTTGGCCTACATGACTAGTTAGCTTCACTCTTATCTGTTGGCCCTGGGAGGCCTCTGAGATGCACTCGCTGGTGTTGTTGTCGAATGTGGGAACGTGTTGCCTCTTCTTCCTGGGCTGGCTGTCTGGCAGGTGGGAACGGGAACGTCTCGAACGTGAGCCCTTGCTGTCCCTGCTTCTCTGGATTGGCTGTCTGGGGGATGGGGACGGAAGGGTCTCCATGTAAGGCCTTGTTGTCCCTGCTCCCTGGATGGCCGTCTGGGAGGCAGGGGTGCGGGTCTCCACGTCTGCTTCCCAAGATGATTTGTTGTGTCTGTCTGTGTGTAAATGCTCCTCTGTTCTTCCCATCCCAAAATGCTCTATGTATCTGAATAAACTTTGAATCATTCCAAGTGATACTGCCTTGTGTCACATTGACTCCCAAGCTCGCTGCTTTGCTACAGACAATCCAGAACCTGAACCTGAAAATGAGCCTGAACATCAGCCACAGTAGATGACCGCTCGAAACTGCGCATAACAGCCCATAACTGGCAGAGGAAAAACATGTTCCCATATAGTTGATAAGCCGAAACCAATAGTGGGCCCCAGATACTTTTAAAAGCAGATTATGTATTCTCACATATTCCAAGGTCTATTTCGTTTGTCACATTAGTCAACACACAGAGCACTCAGTAAATTAAATAATGAAATGTGAGGCGATTAATGAAGACATCTAAATGTTGGATTGGATGGAAACTAGTTTAGTTCCCATGTTTGGGTTTGTAGGAATATTTAATCGTGGCATCCAACTGATTTATATACAATATATAGAAAAGGACACAGGGCAATTTCAGGTCAATGTTTCAGGTCAATGTAATCACATGTTCATAGCTGAGATGATCATTTGGGTACATAAGTGACATGACTTGACGCTATAGCTTATGCTTTAAACCAACATGTTCATGCACTTGCATACTAAAAGAAAAAGTGAAAGGCAGCTGAATGGGGTTCGATAGGCACATTTGAAGCTGCAAGCAAGCATTGAAGTATTGATCTTCAAGCAAGCATAGCAATATGGATGGTTTAGGTGGAGCAGGTAAACGATATTGAACACTGTAATGACAAAGCTGCTGTAGGTATGACTTTAAAGAGAGCAGAAAAGAGCAACCCTATGAAACATATAAACATGTCCCTACAAACTCAACAGCAATAAACCAGATTATTCAACATCCTTCCTGTGTCCTGAACAACTACTAACTGATCAAACAGGAAAGATGCATTCCCTGATCCAATCAGAGATGCTCCGATTGGTCAGAAATGAGGCGGGAGTGGTCTTAACTCTGGTGCGATCCACCCCACCCCTTCCAAAAATCCTCACAAACTCTTGGCTTCCTCCTGAAACCAAACCAGCTCCACCGCAGCCTTCCCGAGGTCCCACAGCTGCCGGAGGATGCGACTTCCGGGCCGGGCCGTGGTCATCACGTAGTCCTTGTTCTCGGGCTGCTGCGTCACGGTGTACCGGCCCATAACCAGCGACTGGGTCAGCCGGCACAGCACCAGCAGGTAGAGGCAGTCCCTCTCCTCCCGCTGGAGGGGCAGGACACTCTCCCAGCCCTGGGTCACAGGGCGCCCCACAGACGGGGGATCAGGGTGCTCGATCATCATATACGCGATGGTGATGGCCAGCTCGTGCACGTAGTAGCCGCTGCTCATGTGGCAGAAGTCCAGGATGCCTGATATCCTGTGGTCGCCCCCGCTGCCCACATCCGGTTCCGGCTCCACTAGTATGTTGTGGTCACTGAAGTCCCCGTGGTTGATGCCTGAAACGGGGGTGGACAAATTACTCACAAATGCTTATACTGTAAGGCTGATATACGCATAGAAAATAATGCACAGTTTTGAAAAATGAACACTTGATTGTCAATATATTCAATTATGATCTACTAATGTGTAGCTTCACTGATATCAATCATCAACATTTAGTTTGTGATTAGTTTGTGATTTCAAAAGTTTTTATTCCCATTCCAATGGCTCACATATCTGTCAGATCTTCCATGCATTGCATCTTCCTTTTTAAACTTTATAAAAAAAAACAAATATTAGCTAATAGTTTTACTCCAGGCTTTCCCAGCGGCCAAAACACATAAATGGATGTAGAACTTGGTAGACCAAAACAAAAACAAAAAATTGAGCATGCAAATAAAACAGTGTTTATAAAACGGGTAGTTCCGGTCCTTGATCATGATTGGCTGAGCCGTGTTCGATGCTGTGGTAAAATACCGCATTACATCAGTATTACTGCGCCAGACAAACTGTTTCAAAGAGTCGCGGTTATTCCACGATTATTCCGAATATGACAATAATCAAAATTTTATACGGGTCATGTAAACATTATATTCTGTTTAGATATGCCGATATTATTTGGGTTTTAGGAGCATTATTTGGATGTATACAGCTGGATTTATGTTTGCATGTTTGGATGTATACATCACATCCAGAATATGAGTCTCAATGTGGGTTTTTACTGCACAGTTTGTGACACAAGCCACCTGCCTGCTTACGGTCAGCTCTGTGTGTTGTAAACAAACCAACTAACAGTTTACAAGGCTGGGGTAGAGATGCATGCCCAAAAGAAAAGCCCACATTTCTGGTCTGAAGGAGAAACACACCTACTTTTAAACATTTTGAAAGACTTGGATATCAACGGGTGTTTGGATATGCGCAAGTATCGCAACATGGACCTTTTCAAGAAGGTGGTTGAAAGACTGAAAGAGGGAGGCTGTGTTCAAGCAAGTCAGTCAGCGGTGGAAAACTATGAAGAAATGCTATTATTATTATACATTTCTTTTACACCACGCATGCAACATGACTGCAGGAAAATCCTCGCCGTAGGACTACGTCATGGTGCATTTTATGTTGATCGGATTATGCACGACTGCATGTAAACAGGAATATTAGTGGAATATTAATTTTCACTAGCCATGTAAACAGGTAGGAATAGTAGGAATATTGTAGGAATATTGCCTTTTTCGGAATAAGGCCAAAAACTGGAATATTTTGTGCGTGTACATGTGTATATTTCCACCGTGTCTGTGTGGCTGCGTCTGTGTGTTGCTCGGCAACCATTCTGCTATGTCGCTGAAGAACTACATCGTTAGTTCTGCCTAACAACGCCCCATAGCTGTTCGAAAATCACGGTAAACCACAACCTCTTGGGGCTTATTGCTTAAATACCTTACAAAGGAATTAATTTAGTTCAGCTGCTATAATATTAAAATACGTACACTTGCGGAATGCATGGTGGTTGGGGAGCACGCTGGTCTTGAACTCTTTTAAAACAGCTTTGACTAATTCCTGGAGAGGGTCACCCTCCATGGCGTAGATGTAGTCCTCCAGGAGGGCAACATTGGACAGGCTCCATATGAACTTCTCCCGTTGTAGTACAGAGAGTTGAGGGTGCTCCAACTGTTTGAGCAAGAATAACTCTTCAATACAATAACAAGCAAGTCAAAAGAAGGACATTCTTTTTTTTCTTTTTCGATTTTAGTTTTCATGCACTGCAAATGGTGTGTGAAAAGCAAATGGTGTGTAAAAAGCTCTTGCGGAGACTTACGGGAGTCGAACTCTCCAGCCAATACACTATCCTGCCTCAGTGATATCACTTACAATCAATTAAAGAAACAAAATAAATAATTTCCTTCAATTGAGGGAATATTTTACCTCAAGAAGAACCTTGTCCATCCTAGCGGCCATTTTGCCAACCTCGTAAAGCAGCCGAGGCGAGGTGGGAACCTTGGAAATGGTGGTTCCCGACAGATAGGTCAGCAGCCTCACCAAGTACTTCTGACAGCCAAAGCCACAATCTCACAGGAGAGCACAGTACAGTCATAATTATATATTTATTCATTTTTTTGAAAGGAGATTAGGCTATGAAAAGTTTATCTTCTGATAAACATCTGATAATAATAGAAAACCTTGCAGTAAAGTCATAACACTGAACGTGTGCGTCACAGTGAATTGAAGCAGGTGGGAAACTACACATTCATTTAAAAGAGACGGCCTTGGGTGTGATTCGTATTCAGTTAGCAGGGGTGAAAGAGGAGGTGATTTCCTCCACCTTCTTTGTAAAGAAGGTGACAAAGTAATCCGTTGTGAGGGAGGAGGAGGAGGTGAGGGAGGGTTGAGGAGGGTAGAGAACATGGAGAAAGGTTTCCGACGGTTGGAGGTGGAAAAGTTGATCTTTGCAAGGTAGAAGGCAGATTTGTCCGCTGACACAGTAAAGGTGAAATGAGACGAGGTGGAGGTAGTGAGAGAGATCACCAGAGTCTGATTTCCTCAATCCTTTGTTCTGAGTCAGATCCTTGTCGTTTCTCATGTGTTTTGTTTGTTAGCTGGATATTCTGGTTCTGTCGTGTTTGTTTAACATGGTTATGTCCTTATCTTGTTTGTGTAGCTGTAATTCTGGGTCTGTCGCGTTCATTACTTGATGGATTAAATTGTCTACTCAACTAGCGGTGTTTTAATCAATTGATGCCGTCTAAATGAATATTCTTTTGTATACATGGTGAACAACATTCACTCACAGGTGCGCACCCAACCGAAAGACCATACCAGCATTCGGTACGGATAGCTTCTGCTTACCTTCTGCTTACCTTAAGTTCTAAACTCACTCCATTCTCGCCCTATCATCTCTCTCCCTTTCCTCATCCTCCTCACTGGACCCACCGCGCCACCATCATCGGCCACGGGTGCCGACACAATTTTGGACAATTTTGACACATTTGGCAGCATCTGCCTGAAGGGCCTGTCTCCTTTTCACCAGCAATTCCCCTGTGCCTCCTTTGCATATTAACGTATCCATTTTTGACTTACATTTACATTTAGGGCATTTGGCAGACGCTTTTATCCAAAGCAACTTACAAAGAGTACATTTGTTGAAAGATGCACTGTTTAATGAAGAAGGCACTGAGCCCAAAGGGGGAGGTGTTTAAAGATGTGATTGGACCAGCCCAGTGTCAATTAAGCAGTCTAGCTTCATCAGCAAGTCTGTACATTTGTTGAATTAGTATAATTAGTGTAATATATGTGAATAATAAATAAATGCCCTGTGTTCTTTTTTTACTTTAACATTTTTTACTTATTAGGTACTATATTACTAATTCTTCAGAGTTGTTTTTGTATTTGTTTCTAAGAATACAGTTCAAAAGAAAACTTTTTACTGTACTTACTAG
>PIJE02000151.1:0-170730 GCA_002895965.2 Coryphaenoides rupestris
TAAAATTTGTATTTGAATGATAATAATAATAATAAATAATAATAATAATACATATGACATATAGCGCTTTTAAAAGGGTACTCAAAGACGCTTTACAATGAACAATAAACATATAACATAAACGTACACAGATACAGAATACAGAAACAAAAACAAATATAGAGGTTGTAGAGTGAAAGAGAATGGTGGAGGTGGAGGTCAGATACTGTAGGCTTTCTTGAAAAGGTGGCGTTTTGAGTTTGTTTTTTTAAAATAATTGAGTGTGTCAGAGTTTCTGATGTAGGAGGCAGGGAATTCCAGAGGGTTGGGGCAGCGACGGCAAAGGCTCTGTCCCCCAAGGTGCGGTACTTGGTCTTGGTGATGGGGGTCAGGGGTCAGAAGGTTGGCATCGGCAGATCGGAGGTGGCGAGTGGGGGAGTGGCGATGGAGGAGATCTGTCAGGTATGAGGGGGCGAGATTATTCCAGAGCTTTGTAGGTGAAGGTGTATATACTAAGCTATCAAATTGGAACTATGATCAATAATTACCATATCAATGGCTAGTAGAGGTTGAAGGATTCAGAGTTCTTTACGTGACAGAAGCTGGCTTCAACACAATATTCAAGCAAAAACCACAAATAGTTATAAATATACAGAATGTTTATTAAATTCAAGTTGACAAGTGGCATAAAGTATTCCTCAAATACAATAAGCAATGCACAACCTGAAGTGTGTGTGTGTGGGTGTGGGGGAGGTAATCCTAACAAAGGAATCTACGTGGGAGTTGAAATCACCCAAAACGAGATATATGCGCTTTGTTAGTAAAAGGGAGAGAAAAGAGAGGGGATGTACAGATCTAAAAATGGACGAGGATCCACTCAGACTTTAGATCAAAAACATAAAAGGAAGGAGGCAAAACGTCTGACAATATCGTCCAACAATACATACAACACAGGTCTACCTAACTCTGCCCAGATATCTACCTCACTGGAGATCGTGTGTGTAGTGATCGAGAGGTGGCTCGTTCTTTCCCAACAAACTGCTTCGAGTTCGTCTGAGTTGCGTGGTGAAGGCCCTCTGGTCTGCCTTGCTTGGGGATCATGGGTGTAGCGGAAATGGAAATGGTCAGTCTTGACCAAAGAACTACTTCGAGGTCGATGGGACGGCGGGTTGATATCCGGACGGGTTTGCAGAATGGGCTTGGCCCATTTCTGCGCTGACTTTATAAGCTGCCAAATGGCGAATTTGGCATGGTGCAATCAGTGCACTGTTATGCCCTATCAATGCTCTGTGTCCAAGGTGTTATACTTCTTGCAGGAGATCCTTGACCAGGGCAGGGCATTTTCCATCATTAACGTGTATTTAGCCACTATTTCAGCCTGCCTGGGAAGATGGCACAGCCGTGTTGTGTTGCCGTCGTGGTAGCTCGGCAGAGATTGTGCATTTGTTTTGTATTTGTATTTTATTTTCCTTCCTTTGTACAAATGTATCAGCACTAACAACATACAGGCGAGATACATTTCTGGACATTATCTTTGGTGTACAACAAAGGGTCTTGGATACTTTTTACATCAATTCTGAGTGGTTTGGTGGAGAGCCACA
This sequence comes from Coryphaenoides rupestris, assembly GCA_002895965.2. Taxonomy (NCBI): domain Eukaryota; kingdom Metazoa; phylum Chordata; class Actinopteri; order Gadiformes; family Macrouridae; genus Coryphaenoides; species Coryphaenoides rupestris. Next base: position 1,581 of record PIJE02000151.1, read on the forward strand.
ACAACAACAGCGGTGAAGCGTCTCCAGGGAAACAAAGGAGTAAACACAGAGGGAAACAACGGAGTAAACACAGAGGGAAACAGAGTGGAGTTCGACACAGACTGAGTGTCCAGGCCCACCGTCCACCTCTACCCAGCATCCTTCTAGCTAATGTCCAGTCTCTAGGGCTGGGTATCAAATTTCTGTACTTTTTTGGGACCGACCGAATCACTGCGGTACTACCGAGCACCGGCAGAGGTCAGAACATTCGGTGCCAAACTTCGGTACCTTTTTTTTCTCGTCTCATCCAATCACTATATTTGTTCTAAAATCTAACGTGACTGCTGGTTTAGGTGGCAGTATGCACCTTAAAGTTGTTTGCGATCCGCCAGTAAACCCAGAGAAGAAGAAGAAGAAGAAGTGACTGCTGGTTGGATGGAAAAAGAAACGCGTCCTTGCGTTACTACGTCACTACGCATGTAAACAGCGAGCCATGTGGATGTGTGATTATTTGCTCGGGAGCGCATTTGCGGAGAGTGGAAAAATGTCAAAACCACGGTCCAAGTTCTGGTTACATTTTGTAAAAAGTAGGGACGGTGCAAAATGCAATATTTGTGATAAGGCCATAGCTGGCGCGGGTGGCAACACTTCGAATTTAATGAAGCATTTAATCTAGCACGGCATTAACCTGAGACAAGAGAGCTGCACTGTGTTTGACTGCATGAAAAAGCAAACACCGACAACTAACGTTAATACTAGCGGTAACGATAACAGGGAACAGACTGTTTCCTCAACATGGATAGAGTAAGTTAAAAATGTGGACATTTTAAACTTAAAATGCATCAATCTGGTACCCTGGAAATCCAGAGTTCTCGCGAGAGCACAATTAGAATTTGCTCAGCGAGTACTCTGGTAACGAGTAACATGCTCATTAGCTATGCCCGTTGTTTCGAACATCAACCAATCACATCGGTGTATCTGATATAGGCGGGCCAGAGGCGGGCTAAACAGATGACGTCAGCGCTGCGATGGAATCAGTCAGTAAACATTGCAAGATGGCTATCGAAAATGTTGACTGAGTATCTGTACAAACTAGGGATGCACCGATACCACTTTTCTTTACTTAATAAAACCATTACAGTTCTAATGACTTTGAAAACATGTTATTTTTTGTCTGGGGGGGGGGTGCTCTGTTAATTCGCGGTTCTGATGGGGGGGGGGGGGGGGGGGGGTGCTCCGTTAATTCGCGGTTCTGATGGGGGGGGGGGTGCTCTGTTAATTTGCGGTTCTTATGGGGGGGGGGGGGTGCTCCGTTAATTTGCGGTTCTGATGGGGGGGTGCTCCGTTAATTGGTGGGGACATGTCCCCAGCGTCCCCACTAAATTCTACGCCCATGCTCGGTACCATGCGCAGTTGCTATTAAACATCCATAAACGACAACTCGGTTGCATCTCTTTATTTCAATATTCCTTGGCTAAGAATATTACAAGGTTAACGTTGCGTTGCCAAAGTGGTATCTCCGTGGTATTTCCATTAGGCTACATTTACGTCTCTCTGTCAAACTATTCTCCAAAACAAACTCGTTTCCGTCTCTCTGGATACGTCACCCCATGTATTCTTCTGATTGGTCGTAGTGTTATCCAATTGCGTGCAGTGATATTTTCAAACGCATTCTTGGTGCCGCCCCTCGAGTTGGGATTTTCATTGCTCATTACCAGACCTACAGCTTTCTAGATGTAGGTCTGGATTTCCAGGCTATCAATCTGGTGCAATTTGAGAGCTTCTTTCTCTGTGTGTGAAAATGTTAGACATTTTCAAGTTAAAACTATAAGGCATAATCTGGTGAATTTAGAGGGGGGTGGGATCATTAAAGCTCAGTTTTCATTCTGTTGTGGGCCGCCACAAATAAATCAATGTATGGGAAACACGACCTAGTTTACAAATTGTGAAAAGTGAAAAAGGAGCAATAAATATTTCATACTTGAAATGAATGATACTTGGACTCTTTCTATTTTGAAACACGAATGTTAAAAAGACTTGTATTACAGTAAAAACATGTTCCGGCAATTCCGATGGGACATAAGAGACTAATATTTTTTGCCTGACGGGAACATGGCTGACCCCGCTGGTGCCGGATTGAGTCATTTGTCCGACCGCGTCCTTCTCCGTTTCCCGAGCAGACAGGACAGAAGAGTCAGGGAAATCCAATGGTGGAGGGGTTTGCTTCATGACCAACAAGTGGTGCAACGCTAAGAATATTAAGATTTTTTCTCACTCCTGCTCGCCGAACCTTGAGCATCTACATGATGAGCTATGTCGGCACCAAAACCCACATCCTGACACGGCTGTGGTGGTCACGGAAGACTTTAATAGGGCCAATCTAAAGAAAGTCATGCCGACTTCCGTCTGCACATTACGTGTGCTACCAGGGTAAAACGAACCTTGGACCACTGCTGTACGATATTCAAAAGAGGCTACAAGGCTGCCTCTCTGGGCAAGTCGGACCATGCCACCATTTTCCGGCTGCTGGAATATAAACAGGATAGTGCGGGAGGTGGTAGTGACGAGGGAAGTAAATCGGTGGTCCGACCAAGTTGATGAAGGTCGGACGGGGGGCCCCCTGAACGCCGTACTGCTGCCTATATTGGAGATATTTTCCGGTATATTCATAAGAATGGCTTGTCATTATACTGTATGGGTGAATTAAGGGTAGAGAAAGACAAAGAGTAAACACAATACTCGTGGAAATTAGGAGTGCGGAGTGCGTGCCAACAGAGATTTCCATGTGGCTTTTGGGCCCATTTTTACACTCCCAGGGGTTCTGGTGTCAGCCATAAACCTCGTCACCTTTGACCTCTGAGTGCCCAGTTGACGTGGGGTTTCCTGCCCAAGGGAACTTCCCCCTGTGTGGACATTCACCAGACTTGACCTCTTTCCCAGTTGCTTATCTGCATGACCAGTCGTCACCTTCATTTATGACTAGTCGAGGAAGGAGTCTCCTCCTGCCATATAATTTACCAAGATTGCCTGTTGCAGAAACAATAATAGGAGAGAGAACCTATGTTGCGGTTACCTTAATGGGGTTTGGAATGTGTAGGATGAACATGTGACGATGACCATGTGACGGATGACCATGTGACGATGACCATGTGACGATGTGACTATAAGTCAGAGTCAAAGAGGAGTGAATTCAGATTGATGCATTTTAAGTTTAAAATGTCCACATTTTTAACTTACTCTATCCATGTTGAGGAAACAGTCTGTTCCCTGTTATCGTTACCGCTAGTAGTAACGTTAGTAGTCGGTGTTTGCTTTTTCATGCAGTCAAACACAGTGCAGCTCTCTTGTCTCAGGTTAATGCCGTGCGAGATTAAATGCTTCATTAAATTAGAAGTGTTGCCACCCGCGCCAGCTATGGTCTTATCACAAATATTGCATTTTGCACCGTCCCTACTTTTTACAAAATGTAACCAGACCTTGGACCGTGGTTTTGACATTTTTCCACTCTCCGCAAATGCGCTCCCGAGCAAATAATCAAACATCCACATGGCTCGGTGTTTACATGCGTAGTGACGTAGTAACGCAAGGACGCGTTTCTTTTTCCATCCAACCAGCAGTCACTTCTTCTTCTTCTTCTTCTCTGGGTTTACTGGCGGATCGCAAACAACTTTAAGGTGCATACCGCCACCTAAACCAGCAGTCACGTTAGATTTTAGAACAAATATAGTGATTGGATGAGAGACGAGAAAAAAAAGGTACCGAAGTTTGGCACCGAATGTTCTGACCTCTGCCGGTGCTCGGTAGTACCGCAGTGATTCGGTCGGTCCCAAAAAAGTACAGAAATTTGATACCCAGCCCTAGAGACTGGACATTAGCTAGAAGGATGCTGGGTAGAGGTGGACGGTGGGCCTGGACACTCAGTCTGTGTCGAACTCCACTCTGTTTCCCTCTGTGTTTACTCCGTTGTTTCCCTCTGTGTTTACTCCTTTGTTTCCCTGGAGACGCTTCACCGCTGTTGTTGTTGTGGCTCTCCACCAAACCACTCAGAATTGATGTAAAAAGTATCCAAGACCCTTTGTTGTACACCAAAGATAATGTCCAGAAATGTATCTCGCCTGTATGTTGTTAGTGCTGATACATTTGTACAAAGGAAGGAAAATAAAATACAAATACAAAACAAATGCACAATCTCTGCCGAGCTACCGACGACGGCAACACAACACGGCTGTGCCATCTTCCCAGGCAGGCTGAAATAGTGGACTAAATACACGTTAATTGATGGAAAATGCCCTGCCCTGGTCAAGGATCTCCTGCAAGAAGTATAACACCTTGGACACAGAGCATTGATAGGGCATAACAGTGCACTGATTTGCACCATGCCAAATTCGCCATTTGGCAGCTTATAAAGTCAGCGCAGAAATGGGCCAAGCCCATTCTGCAAACCCGTCCGGATATCAACCCGCCGTCCCATCGACCTCGAAGTAGTTCTTTGGTCAAGACTGACCATTTCCATTTCCGCTACACCCATGATCCCCAAGCAAGGCAGACCAGAGGGCCTTCACCACGCAACTCAGACGAACTCGAAGCAGTTTGTTGGGAAAGAACGAGCCACCTCTCGATCACTACACACACGATCTCCAGTGAGGTAGATATCTGGGCAGAGTTAGGTAGACCTGTGTTGTATGTATTGTTGGACGATATTGTTCAGACGTTTTGCCTCCTTCCTTTATGTTTTGATCTAAAGTCTGAGTGGATCCTCGTCCATTTTTAGATCTGTACATCCCCTCTCTTTTCTCTCCCTTTTACTAACAAAGCGCATATATCTCGTTTTGGTGATTCAACTCCCACGTAGATTCCTTTGTTAGGATTACCTCCCCCACACCCACACACACACACTTCAGGTTGTGCATTGCTTATTGTATTTGAGGAATACTTTATGCCACTTGTCAACTTGAATTTAATAAACATTCTTATATTATAACTATTTGTGGTTTTTGCTTGAATATTGTGTTGAAGCCAGCTTCTGTCACGTAAAGAACTCTGAATCCTTCAACCTCTACTAGCCATTGATATGGTAATTATTGATCATAGTTCCAATTTGATAGCTTAGTATATACACCTTCACCTACAAAGCTCTGAATAATCTCGCCCCCTCATACCTGACAGATCTCCTCCATCGCCACTCCCCCACTCGCCACCTTCGATCTGCCGATGCCAACCTTCTCACCCCCATCACCAAGACCAAGTACCGCACCTTGGGGGACAGAGCCTTTGCCGTCGCTGCCCCAACCCTCTGGAATTCCCTGCCTCCTAACATCAGAAACTCTGACACACTCAATTATTTTAAAAAACAACTCAAAACCCACCTTTTCAAGAAAGCCTACAGTATCTGACCTCCACCTCCACCATTCTCTTTCACTCTACAACCTCTATATTTGTTTTTGTTTCTGTATTCTGTATCTGTGTACGTTTATGTTATATGTTTATTGTTCATTGTAAAGCGTCTTTGAGTACCCTTTAAAAGCGCTATATGTCATATGTATTATTATTATTATTATTATTATTATTATTATATTTTATCCACTCTCTGGTTATTGGTCCCTGATTTCAGGGTGGTGCCCCGTTATTAATTCAGATTAATACCTTTTTTATTTTAATAATTAATAATTTTCTTTGATCATTATTCATTAGAAGCTAATAACCGACCGTAGGACCTACAAACGTTTATTTCATAATTATTTTGCATTATGTTTAATGTGTTTAAGCAGACTTCTCTAGGAATTCTAATGGGGTGGTGCTCCACTATTGACGAACTGCTACTGCCTAGGTCACCAAAATGGCTGCATAATGTTTATACTAGTGTTGGCCAGTTACCGTCAGATGTCCACCCCACCTGATGTCTACCAGCTTGCTCACCAGCCAGCACCTCAACACAATATTATTTTTGATTCTAATACTATTATGCATGTCCATCATGAGACCAATCGCACTCCACAATCATCTCTGGAAGGAGGGATCCCCCACTCCATGTTTCTTCTCAAGGTTTCTTCCTTGTTAATTAAATGATCTTGCCCTATAGGGAGCTAGGGTTAGGCAGTGTCATAAATATAGTGTCCTGCAAGAATGACAACTTAATTAAAATGAATACATCAATTAATCAAATCCAATTGTCTACAGCAATGCTTACAATAGAACATAAAAGCGCACATCATAAAAGAGCCAAATGAAATTATTGCCAAAAACTTCCGATTCATTACATTGCTGTTCACGTGTTTAATAGAAATCTTATCAGATCATGAAGCATCACAATAAAGAACATTTGATTAGAAAAATAAATCTGCCAATTCAGTTTATTGCGAAATGAAACAGAATCAATGACATGAGTCCTGCAGCTATGAAAGTTGTAAACAAAAAGATTCATGGAATGTTGTGCACGCACACACACACACACACACACACGATTTAATGTATAAACTGTTGTTCAGAGCTTGATATTCTCCTAAAGTATTCTTTAAAAAAAGATTGACTCAAAGTAAATCTTCACAAAGAATCATGTTTTTAAATAAATCACGAATCATGAATCATGAATAATGAGAATACATTTAAATAAAGGAGCAATCCACATGTAAGAAAACCATGGAAACATTCAAGTTCCAAAGAAAACAATTATGTAAAATATATGAACACAAACTTGGCTGGTCTTCCAGTTTTCCTATTAATTTTTTCAATTAAAACTAAACCTGGATCCAACTCCTCCAATCAGAGAAAAACATTTGTCTAATCATTTCTTGGAATCAAGTTAACCTACCAAGCAAAAACTGAAGGACCTTGAAGGCTACACTTCAAGTGTAGCCTGCCTGAATTTATCCTATATGACTACAGAGCAATGCTTGCATTAGAAGTGGCATGGGGAGGATGAGCCATTCTACTTCAATTATAACAGCTTAAACTTACTCCACCTTTTTCACTCTATCCACCGAAACCATTTCCCTCTTAATGTCACATTTTATACTTTCTCCTTTACTCATCTAAACCCAATTAAATAAACATGTTCAGCACCCTGTCAGGACACATATTGTATAAAATGCTCAATAGAAATTGGACAGGAAAACGAAAAGTAAGCACCCCAATAAAAAAATACAACGGAAGAAAAAGTGTTGAATATAAACAAAAAAGGTTGAATAAAAAAATCTGTCATCACATTTTCCCTTAGTGAAACTGCTGTTCAGGAAGGTGCGTGGCAGTTAGTAATACAGTTCTATCTTATCTTATCTTCCCTCCCCTGAGGGAGGGAAGTGTCAATACTTTGACACTTTGGTATAGTACTCTGTGCGAACCTTCTTACACAGGCAAATGGAGAGGATCATTCCCAACAGCTGTGGAGAAAAAATCAAGTCATTCTCCATTATACTGTAATTAGCATTTGACAAAAAAAAACAGACTCAACTGCAAGGAGGCTTACTATAACCTCGATACCCATTTGAGAAACATAGAAACGTGTTAGTGTTAAGCGCTTCAGAAAATGAGACAGCCTCATGGCTGTTACGTGGGAAGTGACATCAGTCACTATTAGGGATGGCGATCGAGACTCTGTTCTGTATGGACCCAGTTCCAATTTTCTCAAGACCAATTAAAATCCATAATGTCAAAGCTTATTGATATTGCTATTGAAACTAGTGGTCCTATAACTTAACGCTATGTCTTGAGAAATAAGAGTCATTTAAATCAAATCACTGGTGCAAAAACATATTGTCTATTGTGCTGATATAATATTTGATTATTCTAACAGCTATACATTATGTTGAAAGGGCCCTGTGTATTCCTTTCAAATAAACGCCCAATATCAGCAGTGTTTACTGAAGGCTGGTGGTGTCAATAACGACTATCAATACGCACCAATATAAATAAAAATTGATATTGGCCATTCCTTGTCCGTTAACCTGGAATACGTAATGGTTAAATGTAGACCCTTTTACCAACCCAGGGAAATTACAGCTACCATTATAACTGCGGCCTACATACCTCCAGATGCTAACGCTAAGCTAGCTATGAAGGAACTTTACTCTGCCATTAACAAACAGCAGAACTCCCACCCAGAGACACCCTTTATTATTGCAGGCGATTTCAATCATGCCAACTTAAAGACTGTGCTCCCCAAATTCCACCAGCATGTCTCCTGCTCTACAAGAGGAGATAAAACATTAGACCATGTCTACACCAACATGACTGATGCCTACAAAGCCGTCCCCCTCCCCCACCTTGGACAGAGTGATCACGTCTCTTTGTTTCTGCTACCTAAGTACACGCCACTTATCAAGTGTGTGAAGCCCACCATTAGGACAGTCAAAGTGTGGCCTGAGGGAGCAGACTCTGATTTGCAGAACCGGTTTCTACACACTGACTGGAGTCTGTTTGCCTCCCAGTCCACCCTGGACTCCCACACCGACATCAACTCCTACACCTCCTCTGTTTTGGATTATATCAACTCCAGCATTGACACTGTCACCACCCTCAAACAGATCACAACATTTCCCAACCAGAAGCCATGGATGAACAGAGAGGTTTGCCTACTCCTAAAGGCACGTGACACTGCTTTCAGGTCTGGCGACCTGGGCCAACCTGAACAAAGGCATCAAGCTGGCCAAGCTCAACCACAAGCGGAGGGTTGAAGATCACTTCAACAACTCTGATCCCCGACGCATGTGGCAGGGCAGACAGGCCATCACGGACTACAAACCCTCCAACAACTCCCCCCCAACCACTGACTCATCCCTCACTGATGAGCTCAATAACTGGGGGACAACCACGAGCTGCCCACCAGGGCTACTCTCCCTGCTGACCACCAACACCTCACCCTTTCCCCCACAGACGTGTGTGCGGCACTGAGCAGAACAAATGCACGTAAGGTAGCTGGTCCTGATGACATCCCCGGTCGCGTGCTCAGGAACTGCGCTGAGCAGCTGACTGAGGTCTTCACTGATATTTTCAACCTGTCACTAGCTCAGGCAGTTGTCCCAGTGTGCTTTAAAACCACCTCCATTGTGCCAGTGTCAAAACACTCCTCTGCAGCGAGCCTCAACAACTTCTGCCCTGTTGCACTCACCCCCATCATCATGAAGTGCTTTGAGATGCTGGTCCTGGCTCACCTCAAATCTGGCCTCTCACCCTCACTGGATAAACACCAATTTGCCTACCGTGAGAACAGGAGCACGGAAGACGCCATCTTCTAGGGGCACGGTGGCTCACAGCAAGAAGGTCCTGGGATCGATTCCTGCCTGGGGCGCTGTTGACTCGGGGTGCCCAGGTGGGTTACCTCCCAGCCTTTCTGTGTGGCGTTTGCATGTTCTCCCCGTGCTCTGCGGGGTCTCCTTCCACAGTAAGAACCCCAATTAAAAACATGCGAAGAATCGCTTCTTCTGTCCAGTCGCTGACCAAGACGTGGACGATAGATCTGGAGCTGATGGTCCCCGGGCGCTGTCGAGAACGGCTGCCCACTGCTCCTGGCTGCCCCTGGAGGGGCAGCATGACCCAGGATGGGTCAAAAGCAGAGACTTCATTTCCACGGGCCACCCTCCCTGCATGTGTGCGTGTTTGGCGGCCACCACTTCAAGCATGCTGTGTTTGTGTGACCATAAAAAGTGTGGATTAATAAAGTTGTTCTTCTTCTTTTCAGCTCTTCACTCTGCTCTCTCCCACCTGGATGAGAGCAACACCCACGTGAGAATGTTGTTCATCGACTTCAGCTCAGCATTCAACACCATCATCCCCTCCAAACTCATCTCCAAACTTGGTGACCTCGTGGAAACCAAGAACCTTGACATTAACCCCTCTGTCTGTAACTGGATACTGGACTTCCTAACCAACAGACCCCAGTCTGTTAGGTTAGACAATCTCACCTCCTCCACCCTCATCCTGAACATCGGCGTCCCGCAGGGCTGTGTGCTGAGCCCCCTCCTCTACTCCCTCTTCACCCACGACTGCACACCTATACATGGCACCAACACCATCATCAAGTTCGCAGACGACACAACGGTGGTGGGCCTCATCAAAAACAACGATGAGGCAGCCTACAGGGAGGAGGTCCAGCACCTGGTGGCGTGGTGCACCGCCCCCGTCCTCATCAATGGGGCGGAGTTCTCCAGCTTCAAATTCCTGGGGGTCCACATGTCCGAGGACCTCTCTTGGACCCTCAACACCGCCTCACTGGTCAAGAAGGCTCACCAGCGTCTCTTCTTCCTGAGGAGACTGAGGAAAGCCCACCTGTCCCCTCAAATTCTGGTGAACTTCTACCGGTGCGCCATTGAAAGCATACTCACCAACTGCATCACAGTGTGGTACGGCAACTGCACTTTTTCAGACCGGAAAGCGCTGCAGAGGGTGGTGAAAGCCGCCCAACGCATCATCGGATTACCACTCCCTGCAATAGAGACTACCCAACACAAACGGTGTCTGAGGAAGGCACGTAGCATTGTCAGAGACACCTCTCACCCCAACCATGGACAGTTTGCCCTCCTTCCCTCTGGGAGGCGCTACAGGAATCGTCGTTCCAAGTCAAGCAGGCTCAGGAACAGCTTCTTCCCCTCAGCTGTCATCTCCCTGAACTCTGTACCATGATAGCCCCCCCACCTTGCCTATACTCTAGGCTCCGCTGTCCACCGTACAAACTCTGAACTCTGTTGAATATATCATATCACCATCTGTCTTCTACTGCCTTGCACTGTAATCACAACATTATTGTTTACATACCTGTATGATAGCCATGTACATTTCTACTGTACTTACCGTATATATATATTTTTTACTTATTTACAACCCCTGCTCATTACCTGTTGATACTGTATACTTACCGGAATATTTATATACCTACCTGCACATATCCCATACCTACTCCATTAAGTTATTACTACACTATCTCTGTACATAAATATACTGTATATACACCTATATATTATACCTAGTAGACTGTGCTATATCCTATTTAACCACTGTACATTGTATATTACTCTGCACTTTACTGCCTCATTTGCACTCTGGTTAGAAGCCAACTTCTTTTCGCTGTACTGTACTTGTGCTGTGCAATGACAATACATTTTAATCTCACTCATCTAATCTAATCTAACTATCCTTGATGTTCGCCAATTGGTATCGGCCAAATATAATTGATGGTAGATAACGACTTGCATCGAACTAAAGAACCTGCTGCTTCCTTGAAAGTTTGGCAAAATATCTATGTTGTGTTTCCCACTGAATTGGGAAAGTCATACACCAGCATATTACCTATGTCTACTTATTTCGGAAGCATCCTCACAGTTGAGACACACATTAATTTCTCAGTAATGATGTGTGTGGTTAATGAAGAAGTGCTTCAGTGGGGACAAAATACATTTATCACACACAATAGTCCCCAACCTTTCTGCTTTTCCAAGTAAAAAAAACAACAACGTATCCATGTTTATGAATTTTCCTCTCACTGTACCTCGAGCACCGCCACGGCCAGACAGATCCCCAGGACCACGCCCACATTCGTGACAAGCCAAGCCTCCACACTGGCTGAGCAGCCCTGGGAAGACCACAAAACAGCATCTTGTAACCCCACAGAACCACAACACAAAACCTACAACAGACCAAGTTGCATCCAAATTGCAAACTCCAATCATAACCACAGAGAAAACTGGAGATTTAACCAAATCAGTCCCAGGGAACGGTTGGATATTAAAGGGTAATCATCACAAGAGCGCATGTTGTGAGAATCGCAGTCTGTAACATCAACTCCATTTCTGCATAAAAAAAGAACACTGAAAAGTTGGACCATTGCTCCAGGAATTACGTTCTATCGGATTGAAGGCGTAAATGGTCATCTTTTCTGCAATATTTGAAGTTAATGTTGCAGGCTGTGATCTTTCCCCAAAACACGTATGAAGTAGTACTCTTGTTGTCTTGTATATTAGAAAATAACAGAGCGTGATGGGTTCCACTTCATGCAAGCCGCTCCTCACCACGTCGTACACTGGCCACTCAGCGTCACAGAAGCCGATGTCAGAGGTGTTCCCATTTGCCTGGGAGACATTATGGCAGGAGCACGGGAACAGCAGCTGAGAGCTGTTAATGATGACCATGTTACTGGTCCAGTCGATCAGACCAGTCCACCCACAGCACTCCATCTTCAGTCAGGAGCACCGTGGAAGGGTTAACAAGGTGGGGGGAAAGAAAGAAAGAAATAAATGTAAACATGTCAAATAAAGGCAAACATTTTAACAACCTGGGTCCTGTGACATGCTGTGAGCCGAACCTGGAGCAAACTTGCGATATGGCTGGTTAGCTCCGCCCAGAGCTGCAATTCCACCTTCGTCTCATTGGTTTAGATAATGGCAACAAACAACTTGATTTATGTGGAGTGTATGTGTTTGGTCACTGGCTTAATTGGCCTTACCTGGCCCAGTTAAGAGTCTGGGGGGGCGGGGCTGCACGCCTGTGGTGCATTGGCTAAACAGTGCACCACAGGTTAAGTCAGCGACCAGCATACACACTTGAGGAGTACCGTATTTTTCGGACTATAAGGCGCACTTAAAATCCTGTAATTTTCTCAAAAATCGACAGTGCGCCTTATAATCCGGTGCGCCTTATGTATTAACCTCGAACCGATTTTATGTGGTACACGGCGCTCAAAAATCTGTCAAGCCGCACCGCTTGATGGATTGTCGGCGCATTACGGCTACTGCGGCGTAATACTTGATGGATTGTCGGCGCATTACGGCTACCGCGGCGTAATACTTGATGGATTGTCGGCGCATTACGGCTACCGCGGCGTAATACTTGATGGATTGTCGGCGCATTACGGCTACCGCGACTCCATGCGTGCCCATCTCACCGATACAGTTAAAACCCAAGTGAAGCAAACTAATTCAGAGTTTGCCGTCATTCCGGGTGGATTAACCAAAGAACTCCAACCGCTAGATATTGGTGTCAACAGGTCGTTCAAAGTTAAATTGCGAGCTGCGTGGGAGCATTGGATGACAGAAAGCGAACACACATTCACCAAGACAGGGAGGCAACGCCGGGCGAGTTACGCCACTATCTGCCAATGGATCGTGGATGCCTGGGCTAAAGTATCAGTCTCCAGTGTCGTCCGAGCTTTCACGAAGGCTGGAATCATCACTGAACAGCTCAGTGACAGCAACGAGACTGAGTCGGATAATGACGAGAGGGATCCGGGCATGCTTGATGCCGAAATCGCCCAACTGTTAAACTCAGACACTGAAGATGAAGAATTTGATGGATTTGTGGAAGAGGAATGAACTGAAAAAGTGAGTGTATTGTTTTGTATTTTATGTGTTACAACTGAACAATGTTGAGAGTTATTGTGAATGAGTTGAATAAAGTTTGATTTATCTGACTGTTTTGTGTTGCTTAATGCGCCTTATAATGCGGTGCGCCTTATAATCCGGTGCGCCTTATGTATGAAAATAGACCCGTTCATTGACAGTGCGCCTTATAATCCGGTGCGCTTTATAGTCCGAAAAATACGGTACTAGCATATTAGCCAAGTTCCATCTGCTCTGTCATGTCATTTTACCAACTCTTGCAATAAACCAGACTTTACAACACCACTACTGCCTGTGTCCTTGGAGGAGTCATCATGTGCAATACCTCTCATGTGCAATAATACTTCTCACTACTACTTCACAGTACCATTGCAAACTTGTTTTGCTGACAGAATATCTTACCTATATTTTTACATTTAGACTCACTGTAAATTAGTAAATTTGTTATTTTATTTGTATTATTCTATAGTTTATTTCTCTGCTGTTTATTCTATTGCGATGCAACATCTGGCACAAGAATTTCCTTCAGGATCAATACATTTTGATCTTATCTTTATCTTATATATAATTTATTATATTAGCTATTTATTATATTAGCTATATATATATATTGCGGCAGCCGGCGGCGAGCGCCCCAGGGAGAAGTGATCAATGGGCGATATGTGAGGTGGCAGTGGAAAGCCGGCATGCCTGTATTAGGACGACCGTTGACGTCATCGGCGAATCAGCCTCATCCGCGAAAGGAGCCAGGTGCAGCACATTACCAGGATGATCAACTAAGGATAAAAAGAGTGACGAGACAACAAATCGGGGGAGTAGTTTAGGCAAAACCACGGAGAAGACTGCTGTACCAACCTCTGCCTTCGAACAATGGCGCTTCTCTTGGATTACGGATTATCTACCTCTTCAATCCCACAAACAGCAATAAACTTGCGGTTTAACCTGATTTGTACTGGTGTGGACATTGGGTTTATTGTATTCGGTCAAGTGACTACTCCTATCACCCCCGGAGTTTGTCACATATGGTGGCTACGCATTTTGACCGAATACAATAAATCACAAACCACGAAAACAATGACGTCTCCCAGTGTGTTCCAGGATCTTCTCGCACAGCTTATTAATAGCAACCGGGAACAACAGCAATGCCATGAAGCGACCATGCAGCTTCAACAGCAGCAGATTCACCAGCAGCAACAAAATATGGAAATGTTCATGACCAAACAAATGGAACAAACGAATTATCTGCAAGCAGAGATGAAAGGGCTACACACAGTGCGAGTGGAGCAGGAAGAAGCCGCTCAGCTGAGGCGCGCAAACCCCGGCCCCTTCTTGGTGAAAAAAACAACCACGGATACCGTTGAGGCGTTTCTCCGCAATTTTGAAATCACCGCACATCAGGAGAAATGGCCGGAGGAACAATGGGCAGATTTATTAGCTCCATTTTTGATCGGGGTGGCTCAGACAGCCTACCAAGACCTGACCGACGGCAACACCGTCACTTATGGGACTTTAAAAGAGGAGATTTTACAGAGGCACGGATTCACCTTGATCTCCAGGGAACAGCGGTACCATGATTGGGCATATGATCCGGCTGCGTCTCCCAGAGCCCAGATCCACAAGCTCACTTGAATCACTAACGGGTGGCTGGTGTCGGAACCCAAAACGCTGGGGCCAATTGAAAGAGTAATTATGGATCGTTTCCTGCGGGCCCTACCCTTCTAAGTTAAGAAACTGGCGGGGCAGAGCAATCCCAAAAGCTCAGAGGAGCTAGTGGATATCATGGAGGGCTATCAAGCTGCACAGGGGTTGCTGCGCAGTTGGCAGCCGACGAAGACTGAAACGGTCACCCGGCCCAAAGAACGTCCACGGGCAGATGACCACACCCGGGGGCCAGCAGCACAGACCCCGGTCGAACCACCCAGGCGTCGGCCACTCGGGACCCCTGACAGCCGGTGATGTTATGAGTGCGGTGAGCAGGGGCACATCGCATGGAGTGATGACGTCCCCATGCCCACCGCCTCAGCCAGCGAAACCGGCCGACCCTGCGGCCTACTGACAACCTGCTGGGCTCAGGAGAGCAGCGGGGCTCCTCTTACCCCCGTAAAAGCCAACGGAAAAGACGCACCGGCTCTCCTGGACTCCGGAAGCGCCGTGACGCTTGTGAGACCCGATTTCGCCCAGTTTCCCCATCTAACCAGCACTGTGAGTGTCACCTGCATTCATGGGGAGCCCAGGGAATACCCCACCACAGCGTTGGATCTCCAGACCACAAGAGGGTGGCCCAGCGGCGGAAGCAGCGGCATATGAGACGGCGAGGGAGGAGGAAGAGAGTCCGCCAGCCGAGGAAGAAGATGACTTGGGGGACCTGTTCCCCCAGAATCCTGACGACCATCCCTTACCCGCCCCTGTCGCCGGCAGGTTTGGAATGGCGCAGTTGGAAGACCCCAACCTGACCAGCGCACTCCAGCAGGTGTCGGTGGTGGACGGCAAGCTGATGGACGGGGTAAGACAATTGATTTTTCCCCATTTCGCCATTAAAAATAATTGACTATACCAAGTAGTAATGAAAGCAGGGGTGCAGCAGGATTTGTTGCTGGTGCCGCATCCCTTCATCCCCTCTGTCCTGCAGTTAGCCCACTCTCACCTGCTGGGGGCCTACCTGGGGGTGGGAAAGACGCTGGAGAGGATCAGGGCGAGGTTTTACTGGCCGGGATTAAGAAGGCAGTGGAAGATTTCTGCCGCAGCTGCCCCGACTGCCAGCAGGTGGAGCCCCGACCTCACCTGAGAAGTCCTCTCATCCCTCTGCCAATAATTTCTGTTCCCTTCAGCCAGATCACTATGGACCTGGTGGGGCCGCTGCCCAGGAGCAGCCGAGGGCACCAGTATATTCTTCATTCTCGACTATACCACTAGGTATCCGGAGGCGATCCGTTGCGGACCATGGCCACAAAGGGGATAGCCCGGGAGCTGATGATGCTGTTTTCCCGAGTCGGGCTGCCAGATGAGATCCTCACAGACCAAGGCACGCCGTTCATGTCAAGAATCATGAAGGACCTCTGCAGACTAATGAAGGTAACGCAGCTAAGAACGTCAGTGTATCACCCCCAGACAGACGGCCTCGTGGAGCGTTTTAACCAGACCCTGAAGAAAAAAAAAAAAAAAAGGCTATGGCGGCGGACGGGAGAAATTGGGATCAGCTGCTGCCCTTCCTGCTCTTCCTCTCTTGCTAAGTGTTACTGCTAGTGCTAGTCCTGGTGATAAGTTGTTACTGCTGGAGCTAGCGCTGGTAGCAGTGCTAAGTGTTGGTGCTAGTGCTGTGCTGGTGTTACTGCTAGTGCTGGTCCTGGTGCTAGTGTTACTGCTAGTGCTGGTGCTGGTGTTAGTGCTAGTCCTGGTGCCAACTGCTGGTGCTAGTGTTGTGTCGACTGTCTGGGAAGGTATTCTGTGACATTCTGTGAATGTCAGCATATAACAATGTATATGTTTATTTTTATCGATTTATATGTGTATTGCTCACCTTTTTACTGTATATTCCATTTCATTTTAGATTTCATTTACTTATTTTACATAGAATTCTATTTATAGTTCTATTTCTATTTTGTACAGTTCTATTTCTATTTTGTAGTTTTACTCTATTTTGTATTCCTTTATAATTACTGTCGGCTGTCGGGCGTTTTGCACAAAAAGTTTTTCACTCACTGTTTATACGCACGTGTAAATTGTGAAGTGACAATAAAATACTTGAAACTTGAAACTTGAAACTCTTCTTGATTCGGGAGGTGCCCCAGGCGTCCACTGGCTTCTCCCCGTTTGAGTTGCTCTACGGGAGACGACCGCGAGGGCTGTTGGACCTGGCGAAAGAGGCCTGGGAGCACCAGTCGTCTCCCCACAGAACTATGGTGGAACATGTGGAGGAGGTAAGAGAGAGGATGGCCACCATATGGCCCATGGTAAGAGAGCACATGGCGGAAGCCCAAACCACCCAGGCACGGGTCTATAACCGAGGGGCCCAACCTAGAGACTTCGCCCACCTCAGAGTGTAAGTTCCTAGCGAAGTGGAACGGTCCCTACGAAATACTGGAGAAAGTGGGGGAGGTGAATTTTATAGGGTGAGGCAACCAGGACGAAGACAGCCGACAAAGGTATACCACATCAACCTGTTAAAAAAATGGGTGGCCCGCGATGTGCTGTTTTCCCTCTCTCCTCCTCCTCAGCTTGCTATCAAGATCGCGCCGATCAAGGTCCCGATAGGCGAACAACTAGCACCAAGCCAGAGACAAGACCTACAGGAGCTGATCAACAGAGACGTGTTATCGACAGAGGCTGGGCACACCGAGCTGATGCAGCATCACATAATTCAGGAAAAAATGGGGAAGCTAAGACCCTACCGGATCCCAGAGTCGAGGAGCGAGGCTATCCAAACCGAGGTAAAAAATATGCTGAGGGCTGGGATAATAGATCGCATTAGTACCCAAGCCTGATGGCTACTTCTAAGTTCGACGCCTACCGCATGCCCCGAGTTGACGAGCTGATCGAACGCCTGGGGACGGCGTGGTTCATCATGACCCTCGACCTGACTAAAGGGTACTGGCAGGTACCCCTGGCCCCTGAAGCCAGAGAGAAAACGGCGTTTGTTACCCCAGAGGGGTTATTCCATTATTTAATGCTGCCATTCGGATTACACGGGGCCCCACCCACCTTCCAGAGGTTGATGCACCGGGTCCTCCGACCCCACCGTGAGTATGCGGCGGCGTATCTGGACGACATCGTGATACATGGGGAGGAATGGGGGACCCACCTGCGACACGTCAATGCTGTGCTGGGGGCCCTGCGGGTACCGGGGGCAAACCCGAAGAAGTGTCGCCTCGGCCTCCGAGACGCAGACTACCTGGGGTACACCATCGGACGCGGATGCGTCAAACCCCAGGTAGGAAAGGTCGAGGCGGATTCGGATGGGCCCCGCCCCGCACCAAAAGCAGGTGCGAGTCTTCATTGGGCTCGCCAGCTACTATCGGCGCTTTGTCCCCCATTTCTCCTCTCTTGCAACCCCCCTGACGGACCTGACTCGAAGCTCGGACTGCCGGACCGGGTCCTGTGGACGGCCGAGTTGGAGGCCGCCGTCGTGGCCATCAAAGACGTCTTGTGTGCGGAGCCAGTGCTGGTGACCCCCGACTTTACCCAACCTCTAGTGGTGCAGACAGATGCGTCAGAAACTGGGGTGGGTGCCGTCCTCTCTCAGCTATGTGAAGGTGAGGAGCATCCAATCATATTCATCAGTCGCAAACTGTTGCCCCGAGAGCAAAAATATTCCACCGTGGAGAAGGAATGGATGTCAAGAAATAAAGAGAATAACGCCAGGGTCACCCGCTGGTTCCTAGCACTGCAACCCTACGCCTTTACTATCGTCCACAGGTCCGGAGCTGCCCATGGGAACGCGATGTCCCGGAGAGACACGCTGGGTTCATGGACCGCCCCTCCCTCCAGGTTGGAGCTGAGGAGGGGGGTGTGTGGCAGCCGGCGGCGAGTGCCCCAGGGAGAAGTGATCAATGGGCAATATTGTCAGGTGGCAGTGGAAAGCCTGCATGCCTGTATTAGGACGACCAATGACGTCATCGGCGAATCAGCCTCACCCGCGAAAGGAGCCAGGTGCAGCACTGGGATAATCAACTAAGGATAAAAAGAGTGACGAGACAACAAATTGGGGGAGTAGCTTAGGCGAAACCACGAAGAAGACTGTTGTATACCCGTGTCCCTGAACGTATGAGAATCCGCTTCGTGCCTGACCCCTGCCTGTCTGACAACCCGAACACAAGTTCAGCCCTGGACCGTACGAGAAACCGTCTTCGTGTACCGACCTACCGACCGTCTTCGGACAACGTCGCTTCCCTTGGATTACAGACTTGCTGATGCTGACATCTACCTCTTCAATCCCACATACAGCAATAAACTTGCGGTTTCACCTGATTTGTACTGGTGTGGACATTGGGTTTATAGTATTCGGTCAAGTGACTACTCCTATCACCCCGGAGTTTGTCACAATATATATATTCTTGTCGAGCCACGGGGTCTGTGGTACCACAGACCCACAACACATCCCAGTAGTTGTTGAGTACTATTGAGGTTTTGACGGTGCCGTCTATCAGGTATGATGACACGTTCCCGTGGCAAACGGAGAGCTTCCATCAGAATTATTAGTTTTGAACTTCATCAACACTGTTTTCGTTATGAGAGATTATTCAATTGATAGCATTTTTCAAAATATGATGTGATGCCCACAGTCAGTGGGCTTTACACACCTATAGCCATGAAGTGCCCTGGGAAAAGTTGGTCATCGACACCCACAATAAACAGCATTATCTCATGACTCCTCACTCCATTTCCATCACAGAACCAAACAGCGTCCTGATGGAACCAACGCCATCTCCCTGACACTGCCCACTGTCCTGGAACACCTCAGACAGGGGAGGGACACCCTACGGTCAGACTGTTGCTTATTGACTTCAGATCTGCATTCAACACCATCGTTCCCTCCAAGCTGATCCTGAAACTGAGGGCCCTAGGCCTGGGCACCTCCATCTGCAACTGGATTATGGAATTCCTGTCAGCAACAACTCATCTACGCTGGTCCTCAACACCGGAGGGCCAAAAGGCTGCTGCCTCAGCCTGCAGCTGTAATCTCTTTTCACACGACTGTTCAGCCATACACGACAGCAATCGGACCATCACGTTTGCAGACGACACCACAGTTAATGGCCTGATAAACGACAAAATGGAGTACAAAGATGAGGTAGCGCAGCTGACGCGATGGTGCAAGCCTTGCACTGAATGTCAGCAAGACCAAGGAGCTCATCGTGGACTTCAGGAACCGCCAAAGGCCCACCGACTGCCCCACTCCCCCATCAGCTTAGATGGGACACCGGTGGAAATCATCAGTTGCTTCCGCTTCCTGGGACTAAAGATCTCCGACGACCTAGAATGGACTGTCAACACAAGGGTCATGATTAAGAAGGCACACCAGCGCCCCCTACGGTGACTCAGGAAACGTGGTATAAGCACATGATGGCTTGTGAACTTTTACAGTGGCACCATAGCGAGTGTTCTGTAGGGTAGTGTCACTGTGTGGTATGGCAATACCACTGCTCAGGACATGAAAGCCATCCAGAGGGTTGTCAGGAATGTGGAAACGATCATCGGGTGTGCACTTCCATCCATCAAGGAGATCGTTCAGTCCACGTGTTGGCGAAAGGCCAGCTCCATCATACAGGACCACAATCACCCTGAGCACCAACTGTTCTCCCCCTGTGGTCCGGTCGCCAGTTCCGTAGCCAGTTCCGTAGCATTTGAACCAGGACAAGCAGGTTCAAGAACAGTTTCTACCCACAGGCAGTGCACCTACTGAACTGCTAATCGCTCAATTAGAGGACTTTTTGGGTTATTGGACTCTTGGACTGTTATCTGACTTTTTGGTCGATTGGACCATTGGACTGATTGACTGTTATTGGATTTACAATTACACTAGATTTACACTATTGGATTATCGGACTATTGTTGGATGATTGGATTTACAATATTGGATTACTTTTTTTTACTATTATTGGATTTTTTGGACTATTGTATTATTGGACAATTGTTGGACTTACAATTACACTAGACTTACAGGGGTAGACCTTACAAGACCTTCAGGCAACACCCTAAATAGGTGTTCTGAATGGAAAGTGTAGTCATTAATTCTGTTGGTCTTGTGTGTTTGTAGGTATGTCACTGAGCTCCTGGGTGGTGACAAATATGTGTCCTGCTCTGTGGTGCTGCCTGCACTCTGCCACCTCTTGCATACAATGGAGGCCTCAGATGTTGACTCTGCCTATGTAGTGCGCTTCAAGGCTGCATTCACAGAGGACCTAAACAGACGAAAGGAGAACACAACCATGTCATGGCTTAAGGTAGCAACAGCTGTAGGTAGCTCTGCTACCTTAAGCCATGACAACAGATCCCAGATTCAAGGACCTCCTTTGCCTGCCCAGAGAAGAGAGGGTAGAAAGCTGACTGAGATGCTTAAGCACAGGGAACCTGCACCACAGCCCTCCACAGAGGAAATGGAATCTGAAACACAAAAGAAGAAGATGGCCCTCCTACTGATGGAGTCAGAGTCTGATGATAAGGCACCGTCCACAGACCAAACTCTAGACCGGTATAGGGCAGAGCCCAGTGTCATCATAGAGGCATGTCCACTACAGTGGTGGCGCACAAAAAAACCTCTAAAGGGAGGCGCCCGTGGGCATCCTAATCAGATGCCCGAACCATCTCAGCTGACTCCTTTCGATGCAGAGGAGCAGCGGCTCTACTCCGAGCTCCCTGCGGATGTCTGAGCTCCTCACCCTATCTCTAAGGCTGAGCCCAGCCACCCTGCGAAGGGAACTCATTTTGGCCGCTTGTATCTGCGATCTCATTCTTTTGGTCACTACCCAAAGCTCATGACCATAGGTGAGGGTTGGAACGTGGATGGACCTGTAAATCGAGAGCTTCGCCTTCTGGCTCAGCTCCCTCTTCACCACAACGGACCGGTACAGCGCCCGCATTACTGCAGATGCTGCACGAATCCGTCTGCCCATCTCCCACTCCATTTTGCCCTCACTCGTGAACAAGACGCCGAGATACTTGAACTCCTTCGCTTGAGGCAGCAACTCATTCCCAACCCGGAGGGAACACTCCACCGTTTTCCAGCAGAGAACCATGGCCTCAGACTTGAAGGTTCACACTCGGCTGCAAACCGCCCCAGTGCATGCTGGAGGTCACGGTCTGATGTAGCCAACAGAACCACCTCATCTGCAAAGAGCAGAGATGCAATTCTGAGGTCCCCAAACCGGACACTCTCCTCACCTCTCCAAGTCCACAAAGCACATGTAGACTGGATTGGCAAATTCCCATGCCGCCCCCCAACAACCCTGCGAGGGTAAATTGCTGGTCCACTGTTCCACGGCCAGCATGGAATCCGCATTGTTCCTCCTGAAGCTGAGGTTCGACAATCGGCCAGAGCCTCCATTCCAGCACCCTGGAATAAACTTTCCCGGGGAGGCTGAGCAGTGTGATACCCCGATAATTGGCGCACACCCTCCGGTCCCCTTTTTTGAAAATGGGGACCACCACCCCGGTCTGCCATTCCACAGGTACTGTCCCCGTCCTCCACGCTACATTGACTAGGCGTGTCAGCCACGACAGCCCGACAATGTCCAGAGCCTTCAGCATCTCAGGGCGAATCTCATCCACACCTGGCACCCTGCCACTGAAGAGCTTGAGGTAGAGCACTGAACAATTGAATAATACAAGTAAAATAACAAATGTACAAATTTACAGTAAGTCTAAGCCTAATATAAATATAAAAATATAGTCAGATATTCGGTCAGCAAAACAAGTTGGCAACATGGGAACATGGCACATGAGAAATATTGCACATGATGAAAGGTAATATTACAAGATAATAATTGAAGGGTAATAATAATAATGGTGAGAGGTAGTATTGCACATGATATTAGGAATATTAAGAATATTGCACATAATGATGAAGGTAATGTAGCATGGTAATATAGCAAGGATAATATTGAGAAGAAGTATTGCACATGACATTAAGAATATTGCACATGATGATGAGAGGAGAGGTAATATTACAAGGTAATATTTAGAGGCAACATGATATTAATAATATAGCACATGACATTCAGAATATTGCACATGATGATGAGAGATGAGAGGTAATGTAAGGTAATATTGAGAGGTAACATGATAATAATTTAGCATGATATTGAGAGTATTGCACATGATGTTGGGTAGTAATATTAATATTGCACATGATCTAGAAGGGTAATATTGCACATGGTATTGTTCTTAGTGTTCAGTGTCTTATATTTCAACTGTCCTTCCCGCAGAAGGGGGCGGGGTTATAAAGTTTGATGGCCACATGCGGAAAGGACCTCCAGTAGCATTCTGTGATGCACCTCGGTAGTCTCAGTCTACGGCTGAAGGTGCTCTGGTATGACTCCAGTGTGGCATGCAGGGGATGAGAGGCATTGTCCATAATACTGAGTAGTTTACGCAGCATCTGACAAGCATCTGATAACTGTGCATAGAGACCCATTTTCCACTCCAAATTGGTTGTTGAATAAGTGTAACACAAGTATAACCTCTCCCTGACTGAGTTGGGTCTAGAATCTGCGGTTGTGTCGCATAGAGGAGAACCCTGAGACAGCATTATAGTGGTGGTGGTCAGAACAAGAGTCAGGCTTGTTTCTGATCAGGTTTAACTCATCTTCCCAAAGTTTTCAATCTAATCTGCCTACTGTCAATGCAGACTTAAAAAAATAAATAACCTTAGCGTAGTATGCCAAGCTTAGCTCTTCCTCACAGGTGAAGCAGCACAGATCTTGGTCTCACCTCGATGACTGCAACTTTCTCCTGGCTGGACTCCCTGCCTCCCCAATCAAACCCTTACGCCCCGTCCAGAATGCACCAGCACACCTGGTGTTCAACTTAGCAAAATGCTCCCATGTAATCCCGCTCTTCCGTAACCTCCACCGGCTCACAGTAATCACTCGCATTAGATTGAAGACACTGGTACTGGCCTACAAGGCTGTCAGCCGAACTGCCCCTACCTACCTCCAAACATTGATCAGACCCCATGCCCCAGCCTGAGCACTCCGCTCAACAACTTCAGCTGGACGACTGGCCGCAGCGGTGGAATGAGCTCCTGGCTGACATCAGGACAGCAGAGTCGCTCACCAGCTTCCGCAACAGACAGAGTTCGCCTGGACTCTACATCACCCCCTTCCCCCCACCTTCCCTCTCCTAACCCCAGCACTAACTTGCATGTTTCTAAGTCTTGGAACAAAATAATAGTATTTGGCATTGTTTAGCATATTGTATGTTCTTAGATTATCCATCCATCCATCCATCCATTAGCGTCCGCTTATCCGGGGTCGGGTCGCGGTGGCAGCCGGCTAAGCAGGGCCCCCCAGGCTTCCTTCTCCCCAGCCACACTCTCTAGTTCCTCCTGGGGGATCCCGAGGCGTTCCCAGGCCAGACGAGATATATAATCTCTCCAGCGGGTTCTGGGTCTGCCCCGGGGTCTCCTCCCAGTTGGACGTGCCCGGAAAACCTCCAAAGGGAGGCGCCCGGGGGGCATCCTAATCAGATGCCCGAACCACCTCAGCTGACTCCTTTCGATGCGGAGGAGCAGCGGCTCTACTCCGAGCTCCCTCCGGATGTCTGAGCTCCTCACCCTATCTCTAAGGCTGAGCCCAGCCACCCTGCGGAGGAAACTCATTTCGGCCGCTTGTATCCGCAATCTCATTCTTTCGGTCACTACCCAAAGCTCGTGACCATAGGTGAGGGTTGGAACATAGATGGACCAGTAAATCGAAAGCTTCGCCTTCCGGCTCAGCTCCCTCTTCACCACAACGGACCGGTACAGCGCCCGCATCACTGCAGACGCTGCACCAATCCGTCTGTCCATCTCCCGCTCCATTTTGCCCTCACTCGTGAACAAGACCCTGAGATACTTGAACTCCTTCGCTTGGGGCAACAACTCACTCCCAACCCGGAGGGAACACTCCACCGTTTTCCGGCAGAGAACCATGGCCTCAGACTTGGAGGTGCTGACTCTCATCCCGACCGCTTCACACTCGGCTGCAAACCGCCCCAGTGCATGCTGGAGGTCACAGTCTGATGTAGCCAACAGAACCACATCATCTGCAAAGAGCAGAGATGCAATTCTGAGGTCCCCAAACCGGACACTCTCCTCACCTCGGCTGCGCCTTGAGATTCTGTCCATGAAGATCACGAACAGAACCGGTGACAAGGGGCAACCTTGGCGGAGTCCAACACCCACTGAGAACATGCTTGACTTTGTGCCGAGAATACGGACGCAGCTCGCACTTTGTTCGTACAGGGACCGAATGGCACGTATCAACGGCCCCGGTACCCCATACTCCCGTAGTACCCCCCACATGATTCCCCGGGGGACACGGTCATAGGCCTTCTCCAAGTCCACAAAGCACATGTAGACTGGATGGGCAAACTCCCATGCGCCCCCCAACAACCCTGCGAGGGTACTGGTCCACTGTTCCACGGCCAGGACGGAAACCGCATTGTTCCTCCTAGAGCTGAGGTTCGACAATCGGCCTGAGCCTCCTTTCCAGCACCCTGGAATAGACTTTCCCGGGGAGGCTGAGCAGTGTGATACCCTGATAGTTGGAGCACACCCTCCGGTCCCCTTTCTTGAAAATGGGGACCACCACCCCGGTCTGCCACTTCACAGGTACTGTCCCCGACCTCCACGCTACATTGACTAGGCGTGTCAGCCACGACAGCCCGACAATGTCCAGAGCCTTCAGCATCTCAGGGCGAATCTCATCCACACCTGGCGCCTTGCCACTGAAGAGCTTTTTGACTACTTCAGCGACCTCTACCAAGGATATGGGTGAGACTTCCCCCGAGTCTTCAGACTCTGCCTCTTCCCCAGAGGACGTACTGGTCAGGTTCAGGAGCTCCTCAAAGTGTTCTTTCCACCGCCCGACAATATCCTCAGTCTGGGTCAGCAGTTCTCCTCCCCGACTGAGCACAGCCTGAGCCAAGCCCTGCTTTCCCTTCCTGAGTCGCCGGACAGTTTGCCAGAACCTCCTTGAGGCCAACCGAAAGTCCTGCTCCATGGCCTCCCCGAACTCCTCCCACACCCGGGTTTTTGCTTCAGCAACCGCTGAAGCTGCGGTCCTTTTGGCCTCCCGGTACCTGTCTGCTGTTTCAGGAGACCCCTGGGCCAACCAGGCACGAAAGGCCTCCTTCTTCAGCCTGACGGCTTCCTTCACCGCTGGTGTCCACCAACGGGTTCTTGGGTTGCCGCCACGACAGGCACCGACAGCCTTTTGACCACAGCTACGAGCTGCAGCCTCTACAATGGAGGCTCTGAACATGGCCCACTCAGGTTCCATGTCCCCAACCTCCCCCGGGATGCACGAGAAGTTCTTCCGGAGGTGGGAGTTAAAGACCCTACGGACAGGGGTTTCCACCAGACGTTCCCAGTTCACCCTCACTACACGTTTGGGTTTACCAGGTCTGTCTGGCAGCCTCCCGCGCCATCTGATCCAACTCACCACCAGGTGGTGATCAATTGACAGCTCTGCTCCTCTCTTCACCCGAGTGTCCAAAACATGCGGCCCGCAGATCTGCTGATACGATTACAAAGTCGATCAGCGACCTTTGGCCTAAGGTGGTCCGGTACCAGGTACACTTGTGAACCACCCTATGTTCGAACATGGTGTTTGTTATGGCCAGTCCATGACTAGCACAGAAGTCCAATAACAAAACACCACTCTGGTTCAGATCGGGCAGGCCGTTCATCCCAATCACTCCCCTCCAGGTTTCTCCATCATTGCCCACGTGTGCTTTGAAGTCCCCCAGTAGAACTATGGAGTGGAACCCTTTCCAGGATGTCACCCAAGGACTCCAAGAAGGCCGGATACTCTGAGCTGCTGTTTGGTGCGTAGGCACACACAACAGTCAGAGCCTTCCCCCCAGCGACTTGTAGTCGCATGGAGGCGACCCTCTCGTCCACCGGAGAGAACTCCAACACAGCGGCGCTCAGCCGGGGACTTGTGAGTATCCCCACACCCGCCTGGCGCCTCACACCCTGGGCAACTCCGGAGAAGTAGAGGGTCCAGCCCCTCTCCAGGAGTTTGGTTCCAGACCCGGTGCTGTGTGTGGAGGTGAGCCCAACCATATCTAGTTGGTACCGCTCCACCTCCCGCACCAGCTCCGGCTCCTTCCCCGCCAGTGAGGTGACGTTCCACGTCCCTAGAACCAGTCGGCGATGGCGGGGATCCGCACGCCCAGGACCCCGCTTTTGCCTACCGCCCGGTATACAATGCACCCGACCCCAATGACTCTCCCTGCAGGTGGTGAGCCCACAGGGAGCTTCTTAGATTATGTTCTTAGATTATAGACATAGATATAAATGACTTTGTCTGCCAAATGCCCTAAATGTATATGTAAATGTAAATGTTTACTGGTCTGTTCAAAATCAAACCCTTAAAAATGATCTGAGTTTTTGTTTTATTAAGACAGCTCTTTGTGTATCTGTGTATTTACATTGGTTAAACCCTTATATTCAAGTGACTTCAGTCACTTTAGATAAGTGTGTGCTAAATAGACAAGAGACGGTCACCTCCTGAAGCTTTACTCCAGACATTTCACTCACCGTCTGCTGGATGAAGTCCCACGCGTGCTCTGTGCTTGAGTTCTTGATGCCATAGTTGTCCAGCACCTTGGTCACGATCTTGGACATCTCTTTATTTAACTGAGAGAAAGTGAAATATTTATCTATTTGAATGGTAAATGGATTGCATTTATATAGTGCTTTTATCCAAAGCGCTTTACAGTTCACCCATTCATACACCGACAGTGGTGTAACAACCAACACATCAGGAGCAGTTATGGTTAGGTTAATCATAAACACATATCCCTGTTTGTCATGACTTCTCCTTCTAATGTTGACATGCATTTATAGTAGTAGTAGCATTTCCTTTTTTTCTTCCCTTCATGGCCAATCAAGAAGAAAAGCAAAACATTCCATTAACTTACATTGATATTGAACCAACTAACATCTGCCAACTTAATTTAATGCTATATTGGTGTAACAATGAGGTGTATTGTACCCCATTTTCATCGTTTTCCATGTGATGCAACTTTGTGCCAGATATGGCTCGACGTAATTACACCCCAACATCATAACAGCCAAACAATGTTGCAAATGAGGACTAGTAGGATATACAGGGATCACTTTGAAGCCACCCACTACCATGGCGACTGTCTGAAGCAGTACCCACCGACCTGCTCGAGGTAGGTACTGAGTGGCTGACTGTTACGATCGCATCTGTCTGTGATGTCTACGGTAACAGTTAGACAGCTTGCTGCGGGTTGCCACTACCAATTTATGATGTCATAGAATTATCATAGAAATACAACACTATTGACAAGCAAATGTTATTGTCACGTTTAAGTCGCGCAATGATGCATTCTTCAGTTTGACCAGAAATTGCCTTTTTCTACTTCCTCCATTTGTAAACGAAAGCAACAAAACAGTGTCAAATATTAACATGAAATAACTCAGTAAATTAATGTCAACATTCATTAGAAGGACAACATACATAATGAGAAACAGGGACATAGTCTAACGTAGAGTTTGACTTTCAATGGACGTCTATTGGATGTCGGGAGGGTGGGGGGGGCAACCGATAAATCTGGGGTATATACAAAAGCCTGGGTAGATGTGAAAATGATCCCAGAAGTGTTTTAAAGTGAATTCCCCTTTAAGAGATGCATAATATAAACAAAGTGATACAGCAAAGTCAAATAAACTAAGTCCCCCCTTTTTTTTGTCAAAATGAAGAGCAGATGAAGTCAAATTCAGTCAGATGATTACAAATCATTTCCAAATTTTTACTGGGAAACCATGGGTACGATTGTGGTTTATGAGGCTTAAGTTGACTGGTGGATGGCCTTACATTGACGCTCTGCTGTACAGAGTTGGACTTGGAGCAATAAGTTGATCCGAAAGTCACAGAAGTGTCCACGAAGCACTAACATTTCAAAAGTACAATATAAAAGTACATAGACAGAGTGGATGTAGTAAATGTGACATCACTCCTTGGTTTGTGGACTACCGATTTGAACAGACAGAAGTGACAAGAGGGGGGGTGTCTTTTAGTGTCTAAAAGAAACAATTAGCTTTCGGAATTAACATCCAAGAATACGGACATCCCAAAACAAGTTCATGATTATTTAAACGTACACAGTGTCATAGATACAGATTCTATCACAATTGACATGTCGCTAGCCTAGCCACGCCCTAAAGCATACCCTGCTTTATCATCTATTTTACACAAAATAGGACCATCATTTACCAAAAAAAATCATCATATGTATTGTATTGAAGTTGAAACTAGTGATTGAGACCATGAAGTCATTAGGAAAATGTTTATAAATAAGATGAATAAATCAAGCGAGATGTCGGTCATTTTCTCATTGCTACCATACAATCTGACTTATTTTTGTAACTGGTGGTATTGCCTCTAGGGCTGGGCGATAAATCGATTTTATCGATTAACTCGAGTGTGTAGTTTACGTCGACTTGTTTGAATAAAAATCGGTTTTCTCTTCAACATCCGCCAACGCTTCCCTCTGTGCTCCCGTAGTTCGGAATGGGCTCAGCCTGAGCCCATTCCGAACTACGACTGGACTACGGCAAACGCGCGCTGTGCGGGGGGAGGGCTGAGCCGCTCAGCCCTCCCCCCCCGCACAGCACGCGTTAGTGATAGTGATACACAAACATGGCAGCGAGCGGGGAACTTGTTCCAAAGAAAGGCACGGTGTCATCCGTTATTTGGAATTGGTTTGCGTTCGCGAAGTCAGATTTAGACCAGACAACACCCCGCTGCAAATTATGCTCAAAGTCTGTTGCTAGCAAAGGCAGCAGTACGACAAATTTACTGCAGCACCTCAAACAGAGGCATCCTGCGGAGTGGGAGAAATGTTGCGCCCAGCGGAATGAAAAAGACCGCGGCACCACAAGCACAGCCAAAAAACAATCCACCGTATTACAATCATTTTCAAACTGCATCCCATATGAAAAAAATTCGACACGCTGGAAATCCATTACAGATGCGATCGCTATGTATATAGCAAAGGATATGGTACCAATATATACGGTGGAAAAGCCGGGGTTTATTAACATGGTTAAGGTTTTCGACCCCAGGTACGTGCTACCAAGCCGAAAGTACTTCTCCGAAGTTGCCTTGCCTCAGCTATATAATAGCACACGACAACGGGTCGCAAAGGAGTTGGAAGAGGTGTCCTTTTATTCTGCCACCTCAGATTTATGGTCAAGTCGGACGATGCAGCCATATATGAGTCTTACTGTGCACTTTATTAACGACTGGACTCTGCGGAGTATCTGCCTCCAAACTTCATACTTTCCCGAGGACCACACAGGTGAAATTATTGCCCAGGGGCTAAGAGACGCCCTGAGCTCATGGAACCTTGCCGAAGACGGACTTATTTGCATGACTACTGACAGTGGCTCCAACATGGTTAAAGCTCTGAAAGACAATGGGTGGCCCAACCTCCAGTGCTTTGGACACAGATTGCACAATGCTATCGGTAAGAGTCTAATGGCTATGCATCAAGTGACATATTTTTTTTAATGCATGATGTAATTAATGCATGATATCAAGCCAATATTTTCACAAAATGTGTATGAATAAGTCTTGAAATTCTATCTATCTATCTTCAGTGGTGTAGTCTACGTGATACGCAGGTATACGCCGTATACCCACTTAAGAAAGCTCCATTTCCGTATGCCCACTTAGAAATGCGCAATGACATGTATCAATTTTGATAGTGACAGAAGTTCTGTTTATTTTATGAATGAAAGTATGACAGTTCTGTCACAGAACGTTCATACTTTCATTCATAAATTCAACCTGTGCGCTGTCAACGCCAGCTCGACTAATATATCATGAATCAAATCTCCTTACAACTGGCGTGTAGGTTTGAGTGACAAGTCTGATGGCCCTCCCTCGCCCCTAATTACTATTGGACAGGCAAGCATTGTTTTTTAGCATTTAGCTTCTACCGGGAGTACACCCGGATATGTAGCATTAGCAAGCACCTAGCTTCTAGGCATATAAACGGTGGTCCCCACAGACAAACGCCCGATATATATAGCAATCATATTTCCAATCGATTAATCATTTTAGCGCACGTGTAACAAGAAATAACCGTTTAAGCTTGACATTGTGTTTCTAGGTTAAATATTGACGTTGTTGTGCTCTGCGACGTCCGCAATGGTTAGCTTTGTGATAGCCACGCTTGTGGCGGATCACGTGATCCACTCTAGCCCAAGCTAGCGCGTGTGAAATTAAACTGATTCTGAAAAAAGTATAAATGATATCGAAATTCTGTTCCAAGTTGCGAAGTCTGAAGTAGTTCAAGTGTCATAGAATGGTCCCATTGATAATAATAATAATAATAATAATACGTCTTAGAACAGTTGCTGATATGTTTTATTTATCTTAATTTATTATTTTATTTATCTTAATTTATAAGTATTTTTGTATGGGAAACATACATGTTTTTATTTTGTATTTTCGCATTTATTGTTTCTTATATAGGGTATTTTATTTTATTTTTATGAGTTGTAATTGTTTCTGACAAATTACCAACTGTTTTTCTTGTCTCCTTCGCACAAGTATTTATTTATTGATGCTTTATAGTTTATTTGATGCTAGTGCCTAATGGTGATTTAAATTTGACTGTTTAATGTCCTAGAAACCGATGACAATATCGAGTGTTGAATAATGTCAATTACTTATGGTGGTTGTAGGCTACTGTATGCGACAGTGAGTGTGGCGGTGTTTATAGGACGGGTGTGGAAGAGGCTAGTAAGGAATCATCACAGTATACCCACTACAAAAAACTAGACTACACCACTGTATCTATCTATCTAATCATAATGGTAAACATGCCGTGTGTGTGTGTGCGTGTGTCCTTTGTGCATGTGCATTAATATTTTGTAGAAAGTGAAGAAAGTTTGTGAATTTAGTGGTATATGTTCCACAAAAATGTGTTTTGATTATGTATTCCTCATTTACTACAGAGAATGGTGTGAAGGACCCACGGATCGATCGTGCTATAGGGGTATTGTGGCAGGACGGGACATTCCGGCCCCTCCCTCCCGAGTCGCAGCTGCCTCCTAATTAGCTGATAGGTGACAGCTGCGACTAATCAAGGACTCGGCTATAAAGCCGCGTAAGGACTAAGAGTCGGGAGTTCGGCGAATCGCGGAGATCGCACGGACCCGAGCGAAACGCCACGGAGCGTACCCCACGGAGCGTACCCCGCGGAGCGCGGCTACCCGGGACGAGGAGTATCGTATGATAAGTACTGCCTTCGTGTCTTGTGTTAATAAACGGCCCGACCCAGAGCCTTAACACCCGTATTGTTGTGGTTTCCCTATGCGTCCGGCCTCGGGTGAAGCGGAGTTGCCACATATGGTGGAGAACGCGGGCAATCCGATTCACGCGGAGACGCATTGAGGGGAAAAAAAAAAATAATGGATCCCATGGAGACCCTCTTTAATATTTTTGTAGAGGGGGGTCCGAACATGGAGGCCCTGGTCGACCAGTTGGTCCAGGAGGGCAGTCCCCCGGTCACAACCAGCCAGCAGGGGAAGCCGGCCAAGAAGAAGAAGAAGAAGAAGGCGGGGGTTGCTGCAGAGGCGGGCCCACGGGTCCCGGAGGTGAAGTAAGCCCTCTCACTCCAGGAGGAGGCCGACCTGGCTAAAAAGCAGGTGGAGCGGCTCCGCCTGGAGTTGACCCAGGGAGAGCTAGAAATGGGCCAGCAAATGGACGAAATGAGGGCGCAAGTGGCGGCCATGCAGGAGGGCAACGAGGGGGTATTCCAGGGGCTGCAGGCTGTACAGCTACAGGCCAAGGAACAGCGGGAGGCCATGGCCCAGCAGGAGGAGCAGGCCAAAGAGCTCCGGGCACAGCTGACGGCCGCAGCCCAGCGGGAGAAGCAGGCCCAGAAGCAGGCCCTGAAGGAGGCCCAAGAGCTCCGGGCCCAGCTGAAGACTGCAGGCCAGCGGGAGGAGCAGGCCCAGCAGCAGGCCAGAGAGCTCCAGACCCAGCTGACGGCGAACCAGGCCCAGCTTGCGGCAGAGCAGGCCCAGCTGACGGCCGCAGCCCAGCGGGAGGAGCAGGCCCAGCAGCAGGCCGGAGAGCTCCAGACCCAGCTGACGGCGAACCAGGCCCAGCTTGCGGCAGAGCAGGCCCAGCTGAAGTCCGCAGGCCAGCGGGAGGAGCAGGCCCAGCAGCAGGCCAGAGAGCTCCAGACCCAGCTGGCGGCAGAGCAGGCCCAGGGGAAGGCCGCAGCCCAGCGGGAGGAGCAGGCCAAGGAGCAGGCCGACAAGCTCAAGGCCCAGCTGACGGCGACGCAGGCCCAGCTGACAGCCGCAGGCGAGCGGGAGGAGCAGGCCCAGCAGCAGGTGAGAGAGCTCCAGGCCCAGCTGACGGGGGAGCAGGCCCAGCTGAAGGCCACAGGCCAGCGGGAGGAGCAGGCCCAGCAGCAGGCGAGAGAGCTCCAGGCCCAGCTGACGGGGGAGCAGGCCCAGCTGAAGGCCACAGGCCAGCGGGAGGAGCAGGCCCAGCAGCAGGCGAGAGAGCTCCAGGCCCAGCTGACGGGGGAGCAGGCCCAGCTGAAGGCCGCAGGCCAGAAGGAGGAGCAGGCCCGGGAGCAGTTCGGAGGGCTCCAGGCCCAGCTGAAGGCGGCGCAGGCCCAGCTGCAGGCCACAGGCCAAAGAGAGGAGCAGGCCTGGGAGCAGGCCAGAGAGCCCCAGGCGACGCAGCCGACGACCCGGGAGGCGACGCAGCAGGCGACGCAGCAGACGACGCAGTGGCAGGAGACGACGCAGGCGACGACGCAGCGGCAGGCGACGCAGGCGACGACGCAGCGGCAGGAGACGACGCGGCCGACGACGCAGCGGCAGGAGGCGACGCGGCCGACGACGCAGCGGCAGGAGGCGACGCGGCCGACGACGCAGCGGCAGGAGGCGACGCGGCCGGCGACGCAGCGGCAGGAGGCGACGCGGCCGGCGACGCAGCTGCAGGAGGCGACGCGGCCGACGACGCAGCGGCAGGAGGCGACGACGCAGCGGCAGGAGGCGCAGGAGGCGACGACGCAGCGGCAGGAGGCGACGACGCAGCGGCAGGAGGCGACGCAGGCGACGACGCAGCGGCAGGCGACGACGCGGCGGCAGACGGAGCGGCCGACGTCGAGGCGGCCGACGACGCGGCGGCAGACGGAGCGGCCGACGACGAGGCGGCCGACGACGCGGCAGACGAAGCGGCAGCCGACGACGCGGCAGGCGACGACCCGGGACGAGGGGCAGCCGAGCCGGGACGAGAGGCAGCCAACGCCAAGCCGGGACGAGGTGCCGCAGGGGACTCTGCGGAAGCGGGATGGGGAGCCGAAATGTCCCCTCCGGCCCCCGGAAAGGGTGGGGGCCGGGACCGGTGGCCCCGGCATTGAGAAAAGGGGGGGGGTGTGTGGCAGGAAGGGACATTCCGGCCCCTCCCTCCCGAGTCGCAGCTGCCTCCTAATTAGCTGATAGGTGACAGCTGCGACTAATCAAGGACTCGGCTATAAAGCCGCGTAAGGACTAAGAGTCGGGAGTTCGGCGAATCGCGGAGATCGCACGGACCCGAGCGAAACGCCACGGAGCGTACCCCGCGGAGCGCGGCTACCCGGGACGAGGAGTATCGTATGATAAGTACTGCCTTCGTGTCTTGTGTTAATAAACGGCCCGACCCAGAGCCTTAACACCCATATTGTTGTGGTTTCCCTATGCGTCCGGCCTCGGGTGAAGCGGAGTTGCCACAGTATGTAAAAAGGCTGTGTCAACCTTTTCTTACAGCTGGAAAAAAAGAAGAGACATGAGTGAAGTACAGGCAGAGCTTGGTCTACCCACTCATCAGCTGATAACGGAGTCCCCGACCAGATGGGGTTCACGCCAAAGAATGATTGAGAGATTTCTCGAACAGGAGAAGGCTCTAGTCCGTGTCCTGAGTTCGGACAAGAGAAGTCGCCATCTTGTGCCCACATGGCAAGATCTGGATGTGTTGGAGTCAACAAATAAAGCTGTAAAACCACTCCAAGAATTTACTGATGCACTCTCCGGGGAGTCTTATGTCAGTGTTTCATACATTAAGCCAGTGCTCCATCTGTTCAAACCAGTCTCCTACAGCCAGAGGAGGAAGACACAGAGCTCACTAAAACAATCAAAGGAAAAATAATGCGGTACCTTGATGACAAATACAGCGACCCTGTAAAAGATGAACTCTTGGACACTGGTTGACCCAAGGTTCCGCACAACCTACATTGACCCAGACAAGGTGGAACAAGTAAAAAAAAGAGCAGTTGCTGAGCTGATGTCTCTACCTGCTCCTGCCAACAACAGTACACCACAGCAGCCTGGCACGGCTGTGCAGGTGCGCCAAGAAGATGCACAGCCTGCTCCACCCAAGAAAAAGATGACTTTAGCGGCCTTCTTCAAAAAGAATGCACCAGTGTCATCACCCAACCAGTCAGAGGCAGAAAAGATAGAGACTGAGCTGAAATCTTACTTATTGACCCCTGAGGTAGACCCAGACACCGATCCTCTTGAGTGGTGGAAACGCCACCAACCAAATTTTCCTAGGCTAAGTTGGCTGGCAAAAAAATACCTCTCAATCCCAGCAACAAGTGCCCCCTCAGAGAGGGTTTTCAGTGTGGGGGGGGGCATTGTTACATGCCACCGGGCATGTCTAAAGCCAGACGTGGTAGACAGGCTTGTCTTCCTGGCTAAGAATGTATAGAAAAGAGGATGTTCAAACTAAAACAGCACAACAAAAAAGCACCTTATGCTCTCATGCACTGATTTAATGCTGTTGAATGTTTTGTTTGCACTTTATCAAAACTACCTCCTATCTAATAGCAAGTTGTTCATCTTGTGTTTAAAGAAATACATATTTTTTTATGTCATGTTACATTTTATGTTATGTTACATTTTCACTGTTTACAATGGCACATTTTCACTGTTTACAATGGCAGGGCCCGCCATATTGTCTTTTTGGCTAGCTGTTCCTGATTGCACTTTAACCCCAAGGGGGAAAATCGAAATAAAAGAGTACATTTTTTTTAGAACAATTTGTTTGTCATCTGCATGTTAATTTGTGTGTGTGGGGGGGGGGGGGGGCAGGTGGAGTGGAGAAAATCGATTTAAATCGGATTTTTGGTGAAAAAATCGGATTTCTTTTTTAGGCCATATCGCCCAGCCCTAATTGCCTCCTGATGGCCATTAGAAAGAATGCAGACTGAATGCAGGTTTAAAGCACTTCTGCATTGGCTTCATTTTCCAGACCCAAGTTTGCCCCTTGGTTTTAACAAATTGAAACATTCAGGAAAATAAATAACTAGTCGATTTCAAATATTGAAGTCAACTAAATGTCCAATGCCCTATTTTGAAATTGCTTGATACTGCTGGTAAGGGAGCATGGTGGTGTAGCACCACCGTAATGCTCTACACACCCCAAAGAAGGGTTCTGCCTTCTTTGGGGTGAACCCTGATGGATATGCAATTATGGAAAACTTGCTAATCTCTATAAATGTCATCTTGTATAGCAAGAGCCCTGTCATGCAATTCTGCTGAGGATCTGGAGATTTCATTTTGGACACCTTAAAAGAAGAAATATGAATTAACACCCATTTGTTTTGCTGCCAGTTTACGATACAAAAAACAAACAGCTTCTGGAAACCACAGTGGCACTGCGGGATACAACACTATATGTCAACTATATTTCAACTGTACACCAGGGGGTGCCATCCCATCAAATTATGTTACTCCTTTAATTTGACACGGTCAAGAAAAACTGCATTTCTCAACTTAAGAATGGAAAAATATGCAGACAAGAAATGGAGAATGCAGATGCCATCTTTTACTGGGTTGTGGGTAAAACATAACATGTCTACAAACTGGTGTCATCAAGGGAAGACAGAAAATATTAAGAAGAAGTGACATCACTCACCACATCTTTCTGGAAATAGATGAGTGCACCTGCCACCACTTGGGCCAACAGGAGCAGTAGGAGGCACGTGAAATACTGTGGAAAATACAGCAAGGATTTGAAATAGATTGATTTAAAATAAGTATTTCTGGAACTACATCTGTTACTAAATGTTAGGGCTGAAGCATATGGTCTCTCTCTCCACACACACACACACACACGCACACGCACACACACCAGGCCAAGCAGACAGCGGATCTCATAAATGGCTCCCAGGCATCCCACGAAGCCCATGAACATGGCGAAGGCTCCTGCACCAATCAGGACATACGAGGAAGCCTTCAGAGTCAATGAGGAGTCCTCTGCAGAAACAACACATTCTACATCAGTTGTCATCTCCTTAAGTGATAAAACCGGCATTAACACACATGAATGTAATAATCACATGAAAGATGCAGTGGTGCACATTTCCTGCTTAGTAGGTAGTTATTCACATCCAATGTAGTTTCTCATAATGACCAAGACCGCTTTGTAGTGGAAGTGTGAATAAAGCCAATATTATAGATTGTAGACACTTATTGACAGCAAAGTATTTGATTTGATGGAGCATGATCATGGGAAGACACACCGTAAGCATTTACAGAGCATCTTCAGTGTGTACATGAAACATGTAGAGGAACATCCTGGGTAGTATCAACAAATGATTTAGGTCTGATATGAACAAAACAAAAGCGTGAGGAGAGTATGGATTGGCCATGTCAGAAATGTTAAGGGGGGACGAAATGTGAAGTGGACATGACTACAGAAGGCAACTAAACTAAATGGAAGTCAGGGGACGGACATGGCCGCAATACCAGACTTCTTGTATACAGTGGGAATACAAATTCTAGTGAACATAAGATAAGATAGAACTTTATTTATCCCGAAGGAAATTCTTGCACCAGGTTGCATAGCAATACAATAAAACAATAGAGAAATAAACAGTAGAATAATACAAATTAAATAATAGATTTAAAAATGTACAGTAAGTAAGTAAACTAACAATAACTAACATAATACCTTATAATCAGCATTGTAGATGCCATGATGATTTATACAACAAATGCTTAAATTAACAAGTTACATAATTTTTGATATTATTAGGATAAGTTTTTCAGTGAAGCTCCTGCCTCTGTGTGTGTGTGTGTGTGTGTGTGTGTGTGTGTGTGTGTGTGTGTGTGTGTGTGTGTGTGTGTGTGTGTGTGTGTGTGTGTGTGTGTGTGTGTGTGTGTCTATGTCAAATGAGTGTGTGTATATTTAGGTCCAACACAGAAAGAAGAACTTGAATCCGTATGTTTCCAGAGGTCTTAGCGATTGAACAAGATTGTCCAAAAATGTCCATTTCAATAATATGCAGAAGTGTTCCACTTCGGTTTCAAAGACAACGCCACACAATTGACTATTATTTACTTTAGAATGCAACCATTTCGGGAGTATGGGGTACCGGGGCCGTTGGTACGTGCCATTCGGTCCCTGTACGAACAAAGTGCGAGCTGTGTCAGTATTCTCGGCACAAAGTCAAGCACGTTCTCAGTGGGTGTCGGACTCCGCCAAGGTTGTCCCTTGTCACCGGTTCTGTTCGTGATCTTCATGGACAGAATCTCAAGGCGCAGCCGAGGTGAGGAGAGTGTCCGGTTTGGGGACCTCAGAATTGCATCTCTGCTCTTTGCAGATGATGTGGTTCTGTTGGCTACATCAGACCGTGACCTCCAGCATGCACTGGGGCGGTTTGCAGCCGAGTGTGAAGCGGTCGGGATGAGAGTCAGCACCTCCAAGTCTGAGGCCATGGTTCTCTGCCGGAAAACGGTGGAGTGTTCCCTCCGGGTTGGGAGTGAGTTGCTGCCTCAAGCGAAGGAGTTCAAGTATCTCGGGGTCTTGTTCACGAGTGAGGGCAAAATGGAGCGGGAGATGGACAGACGGATTGGTGCAGCATCCGCAGTGATGCGGGCGCTGTACCGGTCCGTTGTGGTGAAGAGGGAGCTGAGCCGGAAGGCAAAGCTTTCGATTTACAGGTCCATCTACGTTCCAACCCTCACCTATGGTCACGAGCTTTGGGTAGTGACCGAAAGAATGAGATCGCGGATACAAGCGGCCGAAATGAGTTTCCTCCGCAGGGTGGCTGGGCTCAGCCTTAGAGATAGGGTGAGGAGCTCAGACATCCGGAGGGAGCTCGGTGGTTCGGGCATCTGATTAGGATGCCCCCCGGGCGCCTCCCTTTGGAGGTTTTCCGGGCACATCCAACTGGGAGGAGACCCCGGGGCAGACCCAGAACCCGCTGGAGAGATTGTATATCTCGTCTGGCCTGGGAACGCCTCGGGATCCCCCAGGAGGAACTAGAGAGCGTGACTGGGGAGAAGGAAGCCTGGATGGCCCTGCTTAGCCGGCTGCCACCGCGACCCGGCCCCGGGTAAGCGGATGCAAATGGATGGATGGATGGATGGATGGATGCAACCATTTCAGGAAATTGGCCATTGGACATAGTACCGCATAATGGCGGTAATGCAAAAGTAATCTAGGAAGCAGAAGCACTAACTTAACTGCTTAAGTTAGTGTAAAAAATGTAATGTGTTAATATGAGACACAACACCATGGAGGTAGCTAGATATGTGGGCTCCATTATATAAAAGAGACAAGGGGAGGAACCAACAGAGACTTCAGAGCCAGGAAAGTTCATAATCCCTCTTGGTTTTCCATAAACACCCCAGCTGAAACAAAACAATTAAGGAGTTGTGCTGTTCATGGAGAAAAGACACACTTAACTTGGATGTTTTTTCAATGAGATAACACTGTGCCGTGTCTCATGTAGATGAGATGTAGAAGAGATTATATTATTAATTGTACCAATATGCATTAATAATTAAAAACAAATGATAACAACAACAGTATCAATACAAAGCTATATTGAGACCATGATCCCAAAAAAGACATGGAAATATGGGAAATGTTCATAACTTGCAACCCTCCACCCTAACAAGCAAGAAAGAATCTAAAAGGTACAGATATTTTGTTCATCTAGGTATATGAGATGCTAGCAGACATGCATGCACACAAATGCTATGTCCTTTCAGATTGTAAAACTGGCGATGTGGGTCACCTTCCTACGGATTGCCCCCCATGATGTATGTATTTTAGAATACAGAGGACTCGTTGGTGCTACGGCCTGTGTTTCTTTCACAACCACAAACCAGTCATACAACCCAGTGGTTTCATGTTTACATCACTGCAGGCCTCAGAAAAGACAAGCAGCAGCAGTGTGATGACTTATTCCCTCGCGTCATGCTGGGCCGCTCATTAGTTCAACACTGTGCTCACTGGGGCAACCTCGGGTGACTATATCATGAAACGTGCCATTGATCGCACAATCAATCCATCTCATTTAAGAGCAAACACACAAGCCGGCCACTGTACGGCTTGTGTACAGTGCGGCTTGTGTACTGTACTACTCCTTGTGGTTCATGTTGTATGACCCAGAACCCTCCCTCATAGCAGTGTGTGGCTGTGTTAGCAGCGTGCATTGATGAGTAAGGCTGTGCTGAATGCTGGGAGCCGAGCAGAAAGCGGCCAGTGTCTGTCCAGAAGACATCTGCAGCGTGTGCACACGCACACACACACAAACTTTTTATTGCAAACCTAGTCCCAATCCCCTAAGAAGCCTAATTGCATGACATTGCCATAGAATAATTGTTACTTCACAACATAGAGATGGACATTAAAACTAGGTCTGAACAATATGGAGAAAAAAAAAATTGCAATTGCAATCTGATTCACTATTGACTGACTTTCATGTTCACTGAAAAAAATTATGTGAAATTTTCAGGGGGTCTTTTATTATTATTTTTTAAATCTGGAGAAAAAGTGTTGGCCAAAAAATGTCTGCAGCACTAGAGTACTTGATTTAAAATGTACATTTACACATTTTATGCTTAACAAAAGATTGCTGCTCCTGCGGTTTGGATATTGCACTTTGCCAGATTTAGAATTGGATAACATTGATTAATTGTTCAGACCTCATTGAAACTGATGATTCCATATGTACCACATAAATCAATGTGTGCTACATTTGTATTTTCTATTTAGAATTAAACATTCTTGCACCCAAAACAAGAGCAAGAAAGTGAGAGAAAGAAAAAAATTGGAAACGGGTCAAACTCTGGTTTTGTGCGCTGTGCTATATGCACTCTCCAACAAATGATCTAGTGTCATTTGTTGCCTGTTTTAGATAAATTTACATTTACATTTAGGGCATTTGGCAGACGCTTTTACAATACAATACAAACTGCACATAAGATCCTGCACAAAACCTAAATGAAAACACAAGCAGCATTTTTTTCTCAGAATGACATTTGACTTGATTTCAGCAACAGTTTAGAGACATTGCAAGTATTAAATAACACATTAAAAGCCCATCTTCCAACACTATCTCAACACAACTCAAAGCTACATCCAAATTTCATAAAAATTGCTAAAGAAGAATCATATAATAAAATAATATGAAAAAAATACAACCACTTACGTAGGATGGCTATGAAGCTCTGACTGTCTAAAAGGAACCACAGCCCAAAGCCCATGATGACGGCCCCAAACAGCTGGAACAACAAAGGAAAAATTGATTAGCAAGGGTAAAAACTTCCAGACAGAATCTTTCAGACATGTTGTAAAAAATAGTAATGCAATAATTAGATTACCTTCAACATGTGTGTGTGTGAGTGAGTGTGAGAGTGAGTGAATAAGTGGTCTAACTTTGGTCTTCTTCGCTGCAGATTATTCTGGTAATTATTACTCATTTTCACACTGGGTCATGTTTGGATGACAAATGGCAAAAGAGAAAACTCACAAAGAAGATTAGGTTGAAGATGAAGAGGAAGTACTTGGTGACTCTGGTGAAAGCTTCCCCCATTGTGCTGGATCTGGGGGAACCAAGTTGCCAAAAGTACATGAGGAGTAGGGTTGGGGGAAGATATTGATAAAGATTAGTATCGCGATACATTATTCCACAATACAATATTGATACTAGTGAGGCAAATGCTGCTCTGTACTCACAGAGTATTGTGAAGAAGTGCCAATTACAAGTATCGTTACTGGGCACCCAGTCACACAGTCTATGTGTATGCGATATTTGGTTCATACTATGCAAGCGTTCAGTCTGTGTTGAAAACCTTGTATGTTAGGGTTTATTAGTATGTTGATTGTTCACTTTGGCAAATGGACAGTCTGGAGGTCAATACTGGAAATAATGTATACAAGAAGGAACATTGATAGCAGTGCCAGAGAGATGTCATCCAATATTGTCCATGTATTCATTTATTAAAGCATACCTTACATATGTATATTCTGAACAGGGATCAAAGCCTTTGCATTGAGTATTATTTTACAGGAGTCAAAATAACTGAAAGACCTGACTCCCATGATATGGGGATCAGTAGAAACAGCAGAAACAACCCTGCAGCCCTATGCAACATGCATCATGTGCACGTTCATATTGCGATCACAATAGGAAAAAAAACAGGTGAGAATGTCTGTGTGTGTGTGTGTGTATTTGTATACTATATGGATTTGCTATGGGAATGAGCTTGATGTGAAGCAGTGGTGACAGATGCAAAGGAAACACTGATCGACATGAGCCAAGATGGCCTGGATGATTGTGATAGGGGCTGGAGCAGTGAAATCTTTGGGATTACATTCCACACTGGCCACCATAAGTAAACACACCATACACCATTCAGTCTCAACAGCAGAGTGTGAAGTATGGTGTGTCCAGGCCAGGCCCCTCCATTCTTCTCAACATCCCTCTTACCCTCTTTCTAATGTACATGTCCCATTAAAATGTAAAATAAAAAGGTAAAAATAACATTCTGTTAAAGCTAAAGCGAGGTATCGTCTGGCGGGGGGCGGTCTCTGAAGCTAAATAATCTCTCTTTCCTTAAATGTCTCCTCTCCGTCTGCTCTCGATCATATGCAGTGCCCCTTTTTTGGGGTCAACTGGTCCTATGGCTATGAAGTGGGTTAGTGTTGGGAATGGTGGCCACCAGACAAGATAGAGAGTGTATCTATTTATACAAGCACTCACTGTATACGGACATGCTATTGTACAGGCACAAATGGAGAGAGAGAAGAAAATACTTAATTGAATGAATGAGATTCAACATTCAAGAGTTTATTCATCACATACACATATGAATAGACTTCTTGAATCTTGAGAAAATGTTAACCTGTACTTTTATAAACCGAAAACCAAACTTTTCACATTGTTGCAGCTTTTTACTACATTCTAAACCTATCTGAACGAGAACGTTTCTAAAGAACAAAATGCGCCCATCCATGAGTCAATCCATCCATGGAATTTTTCTTTGTCAAATAATTTAGGCCTACCGTATTTTTCGGACTATAAGGCGCACTTAAAATCCTGTAATTTTCTCAAAAATCGACAGTGCGCCTTATAATCCGGTGCGCCTTATGTATTAACCTCGAACCGATTTTATGTGGTACACGGCGCTCAAAAATCTGTCAAGCCGCACCGCTTGATGGATTGTCGGCGCATTACGGCTACCGCGGCGT
This sequence comes from Coryphaenoides rupestris, assembly GCA_002895965.2. Taxonomy (NCBI): domain Eukaryota; kingdom Metazoa; phylum Chordata; class Actinopteri; order Gadiformes; family Macrouridae; genus Coryphaenoides; species Coryphaenoides rupestris. Next base: position 45,121 of record PIJE02000151.1, read on the forward strand.
AATACTTGATGGATTGTCGGCGCATTACGGCTACCGCGACTCCATGCGCGCCCATCTCACCGATACTGTCAAAACCCAAGTGAAGCAAACTAATTCGGAGCTTGCCGTCATTCCGGGTGGATTAACCAAAGAACTCCAACCGCTAGATATTGGTGTCAACAGGTCGTTCAAAGTTAAATTGCGAGCTGCGTGGGAGCATTGGATGACAGAAGGCGAACACACATTCACCAAGACAGGGAGGCAACGCCGGGCGAGTTACGCCACTATCTGCCAATGGATCGTGGATGCCTGGGCTAAAGTATCCGTCTCAAGTGTCGTCCGAGCTTTCACGAAGGCTGGAATCATCACTGAACAGCTCAGTAACAGCAACGAGACTGACTCGGATAATGACGAGAGGGATCCGGGCATGCTTGATGCCGAAATCGCCCAACTGTTAAACTCAGACACTGAAGATGAAGAATTTGATGGATTTGTGGAAGAGGAATGAACTGAAAAAGTGAGTGTATTGTTTTGTATTTTATGTGTTACAACTGAACAATGTTGAGTTATTGTGAATGAGTTGAATAAAGTTCGATTTATGACTGTTTTGTGTTGCTTAATGCGCCTGTTTTGTATTGTATGTGTTACAACTGAAAAATGTTGAGAGTTATTGTGAATGAGTTGAATAAAGTTTGATTTATCTGACTGTTTTGTGTTGCTTAATGCGCCTTATAATGCAGTGCGCCTTATAATCCGGTGCGCCTTATGTATGAAAATAGACCCGTTCATTGACAGTGCGCATTATAATCCGGTGCGCCTTATAGTCCGAAAAATACGGTAATTCAAATAATCATCAGAATCATCTGGTAACATCCAATGAATAATTAAATATACTGTATGGCTTTCCATATTCCTTGAAGGGATATAATAAACTTTCGAACAATGTGCAACGTATATCCAGCATTGAGCATTGTTTGAATTGACATATCTAACAGGCAAGATGGATTCCCCCGAAATGAATAAGGGAAAAGATGCACTCAGAAATGGGTCGATTGCAGAATAAAAATTAAATCATGTCCTACAGAGGTAGTAGCGTTATCAACCAGGACAGATATTCACAGAGCAGCATTTGCCTCACTAGTTGCTGACGGATGGCTATGACATGTTTCACAAATTACATAATTAATAGCTCTTAAGTTTTACCTTGAGCGCCTTTCAGTGGAACTGAAACTAAATAGGAAGTGAACGTTTATGTACGCATATCCTCCCTTTACGATGAGCAATAGCATACCCAAACGCGTAGGTCGTAACACATGGATTCATATACAGCATACGTGTCAAACTCAAGGCCCGCAGGCCGGATCCGGCCCGGCACCTCATTTTATGTGGCCCGCGAGAGCTTGCAAAGAATATAATTTGCTTATCGTACAAATCAGCTGGCCATCGGGAGAACCGCGACTCTTCATGTTGGCCGTCTAATTTCAACAAGTTTGCACATACTGGTACCTAAATTATAATGTCCGTCTAGGGTTGGGTATTGTTTGAATTTTATTGATTCCTGTTCCGTTCCGGTTCTGCTTATCCGTACTCCGGGCCGTACGGTCCCATCGCCCAGCCGTACGGTCCCATCGCCCGGCCGTACGGTCCCATCGCCGGGCCGTACGGTCCCAGCGCCCGGCCGTACGGTCCCATCTCCCAGCCGTACGGTCCCATCGCCGGGCCGTACGGTTCCAGCGCCCGGCCGTACTGTCCCAGCGCCCGGCCGTACGGTCCCAGCACCCGGCCGTACGCTCCCAGTACAGAAGACAGATCACCATATCAGCATTTCCCACATTTACTGCACTTAGCCTTGTCGTTGCTTTCTTTTACAAAGTGAAGGCACACTTCACCATTTACCGCGGTCCATCTTCCACACTGCTGACTAACCGCTAGCTCGTATCAAAACAAATGGACACGTCGCAGCGTCGCGTTGATGCGTGACGTAGTCAGGTCCTGGCAGATACATTGTTTTAAACGTCCTGGCAGGTAGCCGCCATGTCCTTGCAGACATATTGCCTTTGTTTGCAATAATAAAGATTTATATCTCTTTTAGGAACCGATAAGCAGAAACGAAATTAAAAAAATGTCACGGGTCGGGTACCCAAAGCCCGTGGGAACTGTAGAGTTTCGGTTCCCAACCCTATGTCCGTCACTGGGACTATATTTCCAGGCCTGAATGATGTTCCCAGTCTGGCCCTAAATTGTACAATGGCTGTACACTTTACACTTTACTGGACAGTAGTGACTAAAACCAATCATAATCAAATGCAGGAGCAATTATGTAATATGATAAAGAGTAGATATATTTATATAGTCTTACAGTTACAACCGGCCCTTTGAGGGCAACTATAATGCTGATGTGGCCCGGGATGAAATTGAGTTTGACACCCCTGATATACAGCCAGTGTGGTCAGCAGAGTGGTGTGTGCTGACAGTATGCTGCTGATCACATGGACAAAGAAAAGGCCTTCTGGAGGAAAGTTCTGTGGTCAGATGAAACAAAAATTGAGCTCTTTGGCCACAATGACCAGAGATATGTTTGGAGGAGAGAAGGTGAGGCCTTTACCCAAAGAACACCATGCCTACCGTCAAGCATGGTGGTGGTAGTATTATGCTCTGGGCTGTTTTGCTGCCAATGGAACTGGTGCTTTACAGAAAGTAAATGGAATAATGAAGAAGGAGGATTACCTCCAAATTCTTCAGGAGAACCTAAAATCATCAGCCAGAAGGTTGGGTCTTGGGCGCAGTTGGGTGTTCCAACAGGACAATGACCCCAAACACACATCAAAAATGGTAAAGGAATGGCTAAATCAGGCTAGAATTAAGGTTTTAGAATGGCCTTCCCAAAGTCATGACTTAAAATCCATCGAGAACATGTGGACAGTGCTGAAGAAACAAGTCCATGTCAGAAAGCCAACCAATTTAGCTGAACAGCACCGATTCTGTCAAGAGGAGTGGTCAAAGATTCAACCAGAAGCTTGCCAGAAGCTTGTGGATGGCTACCAAAAGCGCCTAACTGAGGTGAAAATGGCCAAGGGACATGTAACCAAATATTAGCATTGCTGTATGTATATTTTTGACACAGCAGATTTGGTCACATTTTCAGTAGACCCATAAAAAATTCATAAAAGAACCAAACTTCATGAATGTTTTTTGTGCAAAGAATTATGTGCTCCAATCACTATATCACAGAAAAGTAAGTGTTGTAGAAATTATTGGAAACTCTGGACTGCCATGACATACATGTTCTTTACAAGTGTATGTAAACTTTTGACCACAACTGCAAATAATCCCTCCAGCAGGTTCTGGGTCTACCCCGGGGTCTCCTCCCAGTCGGATGTGCCCGGAAAACCTCTAATGGGAGGTGCCCGGGGGGCATCCTAATCAGATGCCTGAACCACCTCAGCTGACTCCTTTCAACGCAGTGGCTCTACTCAGAGCTCCCTCCGGATGTCTGAGCTCCTCACCCCATCTCTAAGGCTGAGCCCAGCCACCCTGCGGAGGAAACTCATTTCGGCCACTTGTATCCGCGATCTAATTATTTCGGTCACTACCCAAACTTGTTTTACATCGCCATGGGCTGAGAGGCTGCCGTGCAGAAGCGGCACCTTAAGGCTCGACTGAAGTTTGCTGCTGATCACATGGACAAAGAAAAGGCCTTCTGGAGGAAAGTTCTGTGGTCAGATGAAACAAAAATTTAGCTCTTTGGTAGGGCTGGGCGATATGGCCCAAAAAAAAAATCCCCGATTTTTTCACCAAAAATCCGATTTACGATTTAAATCGATTTTCTCCACTCCACCTAACCCCCCCACACACACAAATTAACATGCAGATGACAAACAAATTGTTCTAAAAAAAATGTACTTTCTTTTATTTAGATTTTCCCCCTTGGGAAAGTGCAATCAGGAACAGCTAGCCAAAAAGACAATATGGCGGGCCCTGCCATTGTAAACAGTGAAAATGTAACATAACATAAAATGTAACATGACATAAACAAATATGTATTTCTTTAAACACAAGATGAACAACTTGCTATTAGATAGGAGGTAGTTTTGATAAAGTGCAAACAAAAACATTCAACCTCCATGCACAGCACCATTTCTGGAACCAAACTCCTGGAGAGGGGCTGGACCCTCTCCTTTTCTGGCGTTGCCGAGGGTGTGAGGCGCCAGGCGGGTGTGGGGACTGCAAGTCGCTGGGGGGAAGGCTCTGACTGTTGTGTGTGCCTACGCACCAAACAGCAGTTCAGAGTATCCGGCCTTCTTGGAGTCCTTGGGTGGAATCCTGGAAAGGGTTCCATCCGTGTGTTTTGTTATTGGACTTCTATGCTCGTCATGGACTGGCCAGAACAAACACCATGTTCGAACATAGGGTGGTCCACAAGTGTACCTAGTACCGGACCACCTTAGGCCAAAGGTCGCTGATCGACTTTGTAATCGTATCAGCAGATCTGCGGCCGCATGTTTTGGACACTCGGGTGAAGAGAGGAGCAGAGCTGTCAACTGATCACCACCTGGTGGTGAGTTGGATCAGATGGCGTGGGAGGCTGCCAGACAGACCTGGTAAACCCAAACGTGTAGTGAGGGTGAACTGGGAACGTCTGGTGGAAGCCCCTGTCCGTAAGGTCTTTAACTCCCACCTCCGGAAGAACTTCTCGTGCATCCCGGGGGAGGTTGGGGACATGGAACCTGAGTGGGCCATGTTCAGAGCCTCCATTGTAGAGGCTGCAGCTCGTAGCTGTGGTCAAAAGGCTGTCGGTGCCTGTCGTGGCGGCAACCCAAGAACCCGTTGGTGGACACCAGCGGTGAAGGAAGCCGTCAGGCTGAAGAAGGAGGCCTTTCGGGCCTGGTTGGCCCAGGGGTCTCCTGAAACAGCAGACAGGTACCGGGAGGCCAAAAGGACCGCAGCTTCAGCGGTTGCTGAAGCAAAAACCCGGGTGTGGGAGAGTTCGGGGAGGCCATGGAGCAGGACGCGTTGTAAACCTGGCGGTAGGCAAAAGTGCGGTCCTGGGTGTGCAGATCCCCGGCATATGGCGGTTCTAGGGATGTGGAACGTCACCTCACTGGCGGGGAAGGAGCCGGAGCTGGTGCGGGAGGTGGAGCGGTACCAAATAGATATGGTTGGGCTTCCACCTCCATGCCACAGCACCATTTCTTGGAACCAAACTCCTGGGAGAGGGGCTGGACCCTGCTCCTTTTCTGGCGTTGCCCGGAGGGTTGGAGGGCGGGGGCGGCCAGGCCGGGTTGTGGGGACTGCAAGTCTGGGGCTGGGGGGAAGGCTCTGACTGTTGTGTTGCCTACGCACCAAACAGCAGTTCAGAGTATCCGGCCTTCTTGGAGTCCTTGGGTGGAATCCTGGAAAGGGTTCCATCCGTGTGTTTTGTTATTGGACTTCTATGCTCGTCATGGACTGGCCAGAACAAAACCACCATGTTCGAACATAGGGTGGTCCACAAGTGTACCTAGTACCGGACCACCTTAGGCCAAAGGTCGCTGATCGACTTTGGAATCGTATCAGCAGATCTGCGGCCATGCATGTTTTGGACACTCGGTTGAAGAGAGGAGCATAGCTGTCAACTGATCACCACCTGGTGGTGAGTTGGATCAGATGGCGTGGGAGGCTGCCAGACAGACCTGGTAAACCCAAACGTGTAGTGAGTGAACTGGGAATGTCTGGTGGAAACCCCTGTCCGTAAGGTCTTTAACTCCCACCTCCGGAAGAACTTCTCGTGCATCCCGGGGGAGGTTGGTGACATGGAACCCGAGTGGGCCATGTTCAGAGCCTCCATTGTAGAGGCTGCAGCTCGTAGCTGTGGTCAAAAGGCTGTCGGTGCCTGTCGTGGCGGCAACCCAAGAACCCGTTGGTGGACACCAGCGGTGAAGGAAGCCGTCAGGCTGAAGAAGGAGGCCTTTCGGGCCTGGTTGGCCCAGGGGTCTCCTGAAACAGCAGACAGGTACCGGGAGGCCAAAAGGACCGCAGCTTCAGCGGTTGCTGAAGCAAAAACCCGGGTGTGGGAGAAGTTCGGGGAGGCCATGGAGCAGGACTTTCGGTTGGCCTCAAAGGAGGTTCTGGCAAACTGTCCGGCGACTCAGGAAAGGGAAAGCAGGGCTTGGCTCAGGCTGTGCTCAGTCGGGGAGGAGAACTGCTGACCCAGACTGAGGATATTGTCGGGCGGTGGAAAGAACACTTTGAGGAGCTCCTGAACCCGACCAGTACGTCCTCTGGGGAAGAGGCAGAGTCTGAAGACTCGGGGGAAGTCCTCACCCATATCCTTGGTAGAGGTCGCTGAAGTAGTCAAAAAGCTCTTCAGTGGCAAGGCGCCAGGTGTGGATGAGATTCGCCCTGAGATGCTGAAGGCTCTGGACATTGTCGGGGCTGTCGTGGCTGACACGCCTAGTCAATGTAGCGTGGAGGTCGGGGGACAGTACCTGTGGAGTGGCAGACCGGGGTGGTGGTCCCCATTTTCAAGAAAGGGGACCGGAGGGTGTGCTCCAACTATCGGGGTATCACACTGCTCAGCCTCCCCGGGAAAGTTTTATTCCAGGGTGCTGGAAAGGAGGCTCCGGCCGATTGTCGAACCTCAGCTCCAGGAGGAACAATGCGGTTTCCGTCCTGGCCGTGGAACAGTGGACCAGCTCTTTACCCTCGCAGGGTTGTTGGGGGGCGCATGGGAGTTTGCCCATCCAGTCTACATGTGCTTTGTGGACTTGGAGAAGGCCTATGACCGTGTCCCCCGGGGAATCATGTGGGGGCACTACGGGAGTATGGGGGTACCGGGGCCGTTGATACGTGCCATTCGGTCCCTGTACGAACAAAGTGCGAGCTGCCTCCGTATTCTCGGCACAAAGTCAAGCATGTTCTCAGCAGTGGTGTAGTGGTCCCTGGAGAAGTGGGTATACGCTAAATCAGGGTGTGGGCAATTATTTAGCTCAAGGGCCCAAGGGGGGGGGGGGGGGGGGTGCTGAACGGCTGCGATTCCTCATCCTGCAATGAGCCCGGACGGCGCTTTCAGCACCCGTCGCACGTCCACTGCTACTACTGAATGGTGCGCATCTGGGGGAATTTAGAAGTGGGTATACGCTGTATACCCGCGTATACGGAATTTAGAATGTGGGTATACGCAATGCTTGGCACTGAAGATAATCGTGGGTATACGCGATACTGCGTATACCCTGCGACTACACACTGGTTCTCAGTGGCGTGTTGGACCTCCGCCAAGGTTGCCCTATGTCACACGGTTCTGTTCGTGATCTTCATGGACAGAATCTCAAGGCGCAGCCGAGGTGAGGAGAGTGTCGGTTTGGGGACCTCAGAATTGCATCTCTGCTCTTTGCAGATGATGTGGTTCTGTTGGCTACATCAGACCGTGACCTCCAGCATGCACTGGGGCGGTTTGCAGCCGAGTGTGAAGCGGTCGGGATGAGAGTCAGCACCTCCAAGTCTGAGGCCATGGTTCTCTGCCGGAAAACGGTGGAGTGTTCCCTCCGGGTTGGGAGTGAGTTGCTGCCCAAGCGAAGGAGTTCAAGTATCTCGGGGTCTTGTTCACGAGTGAGGGCAAAATGGAGCGGGAGATGGACAGACGGATTGGTGCAGCGTCTGCAGTGATGCGGGCGCTGTACCGGTCCGTTGTGGTGAAGAGGGAGCTGAGCCGGAAGGCGAAGCCTTTCGATTTACTGGTCCATCTACGTTCCAACCCTCACCTATGGTCACGAGCTTTGGGTAGTGACCGAAAGAATGAGATCGCGGATACAAGCGGCCGAAATGAGTTTCCTCCGCAGGGTGGCTGGGCTCAGCCTTAGAGATAGGGTGAGGAGCTCAGACATCCGGAGGGAGCTCGGAGTAGAGCCGCTGCTCCTCCGCATCGAAAGGAGTCAGCTGAGGTGGTTCGGGCATCTGATTAGGATGCCCCCCGGGCGCCTCCCTTTGGAGGTTTTCCGGGCACGTCCAACTGGGAGGAGACCCCGGGGCAGACCCAGAACCCGCTGGAGAGATTATATATCTCGTCTGGCCTGGGAACGCCTCGGGATCCCCCAGGAGGAACTAGAGAGTGTGGCTGGGGAGAAGGAAGCCTGGGGGGCCCTGCTTAGCCGGCTGCCACCGCGACCCGACCCCGGATAAGCGGACGCTAATGGATGGATGGATGGATGGAAGAAAGTTTGTGAATTTAGTGGTATATGTTCCACTAAAATGTCTTTTGATTATGTATTCCTCATTTACTACAGAGAATGGTGTGAAGGACCCACGGATCGATCGTGCTATTGGGGTATGTAAAAAGGCTGTGTCAGCCTTTTCTTACAGCTGGAAAAAAAGAAGAGACATGAGTGAAGTACAGGCAGAGCTTGGTCTACCCACTCATCAAGCTGATAACGGAAGTCCCCGACAGCATGGGGTTCACGCCAAAGATGAGTTGAGAGTTTCTCGAACAGGAGAAGCTCTAGTCCGTGTTTCCTGAGTTCGGAAAAGAGAAGGTCGCCACTTGCTTGTGCCCACATGGGCAAGATCTGGAGTGTTGAGTCACACAAAAACTGTAAACCACTCCAAGAATTTACTGATGCACTTCGCGGGGAGTCTTATAGTCAGATGTTTCTACATTAAGCCAGTGCTCCATCTGTTCAAAACCAGTCTCCTACAGCCAGAGGAGGAAGACACAGAGCTCACTAAAACAATCAAAGGAAAAATAATGCGGTACCTTGATGACAAATACAGCGACCCTGTAAAAGATGAACTCTTGGACATGTCCTCACTGGTTGACCCAAGGTTCCGCACAACCTACATTGACCCAGACAAGGTGAACAAGTTAAAACAAGAGCAGTTGCTTGAGCTGATGTCTCTACCTGCTCCTGCCAACAACAGTACACCACAGCAGCCTGGCACGGCTGTGCAGGTGCGCCAAGAAGATGCACAGCCTGCTCCACCCAAGAAAAAGATGACTTTAGCGGCCTTCTTCAAAAAGAATGCACCAGTGTCATCACCCAACCAGTCAGAGGCAGAAAAGATAGAGACTGAGCTGAAATCTTACTTATTGACCCCTGAGGTAGACCCAGACACCGATCCTCTTGAGTGGTGGAAACGCCACCAACCAAATTTTCCTAGGCTAAGTTGGCTGGCAAAAAAATACCTCTCAATCCCAGCAACAAGTGCCCCCTCAGAGAGGGTTTTCAGTGTGGGGGGGGGCATTGTTACATGCCACCGGGCATGTCTAAAGCCAGACGTGGTAGACAGGCTTGTCTTCCTGGCTAAGAATGTATAGAAAAGAGGATGTTCAAACTAAAACAGCACAACAAAAAAGCACCTTATGCTCTCATGCACTGATTTAATGCTGTTGAAGCCCAACCATATCTATTTGGTACCGCTCCACCTCCCGCACCAGCTCCGGCTCCTTCCCCGCCAGTGAGGTGACGTTCCACATCCCTAGAACCGCCATATGCCGGGGATCTGCACACCCAGGACCGCACTTTTGCCTACCGCCAGGTTTACAACGCACCCGACCCAATGACTCTCCCTGCAGGTGGTGAGCCCACAGGGAGGTGACTCCACGTTGTCTTTTCAGGCTTGGCCCGGCCAGGCCCCGTGGATCCAGGCCCGACCACCGACAAGCTCCCCTCCCAGGTCTGGCTCCAGAAGGGGGCCCCGGTACTACCAGTGTTTCATATACTGTACGTCGATTTAGTTGTGGCTGCTTCAAGATTCAAGATTTCTTGATTGCCATGATGGCATAAGCGAATGGCGAGTAAGCATTTCATTGTACTTGTTACATATTATGTAAGTACAATGAAATGCTTAGTATGCAGTATTCTTCTAAACAATTTGTAATGGTACCTAGTAAAAAGTACAGTAAAAAGTTTCCTTCTGAACCGTATTCTTATAAACAAATACTAAAACAACTCTGAACAATTAGTAACATAGTACCTAATAAGTAGAAAAATAGGTCAAAGTAAAAAGTGTAAAAGTAAAAATTGGTAAAAGTAAAAATTGGTAAAAGTAAAAAACGACAAGTGAAGTAGTAATACTATGGCTTTTAATATATTAAAAGCGTCCACATGCAGTACAGTAGTATTCTTATCCAAGCATAACAATGGTAAATAATAGATAGTAGCAGCAACATGATGGTAAAGTACAATGATAAATGATAAGTGACCAGTGCAGTACAGCCTACCCCGTAAGTGTAATGTAATTGTACTGTGATTGTAAGTCCAATAATAGTCGAATAATACAATCGTCCAATAGTCCAGAAAAAGAAATAATAGTCCAAAAGAAAAGTAATCCAACAGTGTAAATCCAATAATCCAATAAAAGACCAATAATCCAATAATGTAGGTTTAGTGTAACGCAGCCAACTTACCAAAATCCTCCCATGTAACCCCCCTCTTCTGCGACCTCCGCTGGCTCCCGGTAATCACTCGGATTAGATTCAAGACATTGGTAGTTACCTTCATGGCTGTCAACGGAACCGCCCCTACTTACCTCCAAACATTAGTCAGACCCTACACCCCAGCCCAAGCCCCTCCACTCAACAACTTCGGCTAGACGTCTGGTACCACCTTCACTAAAAACAGCCAAACATCGCTCTTCCCAACTCTTCACTGTTCTGGCTCCGCAGTAGTGAAATGAGCTCCCGGCCGATGTCAGGACGGCCCAGTTGCTCGCCAGCTTCCATAAGAGACTCAAGACTCACCTGTTCAGAGTTCACCTGGACTCTGCATATCACCCCCCGCCTTCCTCTGTGAATCCCTAGCACTAAATTGTGTGTTTGTACGTCTTGGCATTATTAATAGTACTATTAATAGTGTATGTTCTTAGATGTTGGTAACATGCTCAGAATTGCACGTCTGCTCTTATCCCAGCGACTTATGCAGGCAACTTGGCATTTATGGAAGTTATGAAACTCTTTCTGTTAGCCTTGTAACTATGAATGCTCGAAATCAGCTCTATTCCTATCTCTATGTACCACGGCGATATATTGCTGCCTCTTTCAACAAATGTACTCTTTGTAAGTCACTTTGGATGAAAGAGTCTGCCAAATGCCCTAAATGTAAATGTCATTATAAGTCCATCAGTCCAATGGCCCAAAAAGTCAGATAACAGTCCAATACTCCAAAAGGGTCCACTAATTGAGCAATGAGCAGTTCAGTAGGCCCACTGCCTGTGGGTAGAAACTGTTCTTGAACCCGATTGTCCTGGTTCGAATGTTGCAGAACCGGTGACCAGACCAGTTGGTCCTGTATGATGGAGCTGGCCTTATGCCCACACCTGGACCAAAATATCTCCTCGATGGATGGAAGGTAACCCTGCTCACCACAACATCAACATTGACCATCACATCACCGTTGCATCATGTTGTTGAGGTATAAAGGTATAAAATACGTTTGTACAGCAACATTGAGTGTCTGATACGAGTTTACAATCATGGCCGTCACGACACAACGTCATCCAAACTGAAAATGAATGTGGTGCGAACTGCAATCACCGGTATGAGTCCTATATGTCTAGTGGTGTACAGCTGCCCAGGAGATGGTATGAGTCCGGTATGTCTAGCAGTGTATTCCTGCCCAGAGGGCAGCAGCATTCCTCGATAGAGCTGTCGTTTCAATATCCTTAAATAGTTCTACACGATCGAAGAATTACAAAGTGCTCATCCCCTCTTTAAAGATTTCCCCAAAGGATTTAAGATTAAAATTGCTGTTGAGGTTGGCTCTACAATCAGATTGCTGACTGGCCTATGCAGTGCAATCAGGTGGCGTTATGTTGGAGACGTCGGAAATTATACTTTTTCACCCAGAAATTCCGAGCTGCACGTGGAATAGAACGGTCACAAACTGGTGGGAAATGGCAAAAACTTCTGATTGTACAAATTTTCTGTAAATTAAGATTCAAGAACACATAACACACAAGATATGCAGTGAAATGAAAAGTGGCAATGCTCAGCGGAATGTGCAAAACAATACTAATTTAGAGAGATCAGAATCAGAATATTGACTATATTTAATATAGTATATAGTATAATATAGTATAAATATATAATATTTACAGTAAAATAAAAACAGCATGAATGAGAAATATAAAACCCAAAATAATATAAAAGGCAGTATAAACTAGGGCTGGGCGATAAAACGATAACGATATGTATCGCGATAGACACGTAATCAATATCGATAGAAAATGCGTTCGATAGAACGTTTCGATATTTTTTTTTCCTCGTTGGAAGAAAGCGGAGCTAGCTCCGCTTTGAACCAGAGGTTGCGAAGCAAGGTTGGTTGCATGAACAAAGGCACTCGTCCTCCGGTACCTGGCAACGTATGGAGTGACACGCTAACAGCCAATCATGTAACAGTATCAAGTTTGGTTGCGCCGCCTCGTTGTCTCGTGTTCGTTTCTTGAATAACAGAAACAGCGCGGAGTGAGAAGTGAAAGATGTGTGCTGCAACGAGCGAGGAAATTGTCGACAAAAATGGAAAGATCAGCTCACCAGTATGACAGTGGTTTGGATTTTATAAGTCAGACCGTAGTCAGACCAATGTTGTCTGCAAATTATGACCGTCGTCCACCAAGACTGGTAATACAACCAACTTGTTTTACCACCTTAGCCGCTCTCACCCTTTGGAGCACAACCACAGCCTTTACACATGTTTTTGTAACACTTTATTTTTGTTCAGCACTTTATTATTGATAATTGTTAAGTTTTCATTGTGATTTTAATTTTCATTCATGTTTATTTTTATTTATTTGAGTTTTCCATGGTTGTGTTGACATTCCTTTTCCCTGTCTGCCTACAATCAGGAAGGTTAAGTTTAAAATAAAAATGTTTAAATTCAGTATATTTTTCTCCTGGTCCTTATTTTAAATAGGTCATACAAATGATCGATAATTATCGATATCGACCGATATGAAACACTTATATCGTGATACAGTTTTCAGCCATATCGCCCAGCCCTAGTATAAACATTTAAAAAAATATGAATAAGGTGAGTACAGACCATGTGTGTCTGCATGTATGTATGTATGTCATGAGTCATAAGCATGTGTGACTCGACACCTCCTGGAGTACAGGTCCTGCAGGGTGGGGAGTGTAGTGCCAATAGTGTGTTCAGCCGAACACACTACCCTCTGCAGAGCCCTCCTGTCCTGAGAGAAACTGTTGCCGAACCAGGCAGTGATGCTTCCTGCCAGGATGCTCTCCACCCCACCAGCGTAGAAAGTCTGAAGGATCCCCCGGGAGACTCAGAACTTCCTCAGCTGCCTAAGTTGGTAGAGGCACTGCTTTGCCTTCCTCACCAGAGTGTCAATGTGTGTATTCCAAGTCAGATCCTTTGCAATGTGGACTCCCAGGTACCTGAAGCTGCTCACCTTGTCCAGAGCAGTCCCATTAATCCCCATTGGTGTCTAAAGGCTGTTCCATACTCCGCGAGACGCGAGAACAAAGTTCTCGCACCTAGGGCCCCGCCCACAAAATGACGTCATTTTGTTCTCGCAGACCTAGGTCAGGTGTCGCAAGTTGTTCTCGACACATCAGCCCGGCCGAACTTTGTCTCGCGTCTTGTCCGAGAACTATTGTGTGATTGGTCAATTTGAAGTGGCCGTGGTTAATGCGCTTTCCGCCAGCGCAGAAGTTTCCTGCTGTGGGCGGGGCCTTTGAGGAGTTTCTCGCGGAGTATGAAATGTCCAGGGCGGCGAGAACTTTGTTCTTGTTCTCGCAGCCCTGGGTGCGAGAACAAAGTTCTCGCGTCTCGCGGAGTATGGAACAGCCTTAAGTCCTCTGATGTTGTGTCCTCCTAAAATCCACAATCAGCTCCTTAGTTTTGGAGACATTCAGCATGAGGCTGTTGTATTGGCATCAGAGTGACAGGTTACCAACTTGCTCTAGGTAGGCCTTCTCATCGTAAGGTCTTATTTTAGTACCAGTGACAAAATTACATATTAATAGGGCTGGGTATCGAACTTCGATACCTTTAAGGCAAATAAAAAGGTAATCTAACCCATGTCAGTGAGCCATTAACCATACAGTACCGAGGGAGACACATTCACTTTCACAACTCAGTGATCATCTTGATAGTTTTTACTTTGAAAGATATTGGATACTCAAACGATATTCATGCTCTGAATTACATTGGTCTGGGGAACTAAAGACGCGATCCCTGGTGAGTCCTGAGTGTCTATCGGTGTCTTCCTGCCCAGGTGACGGGGCTTCTGAGCCGTCAGGCAGCAGCACTCCTCTCTATTGTTTGGTCAATATTTCTACACAATAGGCGAATGATTAAGTACCCTGCCCTAAACGAGCCAGCTATGTCTTCCATTTCAAAATGTCTTGAATCGATATGGCATTAAAATAGTTGTTTAGAAGTGTATCCTGCTAGCTCTGCTCCTGTAAAAAGCCAGTCGAAAAGCTGATGTGAATGTAACGCAGACACTGTCCAACGGACAGGTTAAACAGACTTTCGATGTGTGTACATTGGTGGACTTTTTATTGCGAACATACAAAAGGAGTACAACAGTATTTTGACGATGTGGAGCCGTGTATGCTGTGCTGTGCTATGCTCCCCCTACACCTGCAGCGCAGCGGCGCTATACTTCCCCCATGCGGGGCATTATAGTACACTGCCTCAATAAGGAAAGTAGTCACATAAACAATTAGATTTTTTATAATAAAACTTAATCTGGAAATCTGATTCCCAGTTAGATTTTTGGCTTTTATACATTTTTATATATTGATGTTATCTTAATGCTGGTAAAGTTGTGGTAAATAGGTTTATATTTATGAAACTGCATTAAGGAGCTGAAAAATAAAACGTGTATAATCAAAAGTGTTCGAAAAAAAAAGGTATTGAAAAAAGTATACAGGAACCTGTATCGAAGTTAAGGTATCGTACTGGCACCGAAATTACCCAGCCCTACATATTACAGTGTTGGCGATCATCTAATCTATATTACTATATTTAAAACTAAAAAACTAAACGAGTTTGGGTTTACTGCCTCTTTAATATCTTACTAATGTCACTCTCCTACTGTACGGAAGCTTGAATTTTGTCTCACTTGCCTTTCTGACAAAAAAAACTTGGCGTTGAGCCCTGCCTCAGTCTTTATACAGGATACTTCTTCTACGTCATAAAGTCTTATTAAGCATTGTTTAAAAGAAGAAAAGACAGCCTGGGAAAAGCACCAAGTGGAGCAAGGATATACAGTACATATTACCAACATAGTGTCACATAAGGTAGCAAGTACAGCAATCAGTGAAATTTACATTTGCCAAGAGAACAATATGCTGCTGGCCTATTAATAACCCTGAGGATTCCATTGACAAATCCACTCAGGACTGCGAGTACCTCTGTGGGTTGATGAAAGCTGCGTCCCTTTAAATGAACATCATTCTTAGGACTTTTTCTTTAAATCAGTTTGTGATTTTGGGACTCCTAGAACCATTGTTGCTCAATTACACAGGAGTAATTGCACGACTAGAAAGACTAGTCTGGGTCTTGCCCTCAACTCTTATTTTAATAATTGTCCTGCTCCATTTGCATTATGAATAAAAATCAGACGATGTGTTGCCCATCTCAGGTCAACTCCCATAACATAGGAGGAAGATAAGGCAGATCAATTAAACAAGTAAAACTGTAAAAATCGGTCACCGCCAGATGGAAATCCAGCCACTCCTGAGGTTAACATTTATGCTATGGGTATGGAGAAACAAGCTTTTCCACTCCACTGCTTGATCTGTGAACCCGCACACAACCCCACATTGAGCTGTACCAGGCACCGCTACCACACCAACTCACTTGCACTGAATGTCAGATAGGAGATGTATTAACTTGCCCCTTTCACGCATGCACTGCAACCATGAACTTATTACATTACCCAAAGGAGCTATATGTGAGAATTCAAATGTCTGAATCAGTTGGATATTAAGAATGTTTTTTCCCTGCCAGTTCTCTACTACTGTGTAATGTCTGAATTCACAGTGAGTAGATCCTGTTCTATACTCCATTAAGGTAGGTGTGTGCAAATGTGGTGAGGTAGAGGGTGGCAAACGTGCAAATCATACACCATTGCAAAAGTATTGTTATTGATAATAACATCTATCTCACTTTTGATATGGTTAAATTATTGGAAACCATGGCAAACTTAAAAGAACTGATACAAAATGAGAGCTTGAGTTCTCACTGGTTTTTGGATTGTGTATGTCTCTCTGATGAGATATTCAGAAGCTCTGTTTGTCATGAGGGCATACTGAACTTTGTGTTTAGTCATTATTTATTCTATGCTTTTCCATTCTTCCACTCATTGTCCTGTCATTTCAGATCCTGCCACTCCCACCTGCCCCACAGTATCCTTAGCCCATCCCATCAGCTGACTCTGCCCCGCCCAGCTAATCACCTGACTCCTCCCATCACCTGAGTCTGCTCTACTCACCTGTTTTCCCATTCCCTCATTAGACCAGTATATTAGACCTGCCTTATCCCCTCTGTCTTTGTCAGATTGTTTTTGCAGCGGAGCTTAGTGTACCTGTCACTCTACTTTTCTGACCCGATATCCGATAGTATTATTCCCGACTCTGATTCTTGCCTGATCCCTGCCGGTTTTGACGCCTGATTATTTGATACCCTGTTTTGTGACCTTTGCCTGTTGGACTACCGAGTTTGGATTAAACCCTTTTTGGACTTTGTTTGCACCTACTAGTTCTGTCATGCTTTTTGGTTCTACCTGTTCTGGTACCGTTACACTGTTCAACCCTCACAATCTAAAAGGTTCACTAGGCTATAATAAGGGGGGGGGCAAATATTCCACATGGCCATGATTGCTCTGATCTGCCTTTGATCTGTGATCTGAATGTCATCAATGAGAGGTAGGGCTGGGCGATCTCATATTGATCAATTCTCGACCATTTTGAAGAATATTTTGATGACTGAATCCTGAAGAAACCAGAGGGTTCATTAGTTAAACTTAATAGTTTATTAATAAAAAATGTAATGTCAATAAAACAGTTAAATGTAAACATTGAACTGTGCAAACATGCTGTATCTGCCTTAACAAAACAAAAAAGTTCAGTTACCTTGTAAATTATTAAAATGCTGCAAATAAAACTAAAAGCTCTGACTACCTATCACAAATTCTTTGGCATGGCAGCAAACATCTCAAACATCAGGCTTCAGTCATTATCACTTACTGGCAGCATATTTTTTGCCATATCGCCCAGCCTTATGATGAGCAATAAACTGGTATACAGTGTTGTGCCTGAACGCGTTCATTGAACGATAGTTCATGAACTCGTTCATATTTTGGGCGAACGTGAACTGAACGTACTGTATTACTGCCTGATGAACGTTACTGTGAACGCGTTCATTCTGGTGTCTGTGAACGCACGCTCTCTCAGTTTAACTTCGTTCAATAGGGTGCCAGATTTCTATAGAGCCTTCCAGGCGAAGACCCGGCTAAAACACACCGTAAACAGGCCTTAATATGTAGCGGAAAAAACACCCAATCTGGCAACACCAGCCACCAGTGTCGCACTGCCGCATGCGTCATCAAAACAAAGCGTTAAAGCAGTGGTTCTCAAACTTTTTCTGTCACGCCCCACTTAGGAGGGGAGGACAATTTCACGCCCCACCTGTCTTGGGGCATCTCTGCTTTATTATGAGAAAGTTCCGTTCATTTTAGATTGTTGACGGAGGGGGGGGGGGGGTAAAAACATCGTTCCATTTTAGATTGTTGGCGGGGGGGGGAATGACAACTTTACGTTCATTTTAGATTGTTAAAGGGGGGAGCAGTGTTTTGATCGGTAAATTTTGGTTTTATGTCCGTGTGCTTTGTACTTTTGTAATATGTGAAGTTCTCAATACAATTCTTGAAATAAAAGAAATATGAATTTCCCCCTGCGCCCCACCTGTAATACCACTGCGCCCCACTAGAGGGGCGCGACCCACAGTTTGAGAAATACTGCGTTAAAGCAACAATGGGGAAATGCTGTCCCCTCAATGTTAATGTAAACCGTGGTTGGATAAGGATTCAAAATTGGATATGAAGATGAAATCTGACGCATAGTTTCAGTGTTAAAACTGATCAAATAATCAAATAATAGCTCGCAGCAACATATTGAAAAAATGAACTATGAACTAGTTCATTTTTGGAACTGTGAACTTAGTTCAAAATTTTGAATTATGAACTATGAACTGAACTAGTTCATTTTAAAATTTGTGAACTGAACTTTGAACTAGTTCATGTAGAAAGTGAACTTTCCCAACACTGCTGGTATACCTGTAGTAACGATACTCCCGTTGTCCGAGTCGTTGTTTTTTTCGTTCCCTCCGTAGCGCCACAATATTCTCTCCGGAATAAGGTCCCACAGGGGATAGTGGAAGGGGCGTGATTTAGGCACCCTGTAACATTATAACACAGATGAGATCGCCATAAATTACGAGTTATCTTGATAATTTTCCTGCGGGTAAGTGGCCACCACAAGATCACTAAAGAAATGGGATCACTAAAGAAATGAGATCGGGTGTCGGTGTGTCTACCGCCCTTGGTGTAAAATGGTTAAAAACCTATATATTTATTTTATATACGTTTTATGGTATAATTTTCTCAATACAGAAATTGAAGACCCACCAACCAACATCAGAGCTATGTCTGCAGTTAAACGCGTGTATTATTGCCACACTTGCAAATCATACTTATGATATTCAACTTATTAAACAATATATTAAACAATATTAAAAAGGAAAAGGCATATATTAATGAATACCCAACAACAAAATGACCATCCCTACGCCAATACAACAATTCGTACCTGAACTCAACTCGTACCTAGTAGGCCTATGTCAAAGTTTAATGTCCGTCATAATATTAAGATAGTCTGACGTCCTCCAACTACTTACTTATTTGTGTTCAGTTCCAGGGAGTGTGGATGTAACAGAGGTTTGTGTCCGGGGAGAAGTGGACTCTGACTCGAACTCCGACTCGACGACCACGACAGTGAGAACAATAAAGCATTCTGAGGCAGCTGAGTTGAGCACAAGCCCACATAGCAGGGGAGCTGCTGTGGTTCCCACCACCATGTGGTAGCTATGGGGATTCGCGTGTCAGACGCCGCTCTTTTTTCGTTGGATTAACACAATAGCCTACGCAGTCGTAACAATTAGAACAGGAGTCTTTGTGGGTCAGGCGAGACGAGAACCTATTGATATATCATACAAAATAAATACTGTATAAGATAAGATAAGATAGAACTTTATTAATCCCGAAGGAAATTCTTGTGCCAGGTTGCATAGCAATACAACACAACAATAGAGAAATAAACAGAATAATACAAATAAAATAACAGATTTACTGTAGGTCTATTTACTGTAAATGTACAGTAGGTCTAAGTCCTAGTAGAATAAAAAATATCAGGAAACAAACAACCAGATTTGTTTATTATCATCATTCATACATCATCCATATGACATATAGGACATAATTAGTAATCGACATGGTCATCCCAATGTGGACGTACAAACACACACTCACTCACTCACACACTCAATACATAAATGATGATATTATATCAATAAGGCTTTATTGGTCCCCAGGGACTGGCCGACGAACCCTCTGCATCCCACTTCAATGGGCCTCAACCTTGCTCGTCACCCACTGATTTCAAGATTCAAGATTCAAGAACTTTAATCGTCACATACACATACACATAATATTCAGTTAAATGAAAAAGTGACGATGCCCAGCAGAATGTGCAACAGAACAAATACAAATAATCACGGAATCAAATATCCACACATTCTTTACAGCACAAGGAGCAAGTTTTTTTTTTAAATGTTTTTTGGAATATAATTGCTGATTTTTTGGAAAATAATAATCAAAGTAAAAATAATAGGCAGTGATGCTCCCTGTCAGGATGCTCACCACCGCACCAGTGTAGAAGGTCTGAAGGATCCTCCGGGAGACTCAGAACTTCCTCAGCTGCCTGAGGTGATAGAGGCACTGCTTCGCCTTCCTTACCAGAGTGTCAATGTGTGTAGTCCAAGTCAGATCCTCTGCTATGTGGACTCCCAGGTACCTAAAGCTGCTCCAACTCTACAGCAGCATCCTCGAGTGATGCCCACACCTCGTCCTGGACCAACACCCTCCTATCCGTCCTCTTCGCCTTATCGTAGTGAGGTATAGTGCTGCTACCCAAGCAAGCTCTCTCACGAGTCAGTGCAGCCACCAGCGCCCTGTGCCTTAGCCATGATTCAGCAGCATCTACGCCCTCTGCTGCCCTCCACTTCCGTCCAGTCTTGACCTTGATCCCTGCCTGAAAGAATTTTGGGTCGCAGGACTCTCTGTATTGCAGCACCTTCCTAGTATGACTCACCATGAAATCTTCATTCAGGCTTGTTGTTTTGCCCATATAAAGTGATGCTGCTCAGGCTCCGAGGTAGTCCCAGCCACTTCCATAGGAACTTGCTAACCCTCCTCTCAAAGCCCTCAACTGTTGGGACCTCGTAGACCAAGAGGGGCCAGAGGATTCTAGGGAAGATGCCTTGTTGGTATATCCAGGCCTTGAACTTGCCTGGTAGTCCTGACTTGTCCACCGCCCCTAGCCAGGCTTCCAGCTCCTGGTTGGTGGCTCTGATGGATGCTGTGTCTCACAAGCTGCAGTCAAACACCTTTCCTAGGCTCTTCATTGGTTTCATTGGATGGTGTCTGGGTACTACCAAGTGCGAAGCACAACTTGTCGCTGGTCTTTCCTTTCTTTAGCACCAGGGATCTGAACTTCGCCGTCTTGAAACTAATGCGAGCCCAGGTGATCATCTCCTCCGGGCCCTTCAGGATCTACCTGCTCCCTGTGACAGATGTTGTCGTCACAGTCAGGTCATCTATGAAGGCCCTAATGGGCGGCTGTCGTACGGCAGACTTGGTGAGGGGCCCTCTGCACTGAACCTCAGCAGACTTCACCAGCATGTTCATGGCAAGTGCGAAAAGATCACTGAAATGGTACATCTAATGATGACTCCCTTCTCAAGCTTATGCCATTCTGTATATTGTATATTGCCATATACAATATAAATAAATTAAAATTAGCATCACATTTATCAGCTACAACATTAAAGCGATGAACATGCATCAATAATGAATAATAATAACAATAATAATAATAATAATATAAAGCATATATATAGACTGTATATATATATAATTATTCTGAAATGAGGCATTCTGCATAATGATCACTTTTACTTTTGGTTAAGTGATCATTATGCAGAATGCATACATATCCTTGGTTTCAAGGATATGTTGATGCTAACACGTTTGTACTTTTACTTAAGTAACATTTTCAATGCAGGGCCATTATTTGTAAAAGAAAAAAATATATTTTATTAAAGTGAAAAAAGTAAAACAACACTGTAGAAATACTCTGTTACAAGTAGGCCTATAAGTCTTGCATTGTGTTACTTAAGTGAAAGAACAAACATATTCGGATCATATTATAATTATTGGTGGGTGTTCATCGCATTAATGTTGTAGCTGATAAATGTGATGCTAATTGAAATGTATTTATATTGTATATACTTGACATACTGCTGGGTGGCTTGTGAATTTTCCCGCAGGAAGGTGCTGCAATACAGAGAGTCCTGCGACCCAAAAGTCACTGGGGACCAATAAAGCCTTATTGATATGATATAATAATGTATTTATTGACTATATTTTGTATTGTTAATTTGGATCTGCCAAGTAACTAAAAATTAAAGCTGTCAGATAATTAGAGGAGTAAAAATTACTATATTTTCCTCTGAGATGTAGTGAAGTAGAAGTATAAAATAAAATATAAATATTCAAGTAAAATACAAGTAGGCCTATCTAAAATGTGTACTTAAAGACAGTACTTGAGTAAATGTACTTAGTTACATTCCACCACAGCACACTCCATGCGCTTTGGTACCAGGCAAAGGCACAAGCACCAGCACATACAGTATGTGTGCGGGTTTGTGTATGTGTGCGTGCGTGCATATGTGTGTCTGTGAGTGTCAAGAGTGAGGTCAGGTTCCCTCGAAGACTACAGTACAATAGACCCTCCACAGCCTACATTACAACAGCCTACATTAAATCGAGTTATAAGTGATGCATAAACACTATTTCTGTGGTCTCCAAGGCAATAAACATTATGGTATGATCACAGGAAGACAATCTATTACAACAGTGAGTGTAGAACAATGCAGGGAATTAGAGAAGTAGTCAAAGAAGAGTGACCCCTGCAGCTTGGCTATGCTCTTTGGTCTCTCCCAGGGCGCGGTCCCTACCGGGTCTCTGCTCTCTACTAGGGGCTCCTGGGGGCTCCCAGGTGTTCACGTTCTACCAGGGAGGAGACATCCATGCATACAGGCATTAAAATGCTCTCTGATCGTCAACTCGTAAGCCCAACCAACTAGTCCGGAACCCTCTTGTTCCTCGTCCGAGTCCAGGTCCTTCAGTCTTGGTCCGGCATCCGTGATCCTGGCCGGTCGCCTCCGCTCGGTTACGCATTTTTGTAGTGGTAAATTCTCGGTTATTAGACAAGAGTCTAATAACTAAGTCTGAGGGCGAAGTACCCCGTTTCACTTTTGACGCTATCAGCCGTGCTGTAGTTCAAAGATTCCTTAGTTCAGTCTATATTGCTTTATTGTTTTATTGTTTTATTGTTATTGTTTTTATTGTTGCTATTGTTATTGTTTTCTACTGTTTTATTCTTTGTGCACCCATGTAACTTGTTCAGCACTTTGTCAACAATAGTTGTTTAAAATGTGCTATATAAATAAAACTGACTTGACTTGACTTGACTTGGGCAAGACTGACCATAATGTTTTGCCACCTTCCCTTATGTTTTGATCGAAAGTCAGAGTGGATCCTCATCCATTGTTAGATCTGTACATGCCCCTCTCTTTTGGTTTTCTTTTTCTTTTTACTAACAAAGCGCATACATCTCATCTTGGTAATATTGGTGTTAGAAGTGAGTGATTCAAATCCTCCCGCCTAGTCACTCACTGATCACGTAGATTCCTTTGTTAGAAACACCTTCCCATTTCTTTGTGACACACACACACACACACACACACACACATCACAAAGACACTTCCGGTTGTGTATTGCTTATTGTATTTTTTTACATTTACATTTAGGGCATTTGGCAGACGCTTTTATCCAAAGCGACTTACAAAGAGTACATTTGTTGAAGGAGAGGCAGCAATATATCACTGTGGTACCTGAAGACAGGAATAGAGCTGTTTTTGAGCATTCCTATTTACGAGACAAATAGAACGAGTTTCATAATAATAATAAGTTACCTGCATAAGTAGCTGGGCAGGCATGCAATTCTAAGCATGCTACAACATCTGAGAACGAACAACAATGCTAAGTGCCATTAATAAATGTCAAGACGTACAAACACGCAGGTTAGTGCTAGGATTATCGGAGGAGGGTGGGGGTGGGGAGGGGGGGGGGTTATGTAGAGTCCAGGTGAACTCTGAACAGGTGGGTCTTGAGTCTCTTGTGGAAGCTGGCGAGCGACGCGGCCGTCCTGACTTGAGCCGGGAGCTCATTCCACCACTATGGCGCCAGAACCGTTAAGAGTTGGGACTTGGAAGAGCGATGTTTGGCTGTTTTTGCGAATGGACTCTGATACATGCGAGCAGGGCCGTCTCCGTGGAGTGCCGCTTTGAAACCTGACTGATGAGGGTTGAGTAAGTTGTTCTGGGAGAGATAGGATGATAGTTGGGTGGAGACAGCACGTTCTATGGTTTTGGAGAGGAATGATAGGAGAGACACAGGTCTGTAGTTTCGGGCGTCGGTGGTGTCCAGGGTGGGTTTCTTAAGGAGTGGCTTGATTCTGGCAGTCTTAAAGGCAGTCGGAAATAGGCCTGAAATGAGGGAGGTGTTACTTAGGGTGGTGAGGAAGGGAAGGATGTCGCCAGAGATGTCTTGGAGAAGAGAGGATGGGATTGGGTCAAGGGGGCAGGTGGTGGTTGAGGAGGTAAGGTAAGGCTGGTAGGGGTGAGTGAAGGTGGGGGGAGGGAAGAAGCAGGGGTGAAAGAGGAGGTAATGTCCTTCACCTTCTTTGGAAAGTAGGTGGCAAAGTCATCAGCCGAAAGGGTGGAGGGTTGAGGAGGGGAGGGAGGGTTGAGGAGGGAGGAGAACATGGAAAAAAGTTTCCTGGGGTTGGAGGCGGAAGAGTTGATCGTTGCATGGTAGAAGGCAGATTTGGCTGCTGACACAGTAGAGGTGAAACGTGAGAGGAGGTGGAGGTAGTGAGAGAGATCACTAGCAGAGTCAGATTTTTTCCATTTTCTCTCAGCTGCCCGCAACTTTGAGAGATACTTTATGCCAGTTGCCAACTTGAATTTAAATAAACATTCTTATATTATTTGTGGTTTTTGCTTGAATATTGTGTTGAAGCCAGCCTCTGTCGACTACAAATTCTTCTACCTCTACTAGCTATTGATATGGTAATAATTGATCATAGTTCCAATTTGATAGCTTAGTGTATTTTATGAGACTTAATCCACTGTCTGGTTATTGGTCCCTGGTTTCAGGATGGTGCCCCATTATTATTAATTCAGATTAATATCTTTTTTATTTTAATAATGAATATGTGTCTTTGATTATGATTAATTATAAGCTAATAACCGACTCTAGGACCTACAATTATATGTAACATTTTCGGCATGGGTCTTTTGGTTCGGTACACATGTGTACTGAAAGAATGCAGCATTGTTTTAACCAATGAATAAAGTCTACTTTTACTTTTTTATGTGTGGAACCATGTTCAAAGGTCTGAGTTTCCCCCTAGAGCTGTAAACAAAAAATCACAGTAAGAATCGCCAGATACTCACTTCTGTTTTATGTGTTATTAGAACACACATTACATGTTATTCACCATGTTTGCTAAATGTAATTAATTTAGGCAACATTAACTAATTAAAACACAGCTTTCCCCAACGCTAAAACTAAAACATTATCATTATATTGTAGCGACAGAGTGTGCAGTGCCTTCTGGGTTCCCAGCATTCATTGTGTTATTGTTATTTTGTTATTCTGTTATTTAGTCCAATGCTAGTGTTATGTGTCACGATCTGTCTCTGTCCCCCTCCTAATTCATTTGTGTGTCTTTGGCACACCCTGCTGGACATGTTCGTTATTTCTTTGCATTGTGTTGTCTTTGTGTTGTTTTCCAACCCTTGATTGTCTGCACCTGTCCTGTGCACCCGCAGATGAAAAATTGCATTATTGAGAAGTAGCTATGAAGAGGAGCTCCAAAAGATCTAAGACTTCATCAGGGGTCTTTGGGCAGATCTTCACCAGGAGAAGATGGACCGTGAAGAGCACGCAGACAGTTCCAGCGTTCCCCGCCACCATCAAGGACCTTAAGTACTGCTCTGGAAGTGGCAGAAAGGGTGGAGGCTGTGATGTCCCCACACAACCAACTAAAACCTCAGGTGCATCAGACCGACATCAGCAATGACAAGGGAGACGTTGAAAGGGGGATTGTTCGCCATCACCAGCTCAAACGGGCCGACAGCGAGCCTCGGGCCCCGGACACATGGGACACATAGCCTGTTACTGCCCCACCCCTGCACCACAACACCATAGAGCTTTGCAGCCAGAAGACTAGAGCAGGGTGGCCCCGCAGGGAGACTCCCACCCAGCCGACTGACCATACCCCCGTTGAGAACTTTCACCAGATTGGCAGAGTGGGCCACACGCACGGCCTCTACTTCCTCTGAGCCACGAATAGAAACGCCTGCTTGGCCCTCTTGGACAAGAGGTCCACCGTGACTGGGGAGCTGGCCGGCATGCTGTGTAAGCCCTGCCCATTATACTGCGACCCAACCGGTTAATGCTTGCCAAAGGCGAAGCTGCAGAGCAGATTATCCTGGCTGTGGCAGGGGTGATAAAGCCATATGACAGCCCCGGGGCTGCCCCTGCCATCCTCGTCAAAAAGAAGGATGGAACCTGGAGGTTCTGTGTGGACCATCGTCAACTGAACACTGCAACCCGTACTCATACCTTTTGCCCCGCATTGACAAGGCCCTGGACCGCATCACAGTGGTTTAGCTCACTGGACCTACGGAGCGGCTATTGGCAGGCGGAGCTGGCATCAGAAGCCAGGCCAAAGAGGTAAAAGGGTCTACATTTAATCATTAGATATTCCACGTTAGCAGAGCAGTTGCTCTCAATGGTGGTAGTGTCAGTGCACCAAGCCTTGTAGATGCACAAACCTCCGCCCCTGGTTTTACCGGAGCCCTCCGCTGATCTGTCTGCTCTGTGTAGAGTGAGCCCCGTTAGCTCAATAGCACTGTCGGCGATTCCGCTGTTAAGCCATGATTCTGTGAAAATCATGACATTGTAATCCTTGATGATGATCCGCAGCTGTAGTTCATCAATTTGCCAGAGACCGTACGTTGGCGAGGAAAACGCTGGGTAGCGACGGACGATGTGGGTTAGCTCTTAGCTTAGCCCGTAGCCCTCCCTGTCTACCTCTCCTTTGTTTACGGTCTCTCCGCGGGAGATGAGCCCGGCCAGCCGGCCGTGCTCTGATGAGATTCACCAGCGTTTCAGCGGGGAGATGAAGATCGCCGATAAAGTTGCCAGAATGTCGTAATCCAATTTCAAAAAGGTCCTGTCGGGTGTACGTTATGAAAGCAAGACTGTTCTGTGTGAACAGACTTAGAATAATTAGGTATATCACCGCTAATTTGGAAAATCTGGTGAGACGCTGGGCCTCGCGATGTGTACGCGCCGCCATCTTGGAATCCATCTTGGAATCCAAGCCATTCGGAGCGTGGGCCTGTGCCTAGACCAGGTTGTTATCGTGGGAGCAGAGGGTGTGGCTACCGATCCTGCCAAGTTGGAGGTGGTCAAGAAATGGCCGGTAACCCAAAATGTGTACAGTTTTCTAGGACTCGCCTTCC
The DNA here is from genome assembly GCA_002895965.2 of Coryphaenoides rupestris. Classification (NCBI taxonomy): domain Eukaryota; kingdom Metazoa; phylum Chordata; class Actinopteri; order Gadiformes; family Macrouridae; genus Coryphaenoides; species Coryphaenoides rupestris. The sequence continues at coordinate 72,045 of PIJE02000151.1, forward strand.
TACTACCGACGTTTTGTCCGCAACTTCGCCCCCTACACACCTCCCCGACAAGAGCCGAAAATTGGGAGGCCAGTTGTGCAGCTACCTTTGCTCAACTCTGCGCTGCCCTCACCTCCACACCCATCCTAACCCTTCCTTAACCTGGGCGCCATTTCATCGTGGACACTGACGCCAACAACGTGGGAGTGGGGGCAGTCCTCTCATGGGAAGGAGCCGGGGGAGAGAGAGTGGCGGCCTATTACAGCCGTGCTTTGAGCCGTCCTGAGCGCAATAACTGTGTTACCCGACGTGAGCAGCTATTGGTGGTTGTGGCGCTCCATCACTTTCGCCACTATCTCTGCGGCCAGTCCTGCCTCCTGCGGACGGATTACGCTTCCCTGACCTGGCTTCTCAACTTCAAGGAGCCCAAGGGTCAGGTGGCCAGGTGGATCGAGGCACTGCAGGGCTATGATTTTGAGGTCCAGCCCCGAGCAGGGTGCCTGCACAGCAATGCCGATGCCCTCACCTGACGTCCCTGCGAGGACTGTGGACATTGTCGGTGCCAAATCTGTACAGTATGTCATAAGTTCTGTAATGAGTTATGGAGTGAATCTGTGCGAGTGCATGGACTGTGTACTAACTATGTGTGATGTGTGTATGTGAGTGTGTGCATGGGAGGGGAAGGGGGCTGGTTCACAGTCCGGATGGCCTGCGGGAGGTTCAGCCAAACGTACTACCCTCTGCAGAGCCCTCCTGTCCTGAGAGGAGCTGTTGCAGAACCAGGTGCTTCCTGTCAGGATGCTCTCTACCGTACCAGCACAGAAGGTCTGAAGGATCCTCTGGGAGACTCAGAATTTCCTCAGCTGCCTGAGGTTTGCTGCTTTGCCTTCCTCACCAGAATGTCAATGTGTGGCTACCGATCCTGCCAAGTTGGAGGTGGTCAAGAAATGGCCGGTAACCCAAAATGTGCACAGCTTTCTAGGACTCGCCTCCTACTACCAACGTTTTGTCCGCAACTTCACCTCTATTGCCAGCCCCCTACATGCCTCCCCGACAAGAGCTCTACCGTACCAGCGCAGAAGGTCTGAAGGATCCTTTCTTCAACTGCCTGAGGTTTGCTGCTTTGCCTTCCTCACCAGAGTGTCAATGTGTGTAGTCCAAGTCAGATCCTCTATCATGTGGATTCCCGGGTACCTGTAGCTGCTCACCAACAGCACTCCCATTAATCCCCAGTGGAGTGTAGGTCCTCTGATGTTGTTATGTCCTCCTAAAGTCCACAGTCAGCTCCTTAGTTTTGGAGACATTCACCATGAGGCTGTTGTCCTGGCACTAGAGTGACAGGTTAGCAACTTCCTCTAGGTAAGCCTTCTCATCGTTACTGGAGATCAGGCCCACCACCACTGTGTCATCCGCAAACTTGACAATGGTGTTGGAGCTGGACCTGGCCACACAGTCAAGTGTGTACAGGGAGTACAGTAGGGGGCTGAGGATGCAACCATTGGAGGATCCTGTGTTCAGGGTGAGGGGTTTGGAGGTGTGTCTTTCCACCCTGACGACCTGGGGCATGGCAGTCAAGAGGTCCAGGAACACAGGGGGGTGTTCAGTCCCAGCTCAATCAGCTTGCCAGCCAGTCTGGTGGGGACTATGTTGTTGAACGCTGACCTATAGTCAATACATAGCTGTAGCAGGGCGTCCGACCACAGTGCCACATGTGTGGCTTAGTTCGGGGCTCCTCCAATGACACAGGCAGTAGTGGTGTTGAAAGTCTGTTTTTTTGTAAAAGGGTGCAGGTAAAGTGAAATGAAAAGAGCAAATGGTATTTGCTAGCATGCTAGTACCTCCCAAGTGTGTGTGCTGGTGGTTGACTTAACCTGTGGTGAACTGATTATCCAATGCACCACAGGCTTGCAGTCCAAGCCCCCAGGCTCTTGGCCAGGTGAGGCCAATTAAGCCAGCCAGCCACCAAACACACACACTCCCACAATAGCATTCTTACATAGCCACCCTTCCAACTGTCAAGATGAGAGAGAGAGCTGTGCAGTACCTGGGAGAGGATCGTCTGTGGATCTGTTTGGCGAACTGCAGCAGGTCGATGCAGCAGGTTGATGTAGTCCTTGATCAGCCAACATTTCATGACCACTGAGGTCAGGGTCATCGGTCGGTAGTCATTCAGGCACACTGGAGAGGAAGTCTTGGGAACAGGGACAATAGTGGACCACTTTAAGCAGGCTGGGAACGGACTCAGTCAGGGAGAGGTTGAATTGTGAACATAGCTAGCTGGTGAGCACAAGTCTTCGGTACTTGTGCAGATAGCCATCTGGACCTGCAGCTTTCCTGGTGTTCACCCTCATCAGAGCCCTCCTCACGTCGTGCTCGGTCACAGAGAGAGTGTGCTCATCCCGTGCAATGGAACTCACTTTAGCTACAGTCCCGCAAGCAGTGTTGTTGTTGGCCTCAAACAATACTGAGCAACACGGGAGCACCTCAGGGGACAGTCCTGTCTCCCTTCCTGTTCACACTCTACACCTCACACTTCAGATACTGCTCACAGTCCTGCCACCTGCAGAAGTTTTCTGATGACTCTGCCATTGTGGGCTGTATCAGCAAGGGGCAGGAGTCCGAGTACAGGAGTGTGGTGGACATTTTTGTTGAGTGGTGTGGACTAAATCACCTGCAACTCAACATATCATGTTGTCTCGAAATATTACCTGCAATACTACCTCTCATCTCCTCTCATCATCGTGTGCAATATTCTTAATGTCATGTGCAATACCTCTTCTACATTACCTTTCAACACTATGTGCAATATTCTTAATATTCTTTCGATCATGTCCAATACGACCTCTTACCATTATTATTATTATTATTATCACAGTTGTATTATCCAAATTAAATATTATTCTGGCAAATTGTTTTCGCGGACTGAATACCTCATCTTGCCCATATTCTTTTATATTCTACTAGGACTGTACATTTGTCAATCTGTTAGTTTATTTTTATTATTCTGTTTATTTCTCTATTGTTTTACTGTATTGCTATGCAACCTGCCATAAGAATTTCCTTCAGGATTTATAAAGTTCTATCTTATCTTATCTTATCTTAAACTGAGACTACAAGGCTGGAGTTGTAGGCAGCAGTATGGGCATCAGGGCATTGGGAATGGATCCATCGACCCACCGTTTTGATTACAAAAGGACCTAACTTTAACTGTGGGGACAATGGTGTCTGCTAGCGTTGCTATGAAGCTCGTCATTACGTCTGTAACCTCGCTGACATCACTGGAACTGAACAGAAACATGTCCCAGTCGATGTCGCTCAGGCCTCTGTTTGGTCAGACCACTGCTTTACTTCCCTCGTCAATAATACCTCCCATATTATCCTTTGTTTATACTGGCAGCAGGCAAATGGCAGCATGGTCTGACTTGTCGAATGGGGAAAGAGAGGCAGCCTTGTCTCTTGAATGGCGTATGGTCCAAAGTTCTTTCTCCCCTGGTAGGACATGTAATGTGCTGATGGAAGTTTGGCATGACTTTCTTTAGATTGCCCGATTAAAGTCCCCCACCAACACCACAGCTGCATCAGGATATTGAGTCTGGTGCTGACATATCATGTAGGTCTAATAGTGCTATCTCAGTGTCCACTTCTGCTGGGAAGTAGGAGGCTGTAATGATGACCGTGCTGAACTCCCAGGGAAGATAGAATGGATGGCAAATGATCTTCAGATGCTCCAGGTTCGGCGAGCAGGAACAAGAAAGTCTTAATATCGTTGCACCACTTGTGGCTGGTCATGAAGCAATTGGATTTACCTGACACTTCCGCTCAGAACACAGTACTTGGTTGGGCAAATGAATAGATCCGGCACCAGCAGGGTCAGCCATGTTGCCGTCAGACAAAAAACATCAGTCCCTTATGTCCCATTGGAATTGAATCCTCACCCAAATATCATCTAACTTACTGTATTTTCCAGAGACTGGACAGAAGGATAGATAGAATGATGCAGGGCAGAGGTGGACGGTGGGCCTGGACTCTCAGCCTGTTCTGAACCCAGCTCCGTTTCCTCAGGGCCGTGTTAATGCATAGGCATTATAGGCACATGCCTATGTGATCTCGTGGAAAGTATTTTTTTTTTTTTTTACTGATAAAATAAAACAATGTTATTTAATAAAAAATATTTTCAGGTTCTGGTATCATAATATTATGTAATGGCCAATAGTGTTATGATGTACCGGAGGACCCAAACGCAAGACCCAGACTCGGAGTTCAGACACGAAGAGTCTTTAATAAGAACGTGATACAGGGATGAACAGGAATGCAGACAACGGGACTGGCAGGAAGGGTGGCAGGCAGACGAGAGACAGACAGGTAGGCGGTCAGGTAGGCAGGCAGGCAGGCAGACAGGCAGAGGAGCGGGCTGGCGGGAGACGGGTCGCGATCCTGGGTAGAGGAAAAACGGGTTACAATCCAAGGTGAACACAGCTACCATATACGTGAACGGCGTATATGGGTGGGAAGTGAGTGGGTGGGAAGCCGGGGTTCTTATGCTGTGGTTGATTGCCAAACGATGACAGGTGTGGGCGCCGGGCAGGTGTCGGGAGTCTGAAGCCACGCCCACCAACACGCAGGGGAACCCCGGTGACACGGTCGCAACCGTGACAGTACCCCCCCCCCCCTCAACGAGAGCCTCCAGGCGACCCTCCCGGCTCGTCAGGATGGGCCCGATGAAAATCCCGGATGAGTGAGGGATCCAAAATGAGACGCTGGGAGATCCAGGAGTGCTCCTCCGGACCACCTCCCTCCCTGTCCACCAGATACTGATATCCCCGACCTCGGCGGCGCATATCCACATGGAGGAGGAGTGGCTGGAGGACACAAGGGACTGACAGACACGGGTTTAATCTGGGACACATGGAAAGTGGGGTGGATCTTCATGGACCTGGGTAGCTTTAATCGGACCACAGAGGGGTTTATAATATTCACGATTTCATACGGACCAATGAAACAGGGGGACAGTTTTTTACACATGGCTTTGAGAGGAATATCCCTCGAGGAGAGCCACACCCTCTGCCCCGGTCTGTAATCCGGCGCCGGAATCCGGTGACGATCAGCCAGGCGTCGGTTGCGGTCGGCGGTGCGGAGGAGAGCGGAGCGTGTCTCCCTCCAAATCCGACGACATCGGCGCATATGTGCCTGAACTGAGGGCACCGCAATCTCCTCCTCCTGGGCTGGGAAGAGGGGAGGCTGATATCCCAAGGATACCTCAAATGGAGATCTCCCCGTGGCTGTACTGATGAGCGAGTTGTGAGCATACTCCACCCAAGGTAGCAGAGAGCTCCAGGAGGTGGGGTTGCGGGCCACAACGCAGCGGAGAGCGGACTCGAGATCCTGATTTGCCCGCTCCATCTGGCCGTTGGTCTGGGGATGGAATCCTGAGGACAAACTTACCGCGGCTCCCAGTGCACGGCAAAACGCCTTCCATACCTGGGAGACGAGCTGCGGGCCCCGATCCGACACCACGTCCCAAGGAATCCCGTGGATGCGGAGTACCTGTACGGTCAGCAGCTCGGCCGTCTCCTGGGCTGTGGGAAGTTTGGGGAGGGCAACAAAGTGCACTGCTTTGGAAAATCGATCAACGATGGTGAGAATGGTGGAGTTACCTTGCGACGGAGGCAACCCGGTGATGAAATCGAGTGCAATGTGAGACTGGGAACCGGCAGGGGACGAAGCAGGCCGGCTGGTGGTCGGTGAGAAGACTTGCCCCGAGCGCACACGGTGCAGGCCACGACGAAGGCTCGGGTGTCGTCCTCCATTGCTGGCCACCAAAACTGTCGCTGGAGCAGCGACAATGTGCGACCCACCCCTGGATGGCACGCAATCTTCGAGTTGTGACCCCACTGGAGGACCTGGGAACGGACAGAGTCAGGCACAATCACACGATTAGGAGGGCCGTTACCTGGGTCGGGTTGACACTGCTGGGCTTGCTTCACCAGAGTCTCGATCTCCCAAGTAACTGCCGCTACCACGCAGGAGGACGGGAGGATGGTGTCTGGGTTAGTTGGAACCTCCTCCGCGGAGACATACAGGCGGGACAAGGCGTCAGGCTTCACATTACGGGATCCCGGATGGTAGGTTAGGGTGAACCTGAACCGGCCAAAGAACAACGCCCAGCAAGCCTGACGCGAATGTAGGCGTTTGGCTGACTGAATATACGCTAAATTCTTGTGGTCCGTCCACACCACAAACGGATGTTCAGCCCCCTCCAGCCAGTGCCTCCACTCCTCCAGGGCCAGCTTCACCACCAGCAATTCCCGATTTCCCACGTCGTAATTCCGTTCTGCAGGTGAGAGCCAACGGGACAGGAAGGCGCAGGGGTGGAGCTTCTGGTCCAATCCGGAACGTTGCGAGAGCACTGCCCCTACCCCCGTGTTTGAGGCATCCACTTCCACGACAGACTGGCGCGACGAGTCAGGATTAACCAGGATTGGTGCGGATGTGAAGCGCTCCTTCAGTTTGACAAATGCCTGCTGTGCCTCGGGGGTCCAGGAAAAAGGCACGGCAGGAGAGGTAAGTCTAGTCAGGGGGCGGCTATGCGACTATAGTCCCGAATAAAGCGTCTATAGAAATTGGCGAAGCCCAGAAAGCGCTGCAATTTTTTCAGGGACATGGGCGTCGGCCACTCCACCACTGCCTGGATCTTGCCAGGATCCGCCCTCATCTGCCCGCTCTCAATAATATACACCAGAAATGCCACCGACTGAACGTGGAACTCACACTTTTCTCTTTCAACAAACAGTCTGTTCTCTAACAGACGTTGCAACACCTCACGGACATGTTGAACGTGCTCCTCCATGTTGCGGGAAAAAATGAGTATATCATCCAAGTACACACAAACGGACCGAGTCTCTAATGTACCCCTCCATGGACTCCCTCTCCGGACGCGATACACTGTAAAGTCGGCTGGACGGTAGAGTGGCTCCCGGGAGGAGGTCAATGGCGCAGTCATACGGTCGGTGCGGAGGCAGAGAAAGGGCTTTCTGCTTACTAAACACCTCCCCTAAGTCGTGGTAGACCGCAGGGACGGAGGACAGGTCCGGACACTCGGGCACCGAAAGCGCTGCCCCGCCATCTGTTGGAGAGAGAGCAGACTGCAGGCAATCGGATAAACAGGATGAACTCCAGCTCATTACCTTGCCGGCGGCCCAGTCGAGGTGGGGGTTATGCCACTGCAGACATGGATACCCGAGGACAATCGGAGCATTGGGTGAGGGTATGATGTGGAATTGAATTGTCTCCCGATGATTACCAGAAAGGACGAGGAGCAGAGGTTTTGTTCGGTGGGTAACCCGAGCCAGGAGTCTCCCATCCAACGCATTGGCATCCATGGGAGTAGTGATCGGTTCAGTGGAGAGACCGGTTCGGGCAACGAGGTCCGAGTCGATAAAATTCTCATCAGCCCCGGAATCCACTCACGCCACCAGGGGCAGAGTCTCCTGGTCCCAGCACAGGGTTGCCCTCAACTGCATGCGGGGGAATGTATCTGTGGACGTTCGGCTCACCAGTACCCCCACAGCTACTGGTGAACCCTGCCTTTTGGGCGAGCCGAGCAGGTAACCAGACGGTGACCCGACTCCCCGCAGTACAGGCACGCCCCCGACCGCATCCTGCGCTGTCGTTCCGCCGGTGACAGACTGGTGTTCCCTAGCTGCATGGGCTCCTCGTCTGGGAGAGACGCAGGAGGCGGTGGAGGTGGACTCCCGACCTGGGACGGGGCCAATGAGCGGCGTGGGTGGTGGTAGGAGAGAACAACGCCCTTTGCCTGTGGTGCCCCTCCAGGCGGTTGTCCAGCCTAATTGCCATAGTTACCAGAGTCTTAAAATCTCTGGGTTCCTCTCGGACTGCAATCTCATCTTGTAACTGTTCATTCAAACAGTTTAAGAACGTACCGCGTAACACTGCGTCGTCCCACCCAGCGTCAGCCGCCAATGTCTTGAACTCCACTGAGAACTCAGCTACGCTCCTGTCCCACTGGCGAATATTCGCCAGACGCTTGGAGGCGTCCCCCCAGTGGTCGGGGTGATCAAACACGTCTCTGAATTTGGATATAAATTCGTCGAAAGTCAACCCCACGATCGGCTGATGAGAGGTGAACGCCTCAGCCCAGGCTAAGGCTTTCCCTCTCAACAGACCGATCACGAAGCGTACCCTCGACTGCGCTGTAGGGAAAGTCTGCACCCGCTGGTGGAACACCAGGGAGCACTGGAGGAGGAATCCCCGGCATTTCCCCGCCTCCCTGGAAAAGTCCGGAGCGTAGGACTTCTTGGTGGGAGGCGACGCCGGAGGTACCGCCGGAACGGGCTGGTCCTGCTGGGCTGCCGGGGATGGCGAGGACCAGGCTGGCGATAACAGGGAGACTTCGGTGGTTAGTTGGGTTATCTGGTAGAGCATCGCCTGGTTGGTGTCAGTGAGGCTGCGGAGTGCCTGCTCGTGTCGGCCCAGGAACTCGCCCTGGTTGGGGAGTATTCTCTGTAGTCTGGTGGACTCCGAGTCTGGGTCCGCTGGGTCCCTGTTTGGCCAGATCGTTCTGTTATGATGTACCGGAGGACCCAAACGCAAAACCCAGACTCGGAGTTCAGACACGAAGAGTCTTTAATAAGAACGTGATACAGGGATGAACAGGAATGCAGACAACGAGACTGGCAGGAAGGGTGGCAGGCAGACGAGAGACAGACAGGTAGGCGGGCAGGTAGGCGGACAGGCAGGCAGGCAGACAGGTAGGCTTGCAGACAGGCAGGCGGGCAGACGGTTAGGCAGGCAGGCAGGCAGACAGGCAGGCAGGTAGAGGAGCGGGCTGGCAGGAGACGGGTCGCGATCCTGGGTAGAGGAAAAACGGGTTACAATCCAAGGTGAACACATAGAGCTACCAATATATACGTGAACGGCTCTCTAACCACACTGGTTGAAGCAACGATCTGGCGATGAGTGGGTGGGAAGCCGGGGTTCTTATGCTGTGGTTGATTGCCAAACGATGACAGGTGTGGGCGCCGGGCAGGTGCCGCTGATGACGCAGGGGCGGCACCGGAGTCTGAAGCCACGCCCACCAACACGCAGGGGAACCCCGGTGACACGGTCGCAACCGTGACAAATAGCCCTTCAAGATATAGTTGTGCATCCCCCCTTTAACTTACTGTGATGTGTGTTGGGGTGACGAGCACGCGCACCAGTGTGTGAATGCACAGTGATATATTGCTGCTTCTCCTTCAACTCTTTGTAAGTCGCTTTGGATAAAAGCGTCTGCCAAATGCCCTAAATGTAAATGTAAATGTAATGAATGCGCAGTTGCCCTGGTATATCGGCAGCAGAGATACAAGATTTAGTAACGTGCTTGGTTATACATACCTTCTTTTGTTATTTGCTGAATAAATACTCATATGATTCATTGCACCATCAACCGGATTGGTATGATCAATAACGTTACAACGGTACCTCCTTTGCTCAGTGGTTCAATCACGCTCAACCCACTCTGTAACACTTTGAGCTCTGTTAGTGAAACGATGCCGCTATCGTACAGCTTAACGGTCCAATATTGCAACGGGTCATCTAATAACGCATTATCAATACATATAGTATAGGTTCTAATAAAAAAAATCCTGACATGCCGTCCGCAGTCATTTTACCCGCGCAATGTTTACTGTGTATGCGTGCGTGCGTGTGTGCATGTTTTTTTGGGGAGGGGGGCCCAGAAATCGTCCTTGCCTATGTCACAGTCTGAGTTTAACACAGCCCTGCGTTTCCCTCAGTATTTCCTTCTCGCTTGTACTGTATATTTGTGCAAAAGAACTAGAAATACAAAAAATGCTATACTATAAAAACTTGCGTGGCAAGTGGCTTAAGCTACTTGCAGGCCCCGTTTTGAGCGCGTAGATCAGAGATACCGCTGCCTTCTCATCACCTAGTTGCGTTCGTCTGATTGATTGATGTCTCTTCAGCGTATGGCCCCGCAGTGTGAGTTAATTTGGAAGCACGCACTTAAGTTCCAATAGTCAAAGTCAAAGTGTTTATAACACACGTGGCTTTGAATGTGTGGGGGTAATTCAAATTATCATCAAAAAAGCATTGTGCAAAGTTTCAATGAAATTGCACAGCAGCAAGAGCCAGAAGAAAGCTCGCACAATTTTGGATGGCGGATCGGCACAAAATAATTATGGAACTGGTCTATTAACAGTGTTATTATTTGTAGCTAAAGCATCTTGATACATGTTGCATGACATAACAATGACATAAATACCCCCGTTGCGCGAGTGGGTGACTGCACCACCATGTAAAGAATGGTTACATTGTCATTAGACAAATGTTGTGGAAATATGTTCTGCTGTGGAAAAATATAAAGAACTCATGACACTGTAGGTGGCGTTAGTTCATGAATGGCGTAGACTCAATCAAGCAAAAAGAGAAAAGGTAACACAAGTGAATAAATAGCCTAGCCTACATACCGTTGTGGTCAAAAGTTTACATACACTTGTAAAGAACATGTCATGGCAGTTCAGAGTTTCCAATAATTTCTACAACTCTTATTTTTCTGTGATAGAGTGATTGGAGCACATACTTCTTTGTCACAAAAAACATTCATGAAGTTTGGTTCTTTTATGAATTTATTATAGGTTGACTGAAAATGTGACCAAATCTTTGGTATATTTGGTTACATGTCCCTTGGCCATTTTCACCTCAATTAGGCGCTTTTGGTAGCCATCCACAAGTTTCTGGCAAGCTTCTGGTTGAATCTTTGACCACTCCTCTTGACAGAATCGGTGCAGTTCAGCTACATTTGTTGGCTTTCTGACATGGCCTTGTTTCTTCAGCACTGTCCACATGTTCTCAATGGGGTTTAAGTCAGGCCTTTGGGAAGGCCATTCTAAAACCTTAATTCTAGCCTGATTTAGCCATTCCTTTAACCACTTTTGATGTGTGTTTGGGGTCATCGCCCTGTTGGAACACCCAACTGCACCCAAGACCCAACCTTCTGGCTGATGATTTTAGGTTCTCCTGAAGAATTTGGAGGTAATCCTCCTTCATTATTCCATTTACTTTCTGTAAAGCACCAGTTCCATTGGCAGCAAAACAGGCCCAGAGCATAATACTACCACCACCATGCTTGACGGTAGGCATGGTGTTCTTGGGGTTAAAGGCCTCACCTTCTCTCCTCCAAACATATTTCTGGTCATTGTGGCCAAAGAGCTTCAATTTTCTCTCAGCAGCAGGTCATAGCTTGCGTTTTCTTCCTGATCGTGGCAGTGACACAACTGTGTCATGCACTTTATACTTACGAACAATTGTTTGCACAGTTGATCTCGGGACCTGTAGCTGCTTTGAAATTGCTCCAAGTGACTTTCCTAACTTGTTCAAGTCAATGATCCACTTTTTCAGATCCGTGCTGAGCTCCTTTGACTTTCCCATTGTAGCGTTTGTGGCTGAGTCTAATGATTGTATCAAATGAGCCCTATTTGGAAAACTGCTACCATAATCCCTGTACCCAATAAACCCCGGCCTACAGAACCCAACCACTACCGCCCCGTTGCCCTCACATCCATCCATCCATCCATTATCGGCCGCTTATCCGGGGTCGGGTCGCGGTGGCAGCCGGCTAAGCAGGGCCCCCCAGGCTTCCTTCTCCCCAGCCACACTCTCTAGTTCCTCCTGGGGGACCATCAGGAGAGAGAGAGAGAGAGAGAGAGAGAGAGAGAGAGAGAGAGAGAGAGGACGCTGGCGTTTGTCTGTTCGCCGCTTCTCCTTCTGAGCTAGTATTACGACTTTACGAGCCAAAGTTACAGTCCAGGTCTAACTTTTACCTACGATTGTACAAGCTAAAGTTATAGGGCTAACTTTTAGACTGCTAGGTATTTTTACAAGTTTTTTTTTCTTTTGAGTTTTTGGCACGGATTTCTGCATACCCAGCATGACAGACAACGTGGAGTGGATTCCAGTGTGCGTGGAGTGGACTTTAATGTGTTACGACCCCTGCAGAGATTAACCTCCTCATCAATGGTCAAACTGGAACTTTTTAATGCACAATCCATCAACAACAAATCCTCCTACATTCAAGACCACATCATGGACAAGGGCCTAGACTTCATGTGCCTTACAGAAACATGGCACCAGCCAGAGGTTTACTCTGCCCTAAATGAAGCCTGTCCTCCTGGTTACAGCTATCTGGAGAAAGCCCGCAGCACTGGTCGTGGTGGTGGCCTAGCTATTATACACCGACAAGAACTGGAGCTGTCCCCCATCCCTCTGCTTACACAGTCTTCGTTTGAATGTCTTGCAGTTAAATGTAAGCCCCCCTCCCCCATGACCTTAATTCTCATCTACCGGCCCCCCAAACCCAACTCAGCTTTCATCCCAGAGATGCACGACCTTCTCACTACACTCTGCACAACCTCTGCTAATATCATAATTCTTGGAGATATAAATATTCATGTCGACACCCCCTCCTGTCACTCTGCAGCCGAGTTCCTTCAACTACTCGATTGTCTCAACCTCCAACAGCATGTCGACGTCCCCACACACTCCAGAGGACACACCCTCGACCTGGTCATCACAAACTCCGCCCCCATTAGCAACCTACAGGTCTACGATCTGGGCGTGTCTGACCACAAGACCACCTCAGTGGAGCTGCTGTTCCCCTCCCCCCACACCAAGCCCAAGCGGCAAATTCATTTCAGGAGCCTGAAAAACATCAACCCAGACGCCCTGACTCTGGACCTCCAATATCTCTCCTCTGGCTCTGCTGACCTCCCCTCAGTCACTGAGTCAGTGGACTTCTATAACCAATCTCTGAGCAGTCTCCTGGATCTCCACGCCCCTCTCAAATCCCGAACAGTCTCCTTCTCGCGCTCAGCCCCCTGGTACACCTGCGAGCTGCGGAAGATGAAGACAGCTGGGCGTGTCCTTGAGCGGCGTCTCAAGGCTTCAGGACTGACTGTTCATAAACAAGCCTACAGAGAACATCAAAAGGCCTACGCTAAGTCCCTCAGAGATGCACGGTCACAGTTCTATTCCAACATCATTAACAATAGCCCTGGCAACTCCAAGCAACTTTTCTCTACCATAAATCACCTTCTCAAACCGCCAACTCTCTTGCACTCAGAGGCAACAGAGGAGAGCTGCAATAACTACATCACTTTTTTCAGAAAAAAAGTAGATAACATCCGCTCCCTCCTCTCCAGCTCCGCCGTCCTACCTGTCCCGACTGCTGACCCACAGAATGGAATTGCCCAACCTCTCTTCTGTTTTTTCGACCTTACACAGCGAGAGGTTGAGGACATCATTAGGACGATCAAGCCATCCACCTGCGCCCTGGACCCCTTCCCCACAGCCCTGGTGAAATCCAACCTCTTCGCCATAAGCCCTCTCATCACCAAGGTCATCAACCACTCCCTCCAGGCCGGCCATGTTCCATCTGCGCTAAAAACTGCTGTCATCAAACCACTTCTCAAAAAAACCCACCTTAGACCCAGAAGTCCTCAGCAACTACAGGCCCATCTCCAACCTTCCATTCATATCCAAGGTACTGGAAAAAGCAGTTTCCGCTCAACTTCAAGTTCATCTGAAACAAAACAATCTGTTTGAGAAATTTCAGTCTGGTTTCTGCCCTGGCCACAGCACGGAAACGGCTCTGGTCAGGGTCACCAACGACCTCCTGATTACAGCAGACACTGGCTCCCCATCCATCCTCATCCTCCTGGATCTAACAGCAGCATTCGACACCGTGGACCACAACATCCTCCTTCACCGTCTGCACTCCACCATTGGCCTTTCCGACACTGTCCACAACTGGTTCACTTCATACCTCACTGGCAGAACTGAGCACGTCGCCCTGGGAAAGGCAAAATCCCACACCCACAACGTCACCTGCGGTGTCCCCCAGGGCTCGGTCCTGGGCCCCACTCTGTTCACACTTTACATGCTTCCCCTTGGCTGTGTCATCAGCAGACATGGAATATCTTCCCATTGTTATGCTGATGACACACAGCTTTACCTTAGAACAGACCCCACCCCATCTGCACTCCTGCCATTATCCACACTGACCACCTGCCTGGAGGAGATAGAGGCGTGGATGAAGCTCAACTTTCTACAGCTGAACAGCTCCAAGACTGAAGCCATCCTAGTCGGCACACCACACCAGGTCCGGTCATCCACCATCACCAGCATCACCTTCTCTGGCCAGAACATCCCCCTCTCGGGGGAGGGCACGGTGGTGCAGTGCTTGCACTGCTGCCTCACAGCAAGAAGGTCCTGGGATCGATTCCCACCTGGGGCGCTGTTGACTCGGGGTGCCCAGGTGGGTTATCTCCCGGCCTTTCTGTGTGGAGTTTGCATGTTCTCCCCGTGCTCTGCGGGGTCTCCTTACGGAGTCAGAACCCCAATTAAAAACATGCGAAGAATCGCTTCTCCTGTCCAGTCCCTGACCAAGACGTGGACGAAAGATCTGGAGCTGATGGTCCCCGGGCGCTGTCAAGAACGGCTGCCCACTTCTCCTGGCTGCCCCTGGAGGGGCAGCATAACTCAGGATGGGTGAAATGCAGAGACTTAATTTCCACGGGCCACCCTCCCTGCATGTGTGTGTGTTTGGCGGCCACCACTTCAAAAACATGCTGTGTTTGTGACCATAAAAGTGTGGATTAATAAAGTTGTTCTTCTTCTTCTTCTCCACATCAGTCACCAACCTGGGTGTTAGAATGGACCCTAGCCTCACCTTCGAGACTCACATCAAACACCTGTGCAAAACGTCCTTCTACCACCTCAGGAACATCGCCAAACTCCGTCCCACACTCACCCTGGCAGATGCAGAGAAGCTCGTCCACGCCTTTGTCTCCTCCAGGCTCGACTACTGTAATGCACTCCTCATCGGGATCCCTAGTAACAGCCTACGGAAACTCCAGTATGTCCAAAACAGCGCTGCTAGGATCCTGATGAGGGTGCGCAAATATGATCACATCACCCCCATCCTCAAATCACTTCACTGGCTCCCCGTCTCACTTAGGATTGAGTTCAAGGTCTCCCTCCTCACCCACCAGTGCATACACGGAAATGCCCCCCGCTACCTCAAGGAACTCCTTACCCCTCAGACCTCCTCACGTACCCTCCGCTCTGCAACCACCAACCTCCTCAAACCCCCCAGGACCAAGCTCCGCACCATGGCGCTCCCAGCCTGTGGAATGCTCTCCCCGACTACCTGAGGGCACCACAGACTGTGGATGCTTTTAAACAAGGCCTGAAAACCTACCTTTTCTCCAGAGCCTTCTGCTAGATTTTTATACTTAGTTTTTAGCACTTTCTTGCTTTTCAATCTGTAGCACTTTGAGGTTTATTTTAAATGTAAAGTGCACTACAAATAAAATGTATTATTATTATTATTATTATCCCGAGGCGTTCCCAGGCCAGGCGAGATATGTAATCCCTCCAGCGAGTTCTGGGTCTACCCCGGGGTCTCCTCCCAGTTGGACGTGCCCGGAAAACCCGGGGGGCATCCTAATCAGATGCCCGAACCACCTCAGCTGACTCCTTTCGATGCGGAGGAGCAGCGGCTCTACTCCGAGCTCCCTCCGGATGTCTGAGCTCCTCACCCTATCTCTAAGGCTGAGCCCAGCCACCCTGCGGAGGAAACTCATTTCGGCCGCTTGTATCCGTAATCTCATTCTTTCGGTCACTACCCAAAGCTTGTGACCATAGGTTGGAACGTAGATGGACCAGTAAATCGAAAGCTTCGCCTTCCGGCTCAGCTCCCTCTTCACCACAATGGACCGGTACAGCGCCCGCATCACTGCAGACGCTGCACCAATCCGTCTGTCCATCTCCCGCTCCATTTTGCCCTCACTCGTGAACAAGACCCCGAGATACTTGAACTCCTTCGCTTGAGGCAGCAACTCACTCCCAACCCGGAGGGAACACTCCACCATTTTCCGGCAGAGAACCATGGCCTCAGACTTGCTGAGGAGGTGCTGACTCTCATCCCGACCGCTTCACACTCGGCTGCAAACCGCCCCAGTGCTTGCTGGAGGTCACGGTCTGATGTAGCCAACAGAACCACATCATCTGCAAAGAGCAGAGATGCAATTCTGAGGTCCCCAAACCGGACACTCTCCTCACCTTGGCTGCGGCTTGAGATTCTGTCCATGAAGATCACGAACAGAACCGGTGACAAGGGGCAACCTTGGCGGAGTCCAACACCCACTGAGAACATGCTTGACTTTGTGCCGAGAATACGGACGCAGCTCGCACTTTGTTCATACAGGGACCGAATGGCACGTACCAACAGCCCCGGTACCCCATACTCCCGTAGTACCCCCCACATGATTCCCCGGGGGACACGGTCATAGGCCTTCTCCAAGTCCACAAAGCACATGTAGACTGGATGGGCAAACTCCCATGCACCCCCCAACAACCCTGCGAGGGTAAAGAGCTGGTCCACTGTTCCACGGCCAGGACAGAATCCGCATTGTTCCTCCTGGAGCTGAGGTTCGACAATCGGCCGGAGCCTCCTTTCCAGCACCCTGGAATAAACTTTCCCGGGGAGGCTGAGCCGTGTGATACCCCGATAGTTGGAGCACACCCTCCGGTCCCCTTTTTTGAAAATGGGGACCACCACCCCGGTCTGCCATTCCACAGGTACTGTCCCCGACCTCCACGCTACATTGACTAGGCGTGTCAGCCACGACAGCCCGACAATGTCCAGAGCCTTCAGCATCTCAGGGCGAATCTCATCCACACCTGGCGCCTTGCCACTGAAGAGCTTTTTGACTACTTCAGTGACCTCTACCAAGGATATGGGTGAGACTTCACCCGAGTCTTCAGACTCTGCCTCTTCCACAGAGGACGTACTGGTCGGGTTCAGAAGCTCCTCAAAGTGTTCTTTCCACCGCCCGACAATATCCTCAGTCTGGGTCAGCAGTTCTCCTCCCCGACTGAGCACAGCCTGAGCCAAGCCCTGCTTTCCCTTCCTGAGTCGCCGGACAGTTTGCCAGAACCTCCTTGAGGCCAACCGAAAGTCCTGCTCCATGGCCTCCCCGAACTCCTCCCACACCCGGGTTTTTGCTTCAGCAACCGCTGAAGCTGCGGTCCTTTTGGCCTCCCGGTACCTGTCTGCTGTTTCAGGAGACCCCTGGGCCAACCAGGCCCGAAAGGCCTCCTTCTTCAGCCTGACGGCTTCCTTCACCGCTGGTGTCCACCAACGGGTTCTTGGGTTGCCGCCACGACAGGCACCGACAGCCTTTTGACCACAGCTCCGAGCTGCAGCCTCTACAATGGAGGCTCTGAACATGGCCCACTCAGGTTCCATGTCCCCAACCTCCCCCGGGATGCATGAGAAGTTCTTCCGGAGGTGGGAGTTAAAGACCCTATGGACAGGGGCTTCCACAGACGTTCCCAGTTCACCCTCACTACACGTTTGGGTTTACCAGGTCTGTCTGGCAGCCTCCCGCGCCATCTGATCCAACTCACCACCGTGTGGTGATCAGTTAACAGCTCTGCTTCCCTCTTCACCCGAGTGTCCAAAACATGCGGCCGCAGATCTGCTGATACGATTACAAAGTCGATCAGCGACCTTTGACCTAAGGTGGTCCGGTACCAGGTACACTTGTGGACCACCCTATGTTCGAACATGGTGTTTGTTATGGCCAGTCCATGACTAGCACAGAAGTCCAATAACAAAACACCACTCCACTGGTTCAGATCGGGCAGGCCGTTCATCCCAATCACTCCCCTCCAGGTTTCTCCATCATTGCCCACGTGTGCGTTGAAGTCCCCCAGTAGAACTATGGAGTCCCCGGATGGAACCCTTTCCAGGATGTCACCCAAGGACTCCAAGAAGGCCGGATACTCTGAGCTGCTGTTTGGTGTGTAGGCACACACAACAGTCAGAGCCTTCCCCCCAGCGACTTGCAGTCGCATGGAGGCAACCCTCTCGTCCACCGGAGACAACTCCAACACAGCGGCGCTCAGCCGGGGACTTGTGAGTATCCCCACACCCGCCTGGCGCCTCACACCCTGGGCAACTCCGGAGAAGTAGAGCGTCCAGCCCCTCTCCAGGAGTTTGGTTCCAGACCCGGTTCTGTGCGTGGAGGTGAGCCCAACCATATCTAGTTGGTACCGCTCCACCTCCCGCACCAGCTCCGGCTCCTTCCCCGCCAGTGAGGTGACGTTCCACGTCCCTAGAACCAGTCGGCGATGACGGGGATCCGCACGCCCAGGACCCCGCTTTTGCCTACCGCCCGGTATACAATGCACCCGACCCCAATGACTCTCCCTGCAGGTGGTGAGCCCACAGGGAGGTGACTCCACGTTGTCTTTTCGGCTTGGCCCGGCCGGGCCCCGTGGATCCAGGTCCGGCCACCAGACGCTCGCCGACGAGCTCCCCTCCCAGGTCTGGCTCCAGAAGGGTGACCCGGTTTCCCTTGTCCGGGCGAGGTGACTGTTCTTTCCGGGAGTCTTTTCATGGGGTCTTTGAATCGCTCTTAGTCTGGCCCCTCCCCTGAGACCACTTTGCCTTGGGAGACCCTACCAGGGGCTAATGCCCCGGACAACATAGCTCCCAGGGTCACGGGGGCGCCCAAACCCCCCCACCACGATATGGTGGCGATTGTTTGGGGGGGCCCTCACATCCATAATTATGAAGTGCCTGGAGAAACTGCTGCTCAACATCATCCTGCCAGATGTCGCTCCACAACTGGACCCCCTCCAATTTGCCTACAAGGCTAAAAGGGGCACAGAGGACGCGTTGTCTGCTTGCTGCACCTCCTCCTCCAGCATCTAAATTTAGATTCCCCAGGCACCTCTGTCAGGATCCTCTTTGTGGACTTCAGCTCTGCTTTCAACACCATCCAAAGGCATCTGATGATCCCAAAGCTACACCATCTCAACATCCCCCCCCCCCGTCTGATCCATCCACAACGTCCTCAGTGACAGACTGCAAGCTGTGCGGGTGGGCACAACCCCATCACCCTCACTCATCACCAACACCGGAGCACCACAGGGTTGTGTGTTGAGCCCGTTCCTGTACACTCTCTACACCAATGTCTGCACCAGTCCGTCACTCATCACTACTTACCTCAAATACTCGGACGACACAGCCATTCTTGCACTTCTCACCGACAACCCCTTAGCTCTGGACTATCACAACTCCGTCACACACTTTGTGGTGCGAAGACAACCATCTTCACCTCAATGTCAGCAAAACAAAGGAGATAATAATTGGCCCCTCCTCACCTCAGCACCCCATCCTCATCAACAATCAAACAGTCGATACGGTTGAGTTTTAAATACCTTGGTGTGACACTGGACAATAAAATCACCTTTGACCAGCACACGAATGACATTCTCAAGAGAAGCCACCAAAGACTGTCAGCCATCCGCAGGCTCAAGGGACTCTATGTTGCCCCCCCATCTCCTCCTGCTGTTATACCAGAGCATCATCCAGCCCATCCTACTGTACTGCTCCATCTGATTCTTTAACATTCTAACCGTCACTAACTGAGCCAAACTCACACGCATAACCCATACCGCTGCCAAAATAATAGGCCTCCCCACACCCAACCTCACAGAGCTAAATAACAAGGCCATAGCTCGCATCGCAACCTCAATAGAACAGGACATCACACACCCACTCAATCTCCACCTCATCCCACTGCCATCCGGATGCAGGTATAGAACTATGAGGTGCAGAAGGGCTCACTTAGGTAAGAGCCTGGTCCCCGCAGCCATAGCCTCCCTAAATAACAGACCACGCTAATGAGGGCCCGAGTGACAATGTGACTGCTCTGTATAGATGCTTTGTTCAGCCCTAAAGTCAACTGTCTGTCATTGTGTGTTGTTTTGTATGTCGTGTCCTGTCACATGTAATGTGGGTCAAGTGGGTGTACAGTGCTGTGGAAAAGAATTTCCCCTTGGGGACAATAGAAAACCATCTATCTATCTATCTATCTATCTATCTATTTAAATGGGCTCAGAGAAGTCACCAGCTGTAGTCAATCATAATCACTCACAAGAAGTTAAGAGGCCACAAAGCTAATTTGATTGGCACAACTTTCTACATCACCTAAATTGCTAATTCATGTTGCTGTATGTATATTTTTGACCCAGCAGATTTGGTCATATTTTCAGTAGACCCATAACAAATTCATAAAAGAACCAAACTTCATGAGTTTTTTGTGACAAAGAAGTATGTGCTCAAATCACTCTATCACAGAGAAATAAGAGTTGTAGAAATTATTGGAAACTCTGGACTGCCATGACATACATGTTCTTTACAAGTGTATGTAAACTTTTGACCACAACTGTATTTGATTGTGTATAACAGAAGCAAGAGTGGGATGCCTTCAAATGAAGATGTATTTGCGCCGTTAATTAGGCCTTAGCATTGCGTGCATGCATCAATCAACATGAATGTCAAAGAAGCTACTGCATATATAGCTTTGGCATGCTATTTGTCTTGCTATAGCATTTCTGTTGGAAGGCACTGTCACTGATCACACTAAAAACCACTGCTTCCGCACACATCACCACCATACCTCATTGGTGTTAGTCTATATGTGCGTCTGTATACATAAATCATGTAAATGGAACATTGTCCTACGTTGTAGAATGTGTTAAAAAAAAACATTGGCATCTGTTCAAACAAATGTACCTACACACCTCAAAACAGGGAACAGTCACAAATAAACTTTATGTTTTCAAGTATTCAAAATTGTTAAATAAGTACAAGATGTGTTCACATGATTTACATAACGGACAATATAATCACTGTCCATTTTTAATTCTCTTTACATATCCCCACTACCCACGCAACTCTAAAATGTCATGAAACTATTCACATTTGTTTTTGTGGGGTTTTTTTTGTTTGTTTTTAAAGTCAATAAGAAATATTGACAGCTGTCTAGTGGATAGACACACAGACCACGCAGACAGTACACCTGAATAGTATACAGTGTAGAATGGAGACGTCCACAGAAGGACAAAGGACATATTGAGCCAGATTCAGAACTGTGACGAGCTGCTGGTGCTATGAACAATACATAACAAGAAAAAGAAACAAAGACAACAGTGGGCTAGCATTTACCTTGGTTGATCCCTTGATCTATTTGGCAGTTGGTTACTTTTACTACTGCAGAATTAATGTACAGAAAGACTGATGGATTTTATTCTCTTAACTCTATTCCACTAATTGCCTTTTGTTAACATCCAATTGTTTCCAGAGACCAAGACCAGAAGATTAGTTACAATTTGCACAGAAAATTAATAACTGGGGTTCTTTGTGATAGCTAAAAGAAACCTGAAAGTTGAGGCTGCCACAAACTCGTCCCTTTTACCAAATGTGGCTAATCAATAAGCCTTAGAACTAGAAAAGAAAATACTCAAGAAATACTTATGCAAGTCCACAACTTTCTTTTTCCATCAATGACTATTTAATTTCTAGTCTGATTCTCTTTACTTACTGTAAATTTGTACATTTATAATTTTATTTCATTTCTTATTTTTATTATTCTATTTCTCTTATTTATTATCCTATTGCTATGCAGCTTCTGGCACTAGAATTTCCTTCGGGATCAATTAAGTTTTCTTATCTCATCTTAAACAAGTGAAAGTGATAGGATCAGGAACAAGTGTAATCAAACATTATTGAAACATGAGTCTTTCTGTACATTAATCATATGGTTTCAGGAAGTATGGAAGAAAAAAACAAGCAAACTGTAGTTTAACAACTGCACCACGCTATCATTATACAAATGCTCCCAGATTGAGAACCCGTAACTCAAATATTGGTCTGTCTTACTGTGAACGCACTGCAAAATAGCAATTTTAGATCGCAACTGAATTTACTCAAAGCATGTAAAAAATAATCATTTAATTGTACCATAACTGCACATTTTTGAAGGATGAAACATGCCACAAATGTTTGTCTCTGGACCCTTGCCAAAAAATGGGCATTAGCTCTTGTAGATTGACATAGGCATCTTTGGAGTTGGTGTAATAACTCCCCAAGACTTGTTTTTCCAGGTGATCATGAATCCTGAAATGAAATCTCCACAATGACATTAATGCAGTGTTGGAATTTAAATGGTTCTTTACCTGGGAACCAAACAGGATAATGCAAACATGGCACTACCAAAATAACCAAGTGATCTTAACAATGCTTTGAGACAGACAATAAATGGATGGCGTGTCACAAAAATACAAACTAACAAACTAAAACATAAAGAGGAAAATATTTCTGCCAAGACACTGTACACTTTCTACAACATCCATATCAAGTGCATTCACCTAAAGGGAAAAATTTAACATAAATCAAACGCTTGTTTCATGTGACAAGGGCCTTGCTGGAAACAATCAGATAAAGGCAAAACGAAAGATACCCAACGTCTTACAACTTTGCTTCAGCATAGAATGAGTGATAAGGATGTAGAATTGAACTCAATGAGCCAACTTTTATCTGTGTCATAGAAATACAAACCCAAATAAGGCAAGCACATTTCTGTATGAAGAGAACTGAAGTGAATAACGACAGATTTGTTTTAGCTTAAGACCACCCCTTATTTCAAGTTGATTTTGATTTTTAATTCTCAGCAACGTGTTTTTTTTTTTTTTTAAATTACTTCTTTTACATCAACACAACAGTTGATTAGTGAGTGATGGTTCTTTATTTACATGATGTGGTGGGGTATCAAGCTCCACAGCTTATGCATTGAGCCTAAGAGACTGATCCTCTCTCCTCCTGGAGGAGATATCGATGTCTATGGAGTCTGTTCCCACAATGAGCCGCAGGCGCTTTGCAGGCGGGAGTGGAATGAAATCGTCCTCAAACTCGTTGTCAAAGTAGTCCTCCTCATCCTCCCCTTCCTCGTCGTTGTCTTCCTCAGATGAAGAGTCTGGCATTGCCGTTTGGTTCCGGTGGCCACCGTTCCGGGCCTCCAGACTCTGCCCCACATCTCCGTTATAAGAGACGTGGTTGGACTTGGACTGGGACGTCCTCCGAGCATCATCCTCCCTCTTCAGCTGGATCTTGAGCTTGGTGGAACTGTTGTGGACCCCGGGCACGAAGCTATTGTTTAGTTTGGCTACATACGAGCTGCCCTTGTCCTTGTCGTGGTCTTTGCTGAACTTGATGCTGATCTTGTTGGAAGATGCAGGGTTTACCCCTGAGCCGGAGGAGCCGATGGCGTCACTGGGGTCGTTGGTCTTGCTACTGCTGCTGTCCCGCCGCCTGCGGAGGGTCAGTTTTGGGATGCCCGTGTTGTTCTCTAGGATGAGCTGGGCATCGTAGCGTGTAATCTGCCGCTTCTTTTTTCCTTTGCTCTGTGATCGGCAGCTGCTCTTACCCTTGTCCCTGCGTAGGGACTTGCTGCCATTCCTGACACTTTTGTAATCTCTGTGTCTGTCAGGGAAGGCCAGCCGGACGTTGCTGCAGTCCGTGAAGTTAGCAGCGTGGGCAGTAGCTCCCACTGACATCAATGCCTCTCCATAGCCCTCACATTTAATTGTCCTTTCAGGTCTGTGTGGCGTGGGCCGCTTCCGTGTTGTGCAGGAACCTCTTCTTGCATAGCCAGTGTCAAGCACGGCCTGCTCAAGGCGCAGTCCATGGTGGAGGTACTCCTCCATGTCAGCAGGCTCTGTCTTAATGACAACACCACCAGGGACAGAGCTGAAGCCTTCCAGAGCACTGGGCTCTATCTTGACTCCTGCTGCAGATTCCTGGGCTTTTACCATCGTTCTAGTGGACCTGCGAGTTCTATAAGAAGATTGGCTGCCATCACATCCTTGTACGCCTGGCAGGCTACTGCTCTCCTTGGCAGCATGACGGGTCAAGCAGCCCCGTTGACCCATCGTCTGCTGCACCAGCACCTGTGCATCCTTCTCCTTCTTAACGCTGATGCTTTTACAAAGCGAAACTTTGGAGTCCCTGAGACCCAGACTGCAAGTCTCTTCTTTGGCCAACGCCTTGGGCTCCGCCCTTCTCCTTCTCCGACTACGCAACTGGACTTTACTTAATGAAGGCTTTGATTGGGATTTTAGTCTCTTTGGTACCCTGTTATTGTTCATGTGACCTTGTTTAGAAGGTGAGGTAGATGTAAGAGCTCTTGAAATAGTCTGTCTAGTTTGAGTCCTGGTTTTAGTGAACTTCATTCCTGGAGAATTCCTTTTTCTTACAGCTAGAGGGAAAAAAAGAAGAGGTAATTTAGACAATTTAACACATATCAATGGATGCAAGTATTTATATGCAACTATTTCTGACAATTAGTGTATCAGATGTCTGGAAAAATAAAAGGCATGGTTTATATTCATAACATAACTGAGAAGCATCCAAATGTGTGTGCCTTTCTGCTCTTGACACTTGCAACCTTATCTACCTAATAGAACTACTTCCCTAGAGTATAATATGCATAAACTAGCAAGGCTGTATTAGATACAAGACTGTGTTCAATACAGATTCATATACCAAGGTATATGAATAGTAATAAACCCTTTCAAATAAAAGATGGCCCTAAAGATGGAATATAACGGTTTTGAATTTTACAAATTGTCCAATTTGAACCCATTAGGGTTATTACAGTGTACACTATAAACAGTGTAAGCCTATAGATCTGCATTGACAAGCATTGTACATTAATTTATTAATGTAAAGTACACAATGTGACAATGTCAATGCTTTTTTACAAATATATATATTAAGATCTTTTTTAATTGAAAGGTGAATATATTGATGACATTGCAAGTGAAAGCTCTTATACATACTGTATACACACAAGACACTACATTGGAACAAGATTTTCAGTTTGGCATTCAAAAGCATTCTGCCGTGAATATTTACCGTGCTGATGTTTTGGGCAATTTTGCAATTCACATAGCTTTATGTCTTCACCATTTTAGGAGTTAAATCTGGCTACATACTTTAGTGGGTGGGGATATCAGCGGAAAGTTCTCTAACGTTGCGATTGATCTTACATTGATGCATTTTTGGCATTTCCTGAGAGTCCACATCTGTGTGGGAGCCCACTGAGTGGCTGTCGGAGCTTCTGCTCCCTTCGCCTAGCTTCTTCAGCCTATTGAGACGTTTGTCTGTTTCCCGCAACCCATACTTGCTGTTGATTACTGGTACTTCCACCGGTAACCCAGCTTTGGATTTGAAGGCACCAGTGCCCCGTCTTCAAAAAGAAAATGCAAATGGTTAGAAAAATTCATCCTATCTGATGTTATAAGGTTAACCCTTCTTTGAAGCACAACTTCGGTCCATTATAATGTGAACATATTCATATATATTCAACATATTCATCATACGGCCCGAAATTGTAATAATTCCATTAAAGAGGAAGAGAAAGTCCTTTAACCATTTAGGTTCTCCAAACTCCTTGTGGAATCAATGCCAATCGGTGTGAACAGTCATTAAGACTGTTAAATTAAGAGATATACAGGAAAAGAAGCCATAAAATATGCTGACTAGCTCAGTTTACCAGTTAGTACAAAAAAGAGAACATTCAGGTAGAGAATGGTGAGAGAGAGCGAGTTGGAGTTGTTGAATTCTGCAGCGTCATTTCAAGGATAACTTTGACAATTTTCAACCTTCTTCATCCATTTGAATTTGGGATAAACACTACATGGCCAAAGGTCAGTGGACACCCCTACTAATTATTGAGTTCAGGTGTTTCAGCCAAACCCATTGCTAACAGGTGCATAAAATCAAGCACATACAGTTGTGGTCAAACTCTTATTTTTCTGTGATAGAGTGATTGGAGCACATACTTCTTTGTCACAAAAAACATTCATGAAGTTTGGTTCTTTTATGAATTTGTTATGGGTCTACTGAAAATGTGACCAAATCTGCTGGGTCAAAAATATACATACAGTAACATGAATTATCAATTTAGGTGATGTAGAAAGTTGTGTCAATCAAATTAGCTTTGTGGCCTCTTAACTTCTTGGGAGCGATTATGATTGACTACAGCTGGTGACTTCTCTGAGACCATTTAAATAGGGCTCATTTGATACAATCATTAGACTCAGCCACAAACGCTACAATGGGAAAGTCAAAGGAGCTCAGCACGGATCTGAAGAAGCGGATCATTGACTTGAACAAGTTAGGAAAGTCACTTGGAGCAATTTCAAAGCAGCTACAGGTCCAAACAAACTGTGCAAACAATTGTTCGTAAGTATAAAGTGCATGGCACAGTTGTGTCACTGCCACGATCAGGAAGAAAACGCAAGCTATCACCTGCTGCTGAGAGAAAATTGGTCAGAATGGTCAAGAGTTAACCGAGAACCACCAAAAAGCAGGTCTGCAAAGAATTAGAAGCTGCGGTCAGTGTCCACAATCAAGCGTGTTTTACATCACCATGGGCTGAGAGGCTGCCGTGCAAGAAGGAAGCCCTTGCTCCAGAAGCTGCACCTTAAGGCACGACTGAAGTTTGCTGCTGATCACATGGACAAAGAAAAGGCCTTCTGGAGGAAAGTTCTGTGGTCAGATGAAACAAAAATTGAGCTCTTTGGCCACAATGACCAGAAATATGTTTGGAGGAGAGAAGGTGAGGCCTTCAACCCCAAGAATACAATGCCGACCGTCAAGCATGGTGGTGGTAGTATTATGCTCTGGGCCTGTTTTGCTGCCAATGGAACTGGTGCTTTACATAAAGTAAATGAAATAATGAAGGAGGAGGATTACCTCCAAATTCTTCAGGAGAATCTAAAATCATCAGCCAGAAGGTGATGGGCGCAGTCTTGGGCGCAGTTGGGTGTTCCAACAGGACGATGAAAGTGGTAAAGGAATGGCTAAATCAGGCTAGAATTAAGGTCTTAGAATGGCCTTCCCAAAGTCGTGACCCCATCGAGAACATGTGGACAGTGATGAAGAAAAAAGTCCATGTCAGAAAGCCAACAAATTTAGCTGAACTGCACCGATTCTGTCAAGAGGAGTGGTCAAAGATTCAACCAGAAGCTTGCCAGAAGCTTGTGGATGGCTACCAAAAGCGCCTAATTGAGGTGAAAATGGCCAAGGGACATATAAATATTAGCATTGCTGTATGTATATTTTTGACCCAGCAGATTGTCACATTTTCAGTAGACCCATAAAAGAACCAAACTTCATGAATGTTTTTTGTGAAAAATAAGTATGTGCTCCAATCACTATCACAGAAAAATAAGTTGTAGAAATTATTGGAAACTCTGGACTGCCATGACATACATGTTCATGTACAACTGTATGTAAACTTTTGACCACAACTGTAGCCATGAAATCTCCACAGACAAACATTTACAATTCAGAATGGTTCGCAAAGAGCTCAGTGACTTTGAGCGTGGCACTGTCATAGGATGCCATCTTTGCCACAAGTCAGTTCATGACATTTCTGCCCTACTAGATGTGCCCTGGTCAACCGTAAGTGCTTTTAGTGGAAGCGCCTAGGAGCAACAACAGCTTGGCCGCGAAGTGGTAGACCACGCAAACTCACAGAGCGGGGCCGATGAGTGCTGAAGCACGTATTGCGTAAAAATCGCCTATCATCTGCTGTATCACTCACTAGAGATTACCAAACTGCCTCTGGAAGCACCATCAGCACAAGAACTGTGTGTCGGAGGCTTCATGGAATGGGTTTCCATGGCTGATCAGCTGCACACACGCCTCACATCACCATGCGCAATGCCACGCGTCGGTTGGAGTGGTGTAAAGCATGCCATAACTGGACTCTGGAGCAGTGGAAACATGTTCTTTGGAGTGATGAATCACACTTCACTATCTGGCAGTCTGATAGACGAATCTGGGTTTGGCGGATGCCAGGAGAACGTGACCTTCCAGAATGCAAAGTGCCTCCTGTAAAGTTTGGTGGAGGAGGGATAATGGTCTGGGGCTGTTTCTCAGGGTTTGGGCTAGGCCCCTTAGTTCCAGTGAAGGGTATGCTTAATGCTACAGGATATGAAGACATCTTAGCCAATTGGGTGCTTCCAATTTTGTGGCAACAGTTTGGGGAAGGCCCTTTGCTGTTCCAGCATTACTGTGCCCCTGTGCACAAAGCAAGGTCCATAAAGACATGGTTAGACATGTTTGGTGTGGAGGAACTTGATTGGCCTGCACAGAGCCCTGACCTCAACCACATTGAACACCTTTGGGAGGAATTAGAAGGCCGATTGCGAGCCAGGCCTTCTCATCCAACATAAATGCCTGACCTCACAAATGGTCTTTTGGCTGAATGGGTACAAATTCCCACAGATACACTCCAAAATCTTGTGGAAAGCATTCCCAGAAGTGGCAGCTGTCATAGCTGCAAAGCGGGGGTCCAACTCCATATTAATGCCTATTGTTTTAGAATGGGATGTCCAACAAGCTCATACAGGTGTGATGGTCAGGTGTCCACTGACTTTTGGCCATATAGTATATATAGCCTGCAGTTGTTGCCTATGCACTTTGTGGCTCTGAGGCACAGCTCAGCACAGATGCTAAATCATCCGGTGCAAGAAACAAGTCTGGGAACATTAGGATTGATTCTACCCACCTTTCACATGTATAGCATTCACAAAACTCATTGTTTTCTCCAAAAAAACCATCTCCATAGTAACACGAGATCTCCTCTCCAGGTTCAATGTCCCTCAGCACCTTGACGCAGGCTGTATCTCGGCCGGTTGACACAAACTGTAACAACAAAAATGTTTAGTGAATTAGTGAATAGACTATATTCAAACAGTAAAACCACAAAAGAGGACAAGATGTCATTAGGATTCTTTGAGTGACTCTTACCTTACAATTTGGTCGGCAATCTGAAGATAAAAGGGTGACATAAAACATTATCCAAATGACGATAAGTGCAGAGAACGCATCAAAGAAGTCAAAGCCATATTTTACAAAAATTACACTACGGAACAAAAACACTCCCTGTGGGCTCACAACCTGCAGGGGGAGTCATTGGGGTCGGGTGCGTTGTAAACCGGGCGGTAGGCAAAGGCGGGGTCCTGGGTGTGCGGATCCCCGGCATCGCCGACTGGTTCTAGGGACGTGGAATGTCACCTCGCTGGTGGGGAAGGAGCCGGAGCTGCTGCGGGAGGTGGAGCGGTACCAACTAGATATGGTTGGGCTCACCTCCACGCACAGTACCGGTTCTGGAACCAAATTCCTGGAAAGGGGCTGGACCCTCTCCTTTTCCAGAGTTGCCCAGGGTATGAGGCGCCAGGCGGGTGTGGGGATACTCATAAGTTCCCGGCTGAGCACTGCTGTGTTGGAGTTCTCCCCGGTGAACGAGAGGGGCGCCTCCATGCGACTACAAGTCGCTGGGGGGGGGGGGGGAAGGCTCCTTGGGTGGCATCCTGGAAAGGGTTCCATACGGGGACTCCATAGTTCTACTGGGGGACTTCAACGCACACGTGGGCAATGATGGAGAAACCTGGAGGGGGGGTGATTGGGATGAATGGCCTGTGTTTTATTGTGCTAGTCATGGACTGGCCATAACAAACACCATGTTCGAACATAAGGTGGTCCACAAGTGTACCTGGTACCGGATCACCTTAGGCCAAAGGTCGCTGATCGACTTTGTAATCGTATCAGCAGATCTGCGGCCGCATGTTTTGGACACTCGGGTGAAGGGAGGAGCAGAGCTGTCAACTGATCACCACACGGTGGTGAGTTGGATCAGATGGCGGGGGAGGCTGCCGGACAGACCTGGTAAACCCAAAAGGTGTAGTGAGGGTGAACTGGGAACATCTGGTGGAAGCCCCTGTCCGTGAGGTCTTTAACGCTCACCTCCGGAAGAACTTCTTGTGCATCCCGGGGGGGGGGGGGGTGGGGGGGTTGTTGGAGACATGGAACCTGAGGGGGCCATGTTCAGTGCCTCCATCGTAGACGCTGCAGCTCGGAGCTGTGGTCAAAAGGCTGTCGGTGCCTGTTGTGGCAGCAACGTAAGAACCTGTTGGTGGACACCAGCGGTGAAGGAAGCAGTCCAGCTGAAGGAGGAGGCCTTTCGGGCTTGGTTGGCCCAGGGGTCTCTTGAAACAGCAGACTGGTACCGGGAGCAGAGGGGTCGCTGAAGCAAAAATCTGGGTGTGGGAGGAGTTCGGGTCGGCCATGGAGAAGGACTTTCGGTTGGCTTCAAGGAAGTTCTGGCAAACCGTCCGGCAACTCAGGAAGGGAAAGCAGGGCTTGGGTCGGGCTGTGTTCAGTCCGGGAGAATAACTGCTGACCCAGACTGATGATATTGTCGGGTGGTGGAAAGAACACTTCGAAGAACTCCTGAACCCAACCAGCATGTCCTCTGTGGAAGAGGCAGAGTCTGAAGACTCAGGGTAAGCCTCACCCATATCCTTGGCAGAAGTTGCTGAAGTAGTCAAAAAGCTCTTCAGTGGCAAGGCACCGGTTGTGGATGAGATTCGCCCTGAGATGCTGAAGGCTCTGGATATTGTCCGGCTGTGGCTGACACGCCTAGTCAATGTCGCGTGGAGGTCGGGGATAGTACCTGTGGAATGGCAGACCGGAGTGGTGGTCCCCATTTTCAAAAAAGGGGACGGGAGGGTGTGCTCCAATTATCGGGGTATCACACTGCTCAGCCTCCCTGGGAAAGTTTATTCCAGGGTGCTGGAAAGGAGGCTCCGGCCGATTGTCGAACCTCAGCTTCAGGAGGAACAATGAGGATTCTGTCCTGGCCGTGGAACAGTGGACCAGCTCTTCACCCTTGCAGGGTTGTTGGGGGGGCATGGGAGTTTGCCCATTCAGTCTACACGTGCTTTGTGGACTTGGAGAAGGCTTATGACCATGTCCCCTGGGGAATCCTGTGGGGGGTACTGCGGGAGTATGGGGTACTGGGGACGTTGGTATGTGCCATTCAGTCCTTGTACAAACAACGTGAGAGCTGTGTCCGTATTCTCAGCACAAAGTCAAGCACGTTCTCAGGGGGTGTTGGACTCCGCCAAGGTTGTCTCTCGTCACCGATTCTGTTTGTGATTTTCATGGACAGAATCTCAAGGCGCAGCCGAGGTGAGGAGTGTCTGGTTTGGGGACCTCAGAATTGCATCCCTGCTCTTTGCAGACGATGTGGTTCTGTTGGCTAGATCAATCTGGGAGTGAGTTGCTGCCTCAAGCGAAAGAGTTCAAGTATCTCGGGGGCCTTGTTCAGAGTGAAGGCAAAATGAAGCAGGAAATGGACAGACAGATTGGTGCGGCATCTGCAGTAATGCGGGCACGGTGCCAGTCTGTTGTGGTGAAGAGCTCTCAATTTACAGGTCTATCTACATTCCAACCCTCACCTATGGTCACGAGCTTTGGGTAGTGACCGAAAGAATGAGATCGCGGATACAAACGGCCGAAATGAGTTTCCTCCGCAGGGTGGCTGGGCTCAGCCTTAGAGATAGCGTGAGGAGCTCGGAGTAGAGCCGCTGCTACTCCGCGTCGAAAGGAGTCAGCTGAGGTGGTTCGGGCATCTGATTAGGATGCCCCCCCGGCGCATCCCCTTGGAGGTTTTCCGGGCACGTCCGACTGGGAGGAGACCCCAGGGCAGACCCAGAACCCGCTGGAGGGATTATATATCTCATCGGGCCTGGGACGCCTTGGGATCTCCCAGGAGGAACTAGAGAGTGTTGCTGGGGAGAAGGAAGCCTAGGGGGCCCTGCTTAGCCGGCTGCCATGGCGACCCGGCCCCAGATAAGCAGAAGAGAATGGATGGACAAAAACATCAAATTAATAAAAACTGATACCATGATTGATGAAGGCAGCAGGGCCGAGCCACAGTTGAGCACAGTTCTTGCGTGTGGAATACATGACACTGAAGTCATTCTCCCCGTGTCGAAGTAGCATGTTCTCCTCGCTCTCTGAAAGCTCCGCAATGCATCCAACCAGGTACTCAATCTTATCATTTCTCTTCCTGCAGAACAGTGGTGACAAGACAATTAGAATAAGCCTTTAATAGAAATTGACTTTATACAGTGAAGACATTTAGTCTACTTGTGTAGATAAACCATATTCAGAAATGTATGAGTTTGCTTACCACTCCTTTGTAGCCACAATTTTAGCTCCATTTTGTTCTGATGAATACCGGTTACATGGGAGGATTTCAAAGCCGCTGTCCGTCGCAAACATTCTGAGATAGACAAAGACCTGAAGGACATATGGGCCAGGGTTATTCAAGACTCATAGACTGAAGTTGAAGGAAACGCTGAGGCACAGATGGTGTCGCACATGCTGTTTGAAGAGCTTCTCCTGGGCTTTTGTCTTGTGGAGAAAATGGTGTCTGGACCAATCTCCTGATGTCAAGGCTCTGAAGCCTCTCTCCAGGTTGTCATGTTTCTTGAAGCGTTCGATGATTTCCTTCAGCTCCTCTTGCCTCCCTTTGATTGGCCGAAACCTACAGTGTCACAATATTGCATAAAACTACAAATGGCATCTCACTGCACACAAAAATACTGAAATGCTCTGTATTTCTTTCATACAAACTTTTTTGGTGACATTTTTATTACACTGAGCAACTGACCTGGTGTTCATCTTGTGAGTCTGGAAGCCCAGGTAGGGGTCCAGGATGAGGCTGGTAGTCAGGTCATCGTTCTCACACAGCTCCTTCGCAGTCATACCTGAAGAAGGCACATAGCGCCTCTCTGCCTCCAGGCTGGCCGTTGCAAATCCTTGTTTATATACAAGATATATTCCCATTCAGCAATGATTCTAATAATAATAATAATAATAATAATAATAATAATACATTGTATGTGTATAGCCCCTTTAAATCCCAGCCTTTAAATAATCTCGGCCTTGACTTAATAATTACAAGTCAGGGCCCCCAGAAAAACATTAAATATTTAACATAAAAGTGAAGGACTTTTCATTCAACAACTTTCCAGGCCCAATTCCCTCAAATTCAAGGAGCCAACAGGGCTTACTTTGAGACACAGACCAAGGTTAATTACCTTTTCAACACTGACAATTTTTATAACAACTAGCAGGCTGTACAGAAGCTCAGACAATTAAAAGAAAGGCTTGAATGTGTGAACCCTTCTCAATTGTGCTGTAGCCCATTTACTAACATTCAAGTAAAAATAAATTTCTAAATAACTTCTTCCTATTCTTGCACAAAATCTCAATTCAAGCATGTTCAATGACCCATGTCCATTTTTTTTAAAAACCCTCAAAACAAGAAGTATTGTTTTGACATCCCAGTCTTGTCTATCTCATAATTGCAGGGAATTTTTAACAAACAAGACAGCTGCAGTCAAAAAAAAGTTAGATATTGATGGAACTTTGTTGTTTGTTAAAGAAATAAATAGCTAAATGTCCCACTTACTACGGCTACATCTCCTGCTGCTGGGGTGGCTTTTGTTGGGCCGCAGTGATGCTCGGTGTGAATGCTGAGAGCGAGTCTGACTCACAGGCTGCTCACTGGTAAACTTGCTTCCTTGTCGCCTGCCATTTAATACCATGTTCTTGGATTCGCCCAACCACTTCATGCCCACAATCCCCCTGGTCCAGTTGCATTTAGTCTCAGAGTTGAAGAAACAATTTTCAAACAGGAACCGACAAATTAGACCCTGAAAGCAGAAAATGAGAAATGAAATTATTAACTGGCAATTAAATGGTAAATGTACTGACTGAATTTGCTACAAACAACTGTGAACTCCATTACAAACACAGTTGTGTCTTTCATCAGTCGAAATGACTGAATTGCAAAACAATCAAACAAAATGTATCCGATATATTTAGGCAAGTCAAATAATTTGTGGCAACAGAATACCATGCAAAGATCCCCCTAAAAACTATAAAAAAAAATTAAGGAAAGACACCGTTTAGTCCTATCAAGTTCTCACCTATGGTTCTGACAAATAAAAAACAAAGCCATGCTGAACCTGGTCACACATAAACTGTCCTGCAGCACCACTTAGTGGTAGCCTGAAATTGTGCTTTGGCTTTCAGACAAATGCAATTGTCTGTATACATTATCATCCATGCCATAAGAAGGCATTTACATTATACAAGGTTGATTTGGAACACATATTTAATTTGAGGTGTGGGCCGTCTTGGCTAAATTGTTTTCCAGTTAAAACTAATGTTGGCTAAAAGCTAACATTAGCCTATCTAAAGACCCAGGCCTAGACACAAGCGTTCAAAATAAGAACACTGAAAAATGTAACGCTTCGCAGACTTTATTGACAGAAAGTTGCTCATACATGACAGACGTTGATTTCAGTGAAACCAAAGGCACGCCAATAGAAATAGGATGACCCAAGCTGTCCGTAGAGGTGCAATATTGGAGTTTGTCGCCATTACACACAATCAAATAGGACTTACATTGTCATGAATAGGACATGGAGGGAATTGCGACTAGTTAACGTCCTCTTAGACGCTTGTGGCTATAGAAGGCCGTAACTGGCAGATACTTGAACGACACGAAAGGCCAGGCCAATCTTAGATAACAATTAATCTGTTATTGTTTGCCAACATCTGCAATCTCCGGCCATCCACATAACATGCAAGCAAAGCCGGCATTTGGCCACGCCAATCTAAGATAAGTTTGCACCATGAAATAACGCCGTTGGAAACTAAACAATGAATCAATGTTTTGGTGTTGTCGTTTGTAATTAGCAAGTTATAGCACGCTTGCCTCCAGAATAGATGGTAAATTAAAGTCCATTTGGGAAGCGTGATCAAATAGACTTGGACACAGTAGGGGGCAAACCTTCCCATCAGTCAGGATAAACTGTTCAATTTAGGGGACTACAGGACCCTGATAAGTACATGTATTGGCCAAGTTTTACATTAGCTTTCAGCTAGCAACGAACTTAGCAAGCTAGTTACCTGCACTATTACCATTCTTCGTTAGCCATTGTGGCTAAGTAGCATAACACATAACAAAGTCATGCGATGTATTTTTCCATTTGTTTGACTTACAAAAATACCCACACAACCTAGAGAAAGTCTTGCTAGCCCGCGAAGAAACAATTACTTACACATTTGCACAAATTTCTTCCCAACAAACGAACCTTTTAGAGCTGTAGTAAGGTTCAACCCTGCCTGTCGACCTCACCACGGTTTATTGATAGCCGTAGTACGTTTGAGACAATTGAATCAGCGTCCTGTAATATTTATATTCAATAATCAAAGTACAAATAAACACATATAGCCGATGTCCTGCACAAAACAACCGTAGCAGCTAGCTAGCTGCTTATTGTAGTGATTATCAGCCATCCGAGAGCGTTTTCACGCATTGACAAGGATGTGAATCGACTAGAACAGAAACAAAACAAATAACTCACTCACTCGGCGTTTCCTTCACCGACACACAGAAAACGAGTCGCTTATCCACAAAAAACGTGTATTTGGCCCTAAACCCTAGTTGATAATATCACGGGAAACACATTTTTTTTTAAAAATGTTCATTAAAATTCAAGATGGCGGCTAGCATAGAAGTGTGAGAGAGAAGGGCGCAGCACTGCCATCCAAAAGAAATAGATCCACTAAATACGCAACCGTTCGTCTCTGTCGGATTCAAATCAAATGCACGTACTTATGAACCCCAACTATCCACATGGTTGTGAAAACGCAGCTAATTTGGTGTATGTTAAATAAGACAGACTCGTCCCGTTGTAAGACGAGAAACAAATTGTCGGACGTATACAAAAGTAGTGCTACATCAACAAACCTCTCTTTCTAAACCAACTGTGGTAGATAGGCAACGAACGATTGAGCTTGAACCCTGCAGGTCCAGGGTAACAAGTGAACTAACATCTACCTGAAAGTGAAAAATAACACATGCCGCACGCTTCTGTATTTGGTTCCACGTCCCAGCCCTATAGTATTCGCTTCCACGTCCCAACTATCTATCTCTACAACTCTAACATGAGGCCTATGCCATATCTAATTGGCGAGTTGAAAAGTTTTCCCCCCTTAACTTGATTTCGACTCTGCTCTAATAACCATGAGTGCATTATTTCCAATAATAGACCTATTAAAAGGAGCATTCAATATACAGCATTTTTTGTGTAACATATCTTTATTAGGTCAAAAGGATGAAATCATAGACAATGAATTGTTCAACAATCACTTCGTGCTGATACCCTTACTCACCCACCCGCCTACTAACAAAAGTAATCTGACCGTGTCTATAATTCTATTCTCTACCACTGTATTTAGCTTCTAATGCCAAATTCAAACTTTCTGTCACTGCGAGTGACCGTGTGATGTAACTCTTGTCATCCGCCACTGACCCCAGAGGGCTTCCACGCACACCCCAAAATTGCACGGACCATGCGCATTGGATGTGCACTGACTGCACATGCTGCAGTCAGTGCAACAATGCAACAATGTGACCCACACCTGCCACCGTGCACTCATTTTATGTACCACCTACGTAATTCTTGGTTAAAGTACAGAGGTACAAGTTAAGATAAGGTTGTGTTGTTGTGAGGCCACCATTTTTTTTCTGAATGTGCATGGATCTTCTTCTCCTACTGGATTTATATGGTGGTTGGCAAACAATGTCATCGTATGTTACCTTATGGAATGCAGTATGGATCAGGAAACGTGCATCCAAACACATTGAAACAACTAGATTGTAGAATGAATGTAACCACGTGTGCGTCCACGCAACATCAGCTGCCTGCTTTGCAGTGTGCAGTAAGTATGTAGGAGCCTTAACTCTCACTCCAGTCGAAATAGTGTAGCTTCCTTACCAGCTTGAAGGGCAAGTAGGTTCAGCCCAGGTGTGTAGCAGATATATAACAGATATATCGTGCATGCAACACCTCCAAAGGGAGGCACCCATTTGAACTCCAGTTGGTATAGCATAATCCCTCCTCCCTAACCTGAAAAGCGCAAGCCATGCTTTTCGGGGAGAGGTGCTGATTTGCCAACCTCTTTCAAATCTCTAAATCGATCTGGAGATTGTGACATCTGCGAAGAACAGCTGTCCCCACAAGGGACACTCCGAGCAATGGCTTTGCCTTGATTTCCTGTCCATAAAGATGTGGAACAGAGGGGGATACAAAGTAAGGCCTTGCCAGAGTCTAATACTGACTCCAAAGGGACTCGCCTTAATGCCAAGAATGCAGACAGACACATTTCTCACTCAGGATGTATAGGGACTGAATGGCCTGCATGAGTGTCCCATACTCCCGCAGTATGTCCTACAGAATCTCTCAGGGAGCACAGTCATATGCCTTCTGCACATCTATGCAGACGTATTGGTTAACTCCCAAGCACCCTTGATCATCTGCAAGAGGATGAAGAGTTGGTTCTCTGTTTCACAGGCAGGAAGAAAAATAGATACAAAACCTGTTCTATTCCAATCTTTATGTACCACAGCTATATATTGCTGTCTCTCTTTCAACAAATGTAATTATTGTAAGTCACTTTGGGTAAAAGCTTCTGCCAAATGCCGTAAATCCAAATGTAATTTGCGATGAACATCTAGCCTACTTTTAGAGTGACCCTTCAATAAGGGATGCCAAGTTAGGCCACTTATAATAAAGCATAAAATTGTTACATTTCATGAGTACCATATTTAAATTATGACAATGCAGAATGTAAATGTAATTCCAAATTCAATTATCACCCAATTGTAGTTGGTTATGGCTCCCACTATAAAGGTAACATGATGCTTTTTATGGCACATTGACAGTGTGCCACACAAAGCAGATCCTAACAGGGCCAGGTAAGGCTAATTTGGCCAGCCAGCCACCAACCACATTCCCACAGCAGCATTTATTGCTTTTTGGTTGAAGTTGGATAACAAAAGGGGTGAAGACTTCCTCACATTAAGTTGCCAGTGTCCAAGTCAATTGAGTCAAGTCAAGTACATTTTATTTGTATAGCCCTGTGGAGTGTGTGTGGTTGGTGGCTTGTTTAAGCAGCCTTACCTGAGAGTCTGAGGTTGGGTGAGGCTGCACACCTGTTGTGCACTGGGTAAACAGTAGGTGGCATGTAGCAGTGACTTTGCTTCACTGGCCAGTGTACTGGAAATGGAACTGTTATGTATTAAGTAGAGGAGGCAGTAGAGGATTTGTTAATAATGGGAGCAACAATTATGGGCAAGTTGGAAGAGGTAGCACATTATGGCTTTAGCAGGGAATATCAGGGAAACTGCCAATGAAAGGGTAATGGGACATTATGGATGGATATATAATTAGAAGTGATCAGTTTCCAACACAAAGGTTCCAAAGCTTTGGCCAATTGTTAAAAATAGAAGAATATGATAGACCTAGACCTTTGGGTTTTATTAAAGCTAAGTGTGATGAATTAACCAATCCATGTAGGGACAACCTAGAAAAACCTAGTTAATACATGTACAGTAAATAATTGAAGGAAATGGGGATAACTCAGTACACAGTAAATCTGTCTTTTCCCTAGAAGAAACATGTGAAACAATGTGAAACAAGCTGGAGATGTTTAGATGAGCTTTAGATGAGATACTGGAGGAAATCCTGAGCACTAGTGAATATGGAAGGAAGGCGCAATCCCTTTGAATGGAAACTTTCAGTGGTAATCCTCATTTTGAAACCTGGAATGGTGTGTAAAGTGTGTAAGATCATGGAAAGAATGTTGACAAACAGATAATTTAGAGACACAAAATGCCATTACTCCAATTAAGAGGGTTTAGGATGGGGATGAATACAACAGACTAGAAATAGGGCAAGCTAAGATGAATCAAAAGAGAGTAATGGCTGTTTTCTTTGACATTGATAAATCATATGATAGGTAAAGAAATAAAGACTTCTCATCAAATTACACAATGCTCGTTGAATCATACAATTGAAGTTTGTGGGGAGGGGGCATATTCAGTAGATGTGGATAATGGTACACCTCAAACTAGTGCAGCTAGTACTATGCTAAAAGGAATCATTGTATTCCAAATTGAAGTGGGAGGTCATGCATGATCATTAAGAGGGGAAGGAAGCCACAATCACAGTCCGCCTGAAAATGTGCGAATGTGTATCTGACTCATATCCCGCCCTGTACACGGCCAAATTCAACCATAAATGGTCAACGCAAAGCACCACATGAATACTGATACACATAAACAACCTTTGGATGCTAATCTGATGCGACAGCCCCATGGCGCCGTCTAGTGGTCTGAATGTCTTCTGGCCAAGGATCATTAAGACCGATCATGCTCGGATATGGCTGCAGACAAGATGGCGGACCTCCACTAGTGGCACTTCTGCAGTTGACAGTGAGTCATGTGACTTCAGCAGCTGAAGTTGATGCTTTGTGCATGTGGGTATAAGACATGTGGCACAAGTATTTTTTGCTTAGGAAGTTTCCTGACTGAGTGAATGACATGGAAGTACCTAAGTGGCAGCCATGATTGGCTGCCATACATACTGCTGTGGTGAAATTACAATCATCCGAAGATAGACTACAAAAAGTGCATCTTACATTAGAAATATATTAATTAATTACCATTAATTCATTAACATTGAAATTGACTTGAATGTTCATGCCGCAAGGAATTGTGGGATGCCACTATCGTCTTTCCTTTCGTAATAGAAGGTCCAGTGTATCCTACAAACACGCAAGTTAGTGCGAGGGTTCGCAATGGGAAGGGGGCCGGGGGAGGGGGAGTATGCAGCTCTGAACTGGTGGGTCTTGAATCTCATGCGGAAGCTGGTTAGCGACTCTGCCATCCTGACATCAGCCGGGAGCTCATTCCACCACTGCGGTGCCAGAACAGAGGAGAAATGGGATTTGGCAGAGCGATGTTTGCCTGTTCTTAGTGAAGGTGGTACCAGTTGTCTAGCCGAAGTTGTTGAGCAGAGTGCTCGGGCTGGGGTCTGACTAATGTTTGGAGGTAGGTAGGGGCAGTTCCGCTGACAGCCATGTAGGCCAGTACCAGTGTCTTGAATGTAATGCAAGTGATTACCGGGAGCCTGTGTAGGTCGCAGAAGAGGGGGGTTACATGGGAGAATTTTGGTAAGTTGAACACCAGACGCGCTGCTGTGTTTGGATGCGTTGTAAGGGTTTGACTGCGGAAGCAGGGAGTCCAGCCAGAGAAAGGTCTGTGCTGCTTCACGTGTGAGGAAGGGCCAGATCCTACAGATGTTGTAGAGAGCAATTCTACAAGATTGGGCCAAAGAAGTGATGTTGGTGTTGCAGGACAGCTGATCATCCAGTACCAGGCCAAGGTTCCTTGCAGTCAGTGTAGTGGAGACTTCGGTGTCCTCGATGGTGACAAGTAGGTCCATCTGAGGGCATAAGCATGAAGCGAAGCTCAGCCTTGTCTAGGTTAAGCTTCAGGTGGTTGGCAATGGTCCATTTGCTGATGTCAGCCATGCATTTAGAGATCCGTGTTGTAATTTGGGTGTCAGAGGGGGGGCAAGGAAAGGAACAGTTGGGTGTCGTCTGAGTAGCAGTGATAGGAGAAGCCATGGGATGTAATTACACAGCCTAGACATCTAGGGGCGGTTTCGCAGACAAGGCTTAAGCCTAGTCCCAGACTAAAATGCTGTTTGAGCTGGCTTAACTCTGTCACTTGCACAGACTCATCTTAAAATAGTCGTAGATTTAGCCTGTTCTGGATTAAACAAAGCCGATTGCAAGAGGGAGGATCAGAGCTACTCTAGGACTAAATTGAAGCTTAAATTAATCCTCCAAAGCGGCAGGTTTAACCTCTGCTTAGTACTGTTTGTGAAAGGGAGCATGGACTGTTTGGGAGCATGGACTATTTGGAATATCTAAATGAAGACCAATATGCACTACAGGGGCCAGCCAGACGAGTACTTGTGGATCGAAGTAATCCATTGAATCAGTTTGATGAAATAACTTTCAGAGACCGCGTTCGTATGTACAAAGAAAATGCATTGGAGATAATTACTTTGCTTGAGCCTAGACTTTCCCCCCTGTCTCAAAGAGGAAGGCCTGTACCCAGTTCTCTCCAAGTTCTGATCACTTTGAAGTTCTTGGCATCTGAAATCTTTCATCGTGAAAATGGTGATTTGTGTAGTGTCAGTGAAGCTACTGTGTGTAGAGTAGTTCACAAGGTCTGCAGTGCCATTTGTGAACTGAGGAGTCTCTACATCAAGTTCCCTAATGCTGTTGGGCAAGCCAACTATAAAGTGCAATTCTATGAATATGGGCACTTCCCAGGAGTGATTGGCTGTATAGATGGATGTCATGTTCCCATTAAGTGTCCATCAACTACTGATGCTGAGGAGTACAGGAACCGTAAGAACTGGTTTTCCATCAATGTTCAGGGTGTATGCACTCCTAATTTAGAGTTTTCAAACATTGTTGCCCGTTGGAAAAGTGCAACTCACGATTCACAGATTTTCCTCAATTCTTCATTGTGTGCTCAGTTTGAGAGAGGACAACATAGGGGACGACTACTTGGTGACAGTGGATATGGTCAGAGTACCTATTTATTCACGATACAAAGATACAACAGAGCGCATATTCGCACTAGAGGGATGGTCGAGGGTATGTTTGGAGTATGGAAAAGTCGATTCCAGTGTTTACGCAATACACTTCGTTTCAAGCCAAGAAGATGCTGCAAGGTGATCATTGCTACAGCTGTGCTGCACAACTACCTGAAGCTGCATGACTGTCCTGATCCTCCAATGGAAGATCAGCATCATGCAGATGTGCCCATGGCAGTGGCAGGCAATGACCAACGAGGACTTGCACACAGGGCTGCTTTCACATTGCAGCACTTCAGCTAGACAAGATGCATTTAACTATGTAATCATTATGGCTTATTTTTGCTTTAATGTTTGTTCTGTACGAAATGTAAATAGTATGCAGCAAAATTAAATGAGTGATTCAACCAAGGCTGATTTAAAATGTAGTTTGTGGTGACAACAATACTCACACTCATGCCAAATGACTAAACATTTATTTTCACCATTTTTCTTCATCACGTTCATCAGCATATCTGGTATACACAGTTGTGTCATTACTTTCTCTTTCTTGGAGCAGCTCTCTCTTCCAACTTCATATCCAATTCCAACTGTAGGATTCTCATTTTCATGTCATTTTCTTCTTTCAGATATTTCATTTTATGCTCATGAAATTCTCTGGCTAACTTTTCATGCATGGGCATCCTTTTTGGTCTCTGCTGGGAGGTGGTGGCATCATCTTTTCTCTGGGATGCCATAGCAGATGTGGAGGCTATACACTGACTGTGCATTGGCTCTTCCAACATGATGAGATTAGTTTCCTCTGGAAAAAGAACACTGTTAGAAACAAATATGGTCCATAGAATGAAATAGAAATAAAGATGGACACAGACAGTGGAATATATTTACCAAAGGAGGTAACTGATTTACTTTCTTTAGTATATTTACCATTTGAGCTCAGTTCATGTCCACTGTCCAAATGGTCATCGTCTGGTATACCATCCAGAAGTTGCTGGTCCTCTATTATTCCAGACAGCAAGTCACCCAATTAATCTGTCTTGTCTTTTCTTGGTAGTCCACCACCAGTAGTAAATCGCTCTCTTCTGGCCTGTGCATTATTCCTTTTTAAATGTAGTTTAAGGTTCTTCCACAGAGTCTATGAAGGCAGATATCATTCAATATAAGTGATGTCACAAAAATATGAATGAGAAATGTGAAATACTGATAATAATGAAGATATTTCATACCTTCAGTTGCTGTACTGTTCTTGTGGTTACATTTTCATTTGCATTGAATTCACTGCAAATTGTAGCCCAAGCACTCTTCTTTTGCTCAGTAGCAGTAGTATGGTTCTTACTTTCAATAACTGGATTGTTTGCCACAATTTGTTTTAGTACAGTTTTTTCATTTTTTTTCATTTTTGCTTCTGCCATTGTTTGGTCTCAAAATTCACTCCAGTAATGGTGTTTTCAATTCCATTCCGGGTTTTGATGAGCACCATTAGACCAACAGCCTTTGCTCCTACTTAACCTAATGAGGCTTGACCCAGGTGTTCTCATTTAAGCTTACTCCAGGACTCCATAGTCTACGACTAACTAAGCCAGATTTAAGCCACGTTCATGCAAGCCACTTAAATGTCC
This sequence comes from Coryphaenoides rupestris, assembly GCA_002895965.2. Taxonomy (NCBI): domain Eukaryota; kingdom Metazoa; phylum Chordata; class Actinopteri; order Gadiformes; family Macrouridae; genus Coryphaenoides; species Coryphaenoides rupestris. The sequence goes on from PIJE02000151.1 coordinate 114,980, forward strand.
TAGTTTAACTAGTCCAAATTAGGCCTACTCCTGGCTTAATCTAAGCCTTGTCTGCGAAACCGCCCCCTAGTGTATAAGGAGAACAGAAAGGGTCCTAGGACTGAGCCTTGGGGAACTCTGGTGTCATGGGTGCAGGGTCTGGGCAGGGAGTCATTCCATTTGACCTCATAGGTTCGATCTGTCAGGTTGGAAGTGAACCAGGATAACGCAGATCCAGCAATGCCAAGCTCTGGGTGTAGCGGGAGGGAGGATAGCAGCAGGGATGAGAGGAGGTATTGTCCTTCACCTTCTGTCTAAAGTAGGTGACAAAGTCATCAGCTGTGAGGGAGGAGGTAGGGAAGGTTGAGGCGGGAAGAGAACATGGTGAAAAGTTTCCTAGGGTTGGAGGCGGAACAGTTGAACTTTGCAAGGTAGAAGGCAGATTTGGCTGTTGACACAGTAGAGGTGAAATCTGAGAGGAGGTGGAGATCATCAGCAGAGTTTGATTTCCTCTATTTCCACTCTGCTGCCCGCAGAGTTTCGGACAGCCAGGGAGGGGGAGGAGTGGATCGTGCTGGTCTGGAGGTAAGTAGACAGAGCGAGTCGAGGAGGAGGAGAAAGAGAATGTCAAAGTGGAGGAGGCTTCCACTCCAGACAGTAGGGAGAATTGTTCAGGGGGTGGTAGTGAGGAGAGGACAATTGCGGAGAGAGTAAAGGGAGAGAGAGTTTTCAGGTTTCTGTGGGAGGTGACGGTGTGAATAGTGGGGAGGGAGGTGGGAGATTTCATGGGGGGGGGGAAAGTGACAAAATGGTGGTCAGCCACAGGAAAGTGGGTAACGGAGAGTGCAGGTTGAATTGGTTCCTGGCTCTGTGGATGGAGGGAGAATGGGTGAGTACCAGGCCAAATGTGGCAAAAAAAATTATGAATTCAGGTGAATGTAACTTCTCTGGCTGGATGTTCAAGTTCCCCAGAACGACAAGTGGGGTTCAGGAAAACAGCTGAGGAGAGCATCCATCTCGTCAAAGATGTCGCCGAGAGGGCCCGGTGGTCGGTAGATCACGGCAATGTCGAGCTTGATTGAAAGGGTAACAGAAACAGCATGGAGTTCAAGTGCAGATCGGGTCAGGTGTTCCAGGGTAAGACCTGGTATGACCACTTTGGAGAGATGAGGAGTCCCGTTCCCCCACCTCGCCCAGAGGGTCGAGGGGTGTGGGAGATTGCCGACTAGCAATTCCAGAATCCCCCTCTGTCATCAAGAGCTGTGTAGGCTGTGTAGGTTCATCATTGGGTAGAGGAGATTGGAGGGTTTGCAGCACCGAGTGGAAGGCCTTCTGCTACAGTAAGATGTCGTGACTGTAATGGAGTCTAGGCACATGGCTAGGATGGGTGGAAGGAAGGAAGAAGCTGGAGGTGTAGGACTCCCTGGACGGACTCCCGCAGAAAGACTCCCTTGTCTATGTGCGACAGAGTCTTATTTTGTGGGGCCTGACAGTTTACGCTGAGATACTGGCTCTGTATTAATAGCTACGTTTGCAAGGGAGGCTAATGCAGGGTTAAGCTCCTCCTCGCTGTCGAGTCAATTGACTACAGCTGAATGGCCGAAACTGGGTGATTATCCCAGTCAGCACAACGATAGGGAGGAGGCCGTTTACACCATTCTTCCTTTGACAATCACCATTAATATGAAAAGTACGTTGGTAACGTTATTAAATAGCCCTGTCAACTCTGCAACAACAGCAATACCAACCCTGCAATAGGTTAGTTTGAGAATAACTATGACAAGATTAGCTTTTATGAAAGGTCAGCTTGAGAATAACTACTTCAACAATAACTACTACAAGATTAGCTTTTAAGAAACTATCAACACGACCACAACAACAGCAAAAAACCAACACTGCAGAAATATCTCTGCCAACACTACTACAAGATTACATTTAGGTATCCTCTACTACAACAGCAAAACCAACACTGCAATAGGTTTGTTTAAGAAAAATAGCTGTAACAGCACTGCTACAAGATTAGCTTTAAGAAAATAGCTCTACCTCAGTGTTCAGGCCTAAGCGGACCTCAGCCAGGAGTGTACCCACATAGCAGCCATGTGCTCACAAGTGCAATGTTAAGGAGAAGACATTGATTGCAGATAAGAATAATGTTATAGCTTTCATATGAAAAGTTGTTGCACAACAAGAAATGGAAAAGTGAAAGAATCAAGACAGTGGTGAAAGCTTCAGATTGTTTTCTAGGTATTAAAGAGAGAGCTGAAGATATACATGGGATGTTGATGATAAATACTGATGGAGGGTCTCAGAATGCTATATAACCTTATAATGGTATACCATCTTTTACAATGGAATGCTAGAAGTCGTATTGCAAATAGTCAATCATTTAAAAAGTTAAACCTGGTATTGTTTGCATTTAGCCTCACCTTGATTTTATTATACCTGGATATGAGTCAGTAGAAGATAAGAAGATCTTTATTAATCCACATATGTAATGGCCACACAACAGGAAGTGGTGGCCGCCAAACACACACACGTGCATGCAGGGAGGGTGGCCTGTGGAAATGCGTCCTCTGCATTTAACCCATCCTGCTGCCCCTCCAGAGAAAGTGAAAGTGCAAAACAATTGCACCGGTACAATGAGGTCAACACCGACTAAGAGGTAGAATTAGGTGAAGTACCCTTAGATTTAAGAAAAGATCAAATTATTCTGACTGTGATATACAAGGGGCCGTGGTTAGCGCTGGCAGGTTGAGAAAAGGGGAGTGGAGCGCAAAACACCTGTGATTGACGCAGCTGTAGGGGATGGGGTTAGTGTAGTGAGTGTAATTAGCGTGATGATGCACCTGACATTCTTACCAAAGTAAGAGGCTGGATATTGACCATATTCACACGGTGGCCATTTTAGCTCTGGCGTCACGCTCAGGGTGGGAAAACAACTGATGTGTGCCAGATTGTAGCTCATACAAACGTAGAGTAAGAGGTAAACATCTGTAATTTCACCAGTTCCCTTCCTTCTCCCCAGCCACACTCTCTAGTTCCTCCTGGGGGATCCCGAGGTGTTCCCAGGCCAGATGATATATATAATCCCTCCAGCGGGTTCTGGGTCTGCCCCGGGGTCTCCTCCTAGTTGGACATGCCCGGAAAACCTCTAAGGGAGGGCGCCAGGGGGGCATCCTAAACCGAAAGTCCTTCCCCATGGCCTCCCTGAACTCCTCCCAGGTTCCATGTCCCCAACCTCCCCCGGGATGCACGAGAAGTTTTTTTGGAGGTGGGAGGACCCCGCACGCCCAGGACGCACCCGACAGAATTTGAAACTGGATAGTTTTGTGGGTGTTACCGGACAGAAGGACGTGGACCGGGGTAGTCTGGTGGTTGACAGTCCCTAGGAGATGGCTGATGAGGGTGCTAGCAGGGACCGGGCAAGGAAGGGGAACACATCCAATCCCCAACAGTCAGGCGAGTTCCTTGTCAATGATGCTGGCGTCGGGCGTGAAACAGGGGTCTTCGCAGGGAGGAAGGACTTGCTAGGGCGCGACTATCGATACCAACATTGGTATCGGTATTGATCAATACTTGCGTGATGAGATCGATACTTAAGTTTCAGTTTCTATTTTCTACGTTCAGTACACAACTCCCGTTACATCATAGTGGTTGTGCATGATGTGCAGACAGCCAAACACTGCTCCTCTCACTCACTTCGCTCATGCCCCTGCCCCTCCTCCCCTGCTATACTGTGAGTGTTGCCGGCCTGCAGTCACTCAGCGCACTGCTGGATGATGTCAGAGAAGAAGAGGAGCGCCGTTTGGTGTTGTTTTACAGCTATAGACCACAATACTGCAAGCTGCAATGTTTGCAGAAAACAAATTAGGTACTCTCAACTCAAACATTTCTCAGTTCTCAAGTAATTATTTTGTGCAGATTTCATGTTTGCAAATTGAGTTTGTTGATAAAATTGCAAATATTGAGTTCGTTAATAAAAGTATTTTTTATTATGATCATAATCATGATAACTAATGAAAGGAAAAATCACAAAATCGTTTTGTGATTTCGCTAATTCCTCGCAAATTTTTTATTTTCAATCAAACACTTCTTAAATTATGACGCATTGCTCTCCCCTACATGAAAGTAGATAAGCTGCTTTTCTAAGTAGGCTAAAAAGTATCGGTATCGGTATGTGGATATAAAATATAGAGAACAGAGAGCTATATTAAAAGAATCACTGAAAAGTGAAGGGGTACATAAGGGTTTCAGGTATTTGGTATTGGTTTGCTTAAATTTTTCAGTTTATAAAGATTTCTATATCGATAGTTGGTTAATTACTTTGGTTTATTTGGTTGCTGTGTTTTGTTTGCTATGAGGAGTAAGATCCCTGATTCATACTCCTGTTCAGACGGTGGCGCTAATTTACCGATACGTTGCTTTTTAACCAGACAAAACGCACCAAAAGAAGAAGAAACGAGAACTCCTGGCGAACTCTCGCGTTATTCTGCATTACTCGTATATATTGCGACGCCTCCATTTTTCTGTCTTTCCTTTGTCTCCTTAGCGGTGGAGGTGCAACAGTAATCGGTAGTCCCGAATCTGGGTTCATCCGACACCATCACCAACCAGGCTGAACAGAGCGCTACTAGAACATCGGCAACATGCCTCCTAAATTCGACCCCAGCGAAATTAAAGTTGGTATGTGTCACTTCTCTGATATAAACTGTTTCAAAGAGTCAAGATGGAGCCAGTGTCCTTCCGCTTCGTCTATGTCTCCTCATCTATGAGGTGGGCAAGGAAAATGGTAAATATAGGGAAACCTTTAGTAGCGCTGTGCCCGCTGTTAGTATTTTGGCCTTGGGTAATGTCGTTGTACCGAGTTTGGTCCCGGTTCCAGTATGTGACGGTCTTGAATTGCTACGCCACCACGTGTACGAGGCAAGCTGTGCAATGTTACTCCTTAGCTCGGTTGCCAGGATGTGATTACTTTGCAGTTATTAATATAGTCCCACGTGAATGTATACCGGAGCTTTCAGAAGGAAGGCGTTTTTTATCTCCAAATATCTTTCTATATTCTTTAATTGAACGCTTCAGGCGGAGTTTCTCATACGTGACGCGTTGATCGTTGAGCTATAGATGTGCACTATTTGTACGAAAATGCATACAAATATGACTGGGGGTGAATTGGTTGCCAACTTGGTGCTTCGAATGGTTAAATTTATGCACAGTAGTTTGTATAAAGTTTACATATTTAGTCGAAGCTGAATTGTGGCCAGCGGTGCATAATACATTGGTGATAACTGGAATGTCACAAACGGTAGTATAGATTAGTTGGCTGTATCTACTCTAGATTCTAGGTCAAAATGTTCATTGGTGGCCAGTGTGTACTAGAATGCCTTAAAATGTTGAGGGCACTGAGATCTATTCAATCTTTGCATCAATGGTGGGCAAGCCTGTGTTGAAGGTTGGCTGTAGCCTTTGTACTTTGTAGAGATCTGTTAGGAATAACATGTTGGGGTTCTCATTTTCAGTGTACATGAGATGCACTGGAGGGGAAGTTGGTGCCACCTCAGCCCTTGCTCCTAAAATTGGACCTCTGGGTTTGGTAAGTTTATTTATATATTTTTTTGTCTGATTTGCCTAGCCTCCCGCCACTATGCCTGTCTGTGAGTGACTGAGTATAATCCAGTGGAGGCTCAGATAGACCCAGCTCTAGGAAGCAGTGCTGCCCAGCATAGTGGGCACCCCTGTGCCGAAAGACCTGGTACAAAATTTATTCATTTGAAATAACTGCATAGTTAAATCAAAAGAATTACTCAAACATCTGCACAGCACTTATGACCCACTTAAACTACAAAACTGTTTGACCTTGCATGCTTTGCAATCCAATTCATTCTGATCTTGTCTCCTCAGTCTCCCAAGAAAGTTGGTGATGACATTGCCAAGGCCACTGGAGACTGGAAGGGCCTGAGGATCACAGTAAAGCTGACCATCCAGAACAGACAGGCTGCGGTATGTAGCTGGTCAGTTCCAGGCCCACCTTCACTGCCTACTCTAGTTTGACTCCTTGGCTTGTTTGTGGACCCTGATATCTGCAAGCTGAACTGTTGAATGTTTGTTCCTGAATTTAGTCCTGATTAGAATCGTCACAATCATTCTGTCACACTTTGTGTATGCAACAGTCTGTATAAGATGACATTTTCCACATTAACATGTCTTCTAGGTTGAGGTTGTGCCGTCTGCATCTGCCCTGATCATCAAGGCTCTGAAGGAGCCACCACGTGACCGGAAGAAGGTCAAGAACAGTAAGTAAACATTTTATAACCAGACAATAAACTGCTTGTTGTCAAAAAGACAAAGATGTTGATGAGAGAAAAACATGCAGCCTCCCGCCACTATGCCTGTCTGAGTGACTGAGTATAATCCAGTGGAGGCTCAGATAGACCCAGCTCTAGGAAGCAGTGCTGCCCATCATAGTGGGCACCCCTGTGCCGAAAGACCTGGTACAAATTGACCAACTTTATAATGTAGTTGTCTTTTGTATTGCATTAAATTCTGTGGGGAACAATTGCAGTGGCAAGGGTTTGATCTTGAACCATTGACTGGAGATTGTTTCAAATTTACTTTCTCGTTTCTAGTAAAGCACAGTGGGTCCGTGCAATTTGACGAGATTGTAAACATCGCCCGTGTCATGAGGCATCGCTCAATTGCCAGGGAACTTTCCGGTAAGTTCTGATAACCAATCTCATTCAACTAATTTCCTAAAGAAAAAAAAAACAACTTGCTCAATATAATTATGCATCAGGCTACTTTTTGATTCTGGTAACTCATTAACATTGCGTCAAAACACTTTCTTAAGGAACTATCAAGGAGATCCTGGGAACTGCTCAGTCAGTAGGCTGCACCATTGACGGACGCCTTCCCCATGATGTCATTGATGACATAAACGATGGCAAAGTTGAGTGCCCAGCAGAGTAATGCTTGACAAAAATAAAGTTGAAGTTCAACGTGTCATCTGGTGTTTCCCAGCTCTATTTGGAGTGTACTCCATCAGTATGGCAAAACCAGAAGGTCTTGCTTGACAGAAATATTGTGAAAGCCTCGGCACTCAATGTCAACATGTTGCATGGTTAGATTTATGGTATTGAATGGCAACTATCAACATGTAAAACTAGATGTTATTAAACCCCTGAAGCCTGAGGCATCGCCTTGTTGGGAATTTGCTCGGATGTTTGTCTTTACTGAATTGAGCATCTTTGCCTGGGAATCAAACTACTGGTAGTGATAGTTGTTGTGCAGAATCAGACCAGGTAACATGCAGCCTTGTGAATGTTTCTAAAGACAACGTGCAATAATGCATGTCACATGCCAGCTGCTACAATTGTAATTCCATAAACAAAGGTGTTCAAACAAGGCTAGTATTTATATTCAATTGGGTAGTTTGTTGAGTCAAGCTTGTTATGTTGCTCATCTAGGACCAGTTATTCCTCATGAGGTAGAATGAAAGGGTTCAGCCATGACTGATCATTGCCAAAATCATAAACTAGTTGAAATAGATTAGAATTTCATTTGACTGAAAATTGAAGGTATGAGTTAAATTGTCATTTTAGTTACTACTGTACTACAGGAACACGATACATGAAGGACTCATGCCAGGTGTGAGCGTCATCAGCCATTCCAGCCAAGTGTTTTCAAAAACGGGCAGGAATAGCCCCAATTTAACAAGTTGGTGTCCACCTGTGTGTGGTTTAGAGTCAGCCCACCAGTTGCTAGTCCCACTGGGTAGGCTTATCTAGCCAGCAGACTCCAGGTGGACACTCCCACTTGTGATGTCAAGGGGGGGCATTCCAACCCCTTTTTGAAACCGCTTGGAATGGCTCACCACACTAGCACCTGGTTTGTCTTTAATGTAACAATCATACCGTTGTATCTTGACATTGATGTCTCAGGTGATTTTCTCACCCAGTGCTTGTAGGGGGGGAGGAGAAAGTGCTGGTACTCACGTGTTGGTGTGCATATTGGTTGGTATCACATTTCTACAGTGAAAAGATACTAGCTGTTCACAAATGTATTCTCTATAGTATGTTCTGGTGTGGTATCACGCTCTTTGCACCCTTTTTGGGCCAGGCTAACATTGGCATTTACATTAGACTACAATACTTATGCCACTTTTCCAGTGCACAGCCCGACTCGAATGGTACCTGCTCCTTTTCCACTCCAGATCTAGCACCCCTACAGTCCTACACAGAGGGGTGCCCCCTCTGTGTAGGACGTCAGTGAAACTATTTAGCTGGCTGTCACAGAAAGACAATGAGACCTGAACACAATCACAAACTAATCACGTAACTGTTACAAGTTAAATATGCATTTTCAATAATGGTAAAAAAAGATGATTCAACCTCATAGCATCAAATGTTCCATCCATTAAATTCTAATGACTTAATGTGTAAAATAATGAATGGCAGTTCCGATGAGGGACGTTATTCCGAGCCTACGTGTGTCTCGGTGTAGGTAGGCACATGTTTTGGAGATGTTAGTTTGAGGTTTATTCATAACTAAAATAAACTCATCAAAAGCAACCTACTGCACTGCAAGTAAACATTGGCTTGTAGCACCAACTATCAAGATTAAAGATCAATACATGTAACAGATGTAGCAATAACTACATCAATAAGGACTGGGAAAAACAAATAAGCCATTTATATTGGCTATGTACCTCTGCCAATGTGTTCATTTTTAAGCCGTTATTTATTTTACAATTGTTTTAAATCAACATTAACGCTGTATTTAGACAGTTTGCATATCGCCTCAGCTCGATGGAGCAGGTATTAAAAGAACCAGGTATCCGTTTTAGCCTGGTGGAAACACTGAAGCGAGTCGAGCCAGTACTATTCAGTGGAAGCGGCAGACTGCATGCTGCCTGAAATTGCCTCAGAACTAGTCTAGCTTTATGTAGAACAGACGTTATGACTTGTCGAGAATGGGAACAATTGAGCATCACGTAGTGCCCCCTGGGTAATGTATTTAATGTAGGAAGAGACGCAGAGCCTGACATTGAGAGGGCAGAAAAGAGTACCGGCAGCCTGTGAGAAGTCCCACTGCACTGCTCACACCCAATGTCAAGATTCTTACTTCAGACCAACCTAAGGGACTTTAGCTTACAAGAAAGACCACAGCAATGAGAAAGCAACACATGTGCATCTTTATGTAATGTTTTGGAACATACCCTAGCTCCTATGACCAAGAGTAAAGGTCCAGGACTTGAAGAAAATCCCTCTAAAGTCCAGAAACTAAAGGTTCAGTGAGGTAATCAATAAGACAGGTTTGCATGTGTTTCGAAGTTTTTGAACACAATGGTCAACATTAGTTCTTCAAAGTTTTGCCATCACTCAATAACCTCAAAAAGGATCATCAGAGTGCATTTCGATTTTTGATGGCTCGTCATGTGACAGTTGGATAAGCTACAATAAGATTCAGTTATCCAATTCCTCCTCTGCGTCATGTTCAGCCTCTGGCTCATCCTCCATCGGCTCTTCGTTATCCTCTTCCTCTCGACTCTTATCGTTATCCGTCTCATCCTTCTCTTTTTCTTTGCGCTTCTGCTCAGACACCTCCTTCTTCCCCTTTTGGCCCTTTTTGTAAACTATTGAGTAGGAAGAAACAATTCTAAAGAGCAAGTAACCAGGCATCTTACCACACAACATCTCAATTAGGATTATCTCAGGATTATACATGATAGATTCCACAAGATGAAAAAGTTATCAGAAAAACCTTTCAGTTGCATGCATTATCAAACACTAGAAACAATTCACCACACTAACGGTCCTGTATACATGACAAACAAACCTTCCAGTGCTTCCCTTAGAGGCTCCAAAAACCGGTCAAACTCCATTTCCTCCATGGCAGCCAACACATCTGCTGCATTCAGAGTTTTTCTCTTAGCTTTCAGAGCAAAATTGTTTGCGCTGCCAAGTTTACACAGAAATCACCAAATTAATATCATTAGATATTTCATGTTATGGCTGGTATATACAATTATTTTTCACAAATGTGATTTCTTATACAATTAGCATTTAATACGGCAATAATACATTTAAATCCAAATTACAAGTGCAAGTTTTTCTAATAATCAACCTCATGTTCCAAACATCACAATACAGGACAATTTTCTTAAGGTAAAGCTGACAACTAGGCTACATGTTTTAAGATGTGGTGGTGGTGGGGAGCATTCACTGAGCGTAATTCTCTTACCATGAAGTTGCATACAGAACAAATACACTGGCTGCTTGTGATATAGCCCTCCTTGCTTCTTTTGACACATTAACGCCATCCGGTAGCTGTTGAACATAAATGGTCAGTGATTATTACCCAACAGTGTTAATCAGGCAGGGTAAACAAAACAACTCCAGACGTAATGTCCAACTCACCGCCTCTTTAATTATGCGAGTAATAACAGCGTTAGGAAGGTTAAGGTCCTCTGGTCTTTCTGCCATTTCAGATCACTGAATAACGATGTAATGAAGCAGTAGTCCCTAGCCAGTGAATGATGGAGGTCTGAAACTCCCTTCCACTACAAAGCTAGTAGCTACAAATAGCGAACGTAGCAGACCTGTTGTTGCCGTTAGACATGTGACTGGACCACACAGTAGTGGAAACACTATTGTAGCATCGCAGTTTGTACAATACTGTTGTGAGTTGACAAATGTGAGACCAAGTAACGGATCTCAATAACGCAGACATAAAAACAATTGTTATGGAAGGTTTCCCGCGACCAACCATGTGTCTGCACTGTCACCTTTCAACCCTGACCTCCTGCTGCTTCTTCTTCTATTCTGCTGCTGCATCATCTTCTTCTTCCTCTTTTAGTTTAATGGTGGTTGCAACCATTACTGCATACTGCCACCTACTGTACCGGAGTATGTAGAATGTGCTATTGTCCCTGGACTACTTTACAGCTTTAGCAATACTTAAATAATAAATAATAATAATAATAATAATAATAATAATAATAATAATAATAATGCTTAAAGAGAGAAGAAAAACAAAACAAAGACAAATAAAATCAACAAATAAACATAGCTCACTAAATTCTGTGGTATAATCAGTGGTGGACAGTAACGGAGTAAATTTACTTGAGTACTGTACTTAAGTACGTTTTTTGAGTATCTGTACTTTACTTTTTTTGAGGAACTTATGACTTTCACTACTACATTTGAAAGACAAATATTGTACTTTTAACTCCACTACATTTCTAAGAAGGGTCTCGTTACTCGTTACTTTTAAGTATAGCTTTGAAGTCAGCGGATGAAATGTCTTTTCTTTTCTAAAATGCAATCTGCGTGTGATTTGTTCCTCGCGCATGCGCTTCTCAGATCGGGTAGACGTTACTCAGATAGCTGAGTTGTAATGATGGCTACGAGACGCAGAAGACGAGTCCACACCAGTGCACCCATGGCCATGTCTGAAGTCCATGTTCGAGGTGGTCGAAATGAAGAATGATTCATATCGTTTTAAATGTTTGCTTTGTCTGCCACGCACAAACTTCATCACCGCGTACAAAAACTCAACGTCCAACCCGAGAAAGCATGTCGAGGTAAGTTAACGTTATGTAACGTTAAACATTTAATTCCAGAGAAACATTTTAAAAGAAGTTTTTTGTGCTTGTAGTAGTTGCAGTTTTATGTTATGGTTGGTCAAGTTGGACATTTTATGGATTTTTATGGACTTAAAGTTGTCACATTGGGACCAGGTCCTGTGAGGCTAGTATTAGTTAACGTTAGCTAGTGAAAATGCCGAGTTGACTGAAATAACGTTACTTGATAAATAAATAAGGTAAGTGGCTAAGTTTGCCAGCTAGCGAAAATGTTGAGTGATTGAGTAACCTTAACTCAATATCTTTTTTTTATCTCAGCATTTTCGCTAGCTGTGGATTCAGGTGTGTGTGTGTGTGTGTGTGGCAAAAACAACCTAGCCTACAACATTAATACTTGTTTATCCTTCACCAATATGAGTTATATAATATCAATATAACCAATATAACCACAGGCCTATTTAACTGAAGTTATTCACTGTCTTTTCCAGAGGAAGCATGGATGTCAGCTGAAGAAATATAGTGAACTGACTACAGCTGCCTGCAAAAGAAAGGCTGAGGCTGGGACATCTTCCTCAAATCTCAAACAGTTGAAGCTTGAAGAAACAAAACAAGTGTCTCAAAAGTGTGTTGACAATGCAGTTCTCAACTTTATAGTTCAAGGTCTCCAGCCCTTTGCTCTTGTTGAACAGCTATCATTCCAAACCCTTATCCAAGATCTACAGCCAAATTGCACTGTCATATGTCATACCACTGTACGGCGTAAGATTGATAAAGCCACAACAGTAATGAAGGAGCAGGTGAAAGTAGCTATGAGGAAGACCGGATACATAGCCACAACAACTGATTGCTGGACTGCTAGGAGGAGGAGTTTTATTCGAGTTACGGCACATTGGTAGCCTGGAAATCCAGACCCACATCTAGAAAGCTGTAGGGTCTGGTAATGAGTAATGAAAATGGCCCAATTCGAGGGGTGGCACCAAGCATGCATTTGAAAATATCACTGCACGCAATTGGATAACACTACGACCAATCAGAAGAATACATGGGGTGACGTATCCAGAGCGACGTAAACAAGTTTGTTTTGGAGAATAGTTCGACAGAGAGACGTAAATGTAGCCTAATGGAAATGGAGCCACTAAACGACTTTTGCCGTTTTTGCAAGCAGAATATGAGAATAGTTGGTTTGTACAGATACTCAGTCAACATTTTCGATAGCCATCTTGCAATGTTTACTGACTGATTCCGGACTGATTCCGTCGCAGCGCTGTCGTCATCTATTTAGCCCGCTTCTGGCCCGCCTATATCAGATACACCGATGTGATTGGTTTACGTTGGATCAACAGGAATTGGTAATGAACATATTACTGATCACCAGAGTGACTCGCTGAGCAAATTCAAATTGTGCTCTTGCGAGAACTCTGGATTTCCAGGGTAGCACATTGGCTGGATCCCAGAAGTTTTAAGAGGCATTCTGTTGGCCTTGCATGCAGGCAGTTGAAAGGCCCTCACACATTCGATGCCTTAGCATGTGCATTGAATGACATACACTCAGAGTATGAAATCCGTGAGAAAATAGTTAGAACCACAACTGATAATGGCTCAAATTTCATTAAAGCCTTTCGTGTCTTTGGAGAAGATGATAACAACAACGTTACTGCTGAAGAGGTAACCGAGGAAGAAGCAACTCAAGATGATATGAAGATGAAGGCCTTCAGTACCAACTCCCAAAGCATCATCAGTGTGTTTGCCATTTGCTATTGCTACAATTTGGTGGCCATGGTGGACGCCAATAAGGCAAATAAGACAGAGGCCTACAAGAAACTGTCGAGGTCAGCCTTCTCCAAGTCTCAGGCTCTCTGGAATAAGACTGCGAGGTCCACTACTCGGTGCCTGTCGTGGCAGCAACCCAAGAACCCGTTGGTGGACACCAGCGGTGAAGGAAGCTGTCCGGCTGAAGAAGGAGGCCTTTCGGGCCTGGTTGGCCCAGGGGTCTCCTGAAACAGCAGACAGGTACCAGGAGGCCAAAAGGACCGCAGCTTCAGCAGTTGCTGAAGCAAAAACACGGGTGTGGGAGGAGTTCGGGGAGGCCATGGAGCAAGACTTTCGGTTGGCCTCAAGGAGGTTCTGGCAAACTGTCCGGCGACTCCGTCGGGGAGGAGAACTGCTGACCCAGACTGAGGATATTGTCGGGCGGTGGAAAGAACACTTTGAGGAGCTCCTGAACCCGACCAGTACGTCCTCTGTGGAAGAGGCAGAGTCTGAAGACTCGGGGGAAGTCTCACCCATATCCTTGGTAGAGGTCACTGAAGTAGTCAAAAAGCTCTTCAGTGGCAAGGCGCCAGGTGTGGATGAGATTCGCCCTGAGATGAAGAAGAACAACAACAACAACTTTATTGATCCACACTTTTATGGTCACACAAACACAGCATGCTTGAAGTGGTGGCCGCCAAACACACACACATGCAGGGAGGGTGGCCCGCGGAAATTAAGTCTCTGCTTTTAACCCATCCTGAGTTATGCTGCCCCTCCAGGGGCAGCCAGGAGCAGTGGGCAGCCGTTCTTGACAGCGCCCGGGGACCATCAGCTCCAGATCTATCGTCCACGTCTTGGTCAGGGACTTGACAGGAGAAGCGATTCTTCGCATGTTTTTAAATTGGGGTTCTTTTACTCCGTAAGGAGACCCCGCGGAGCACGGGGAGAACATGCAAACTCCACACAGAAAGGCCGGGAGATAACCCACCTGGGCACCCCCGAGTCAACAGCGCCCCAGGCGGGAATCGATCCCAAGACCTAGATGCTGAAGGCTCTGGACATTGTCGGGTTGTCGTGGCTGACACGCCTAGTCAATGTAGCGTGGAGGTCGGGGACAGTACCTGTGGAATGGCAGACCGGGGTGGTGGTCCCCATTTTCAAAAAAGGGGACCGGAGGGTGTGCTCCAACTATCGGGGTATCACACTGCTCAGCCTCCCCGGGAAAGTTTATTCCAGGGTGCTGGAAAGGAGGCTCGGGCCGATTGTCGAACCTCAGCTCCAGGAGGAACAATGCGGATTCCGTCCTGGCCATGGAACAGTGGACCAGCTCTTTACCCTCGCAGGGTTGTTGGGGGTGCATTGGAGTTTGCCCATCCAGTCTACATGTGCTTTGTGGACTTGGAGAAGGCCTATGACCGTGTCCCCCGGGGAATCACGTGGGGGGTACTACGGGAGTATGGGGTACCGGGGCCGTTGGTACGTGCCATTCGGTCCCTGTACGAACAAAGTGCGAGCTGTGTCCGTATTCTCGGCACAAAGTCAAGCATGCACGTGGGTGTTGGACTCAAGGTTGCCCCATGTCACCGGTTCTGTTCGTGATCTTCATGGACAGAATCTCAAGGCGCAGCCGAGGTGCGGAGAGTGTCCGGTTTGGGGACCTCAGAATTGCATCATCTGCTCTTTGCAGATGATGTGGTTCTGTTGGCTACATCAGACCGTGACCTCCAGCATGCACTGGGGCGGTTTGCAGCCGAGTGTGAAGCAGTCTAGCTCAATCTTTTGAGCTAGTCTTCTCCTTTCTTCCCTATAGGCTTACTTCCGACAGTGCATGAATATATGATCTGCATCCTCCGTAATGTTTGTGGTGGAAATCTGTTAACTGATAAGAAACAACTCCGTCACCAGTGGATTTTAGACCAGTATAGTAGACAACATTTATTAAGTATAAAATACATATAATCAGCGCTGATGGGTTATTCTCAGTCAGACACACTAACAGTGGGGTCTGAGAGCGAAGTAGCCAAAGAGACAAAGGAGTTTGTAAGTCTTATAGCCATTTTCCAACCCAAACATGGCAGGGTGTCAAAGGAGATATCTCTCCCTCTCTCGGACCGTTCCGGTCCACAACATGCCCAGGTGTTATCTTAGAACAAAGGGGGCATAGAGGCTCCAGAGTTTTCCTCGTTAGTGAGGGCACGGTGACATACAACTTTTGCATGAAAACAGCCCTCGCTACAGATGGTACAACACTTTGGAACATTAGTTCACTTAAGGGTTCATGGCAACCATAAACCCTACATCAGTTCACTTACAGTTTGTGGCGAGACATTAACCATTCGCAATGTGTCCTTGAGAGGAGATGCTTTGTTAGGAAGAGAAACATATGCATTCATAATACGTGACTATACTTATGTATGTAATTTTCCATTACAATGTTACATTCAGAACATTCATCTGATATACTTTTCCCTAGCAGAAACAATATTTTATTTAATCCTGTGTGGTCAAACATTAGTCTAGTTAAAAGTAATATCTCCTCCCTTCTATTTTCTCTGAACACACCCTGCTCATTGATGGTTTACTGCACATTTTCTCCCGCTGTTATCCCTGTCCCATCTGTCCTGCCATTTATGAAATAGTATGAAATATTTATTGCTCCTTTTTCACTTAGACATTTGTTAACTAGGCCGTGTTTCCCATACATTGATTTATTTGTGGCGGCCCACAACAGAATGAAAACTGAGCTTTAATGATCCCACCCCCCTCTAAATTCACCAGATTATGCCATTTTTTACTTACTCTATCCATGTTGAGGAAACAGTCTGTTCCCCGTTATCATTAACGTTACCGCTAGTAGTAACGTTAGTAGTCGGAAATGCTTCATTAAATCAGAAGTGTTGCCACCCGCGCCAGCTATGGTCTTATCACAAATATTTCTTTTTGCACCGTCCCTACTTTTTACAAAATGTAACCAGACCTTGGACCGTGGTTTTGACATTTTTCCACTCTCCGCAAATGCGCTCCCGAGCAAATAATCACACATCCACATGGCTCACTGTTTACATGCGTAGTGACGTAGTAACGCAAGGACGCGTTTCTTTTTCCATCCAACCAGCAGTCACTACTTCTTCTTCTTCTTCTCTGGGTTTACTGGCGGATCGCAAACAATTTTAAAGGCTGTTCCATACTCCGCGAGACGCGAGAACAAAGTTCTCGCACCTAAGGCCCCGCCCACAAAATGACGTCATTTTGTTCTCGCAGACCTAGGTCAGGTGTTCTCGCAAGATGTTCTCGACACATCAGCCGGGCCGAACTTTGTTCTCGCGTCTTGTCCGAGAACTATTGTGTGATTGGTCAATTTGAAGTGGGCGTGGTTAATGCGCTTTCCGCCAGCGCAGAAGTTTCCTGCTGTGGGCGGGGCCTTTGAGGAGTTTCTCGCGGAGTATGAAATGTCCAGGGCGGCGAGAACTTTGTTCTTGTTCTCGCAGACCTAGGTGCGAGAACAAAGTTCTCGCGTCTCGCGGAGTATGGAACAGCCTTTAGGTGCATACTGCCACCTAAACCAGCAGTCACGTTCGATTTTAGAACAAATATAGTGATTGGATGAGAGGAAAAAAAAAAAAAAAGGTACCGAAGTTTGGCACCGAATGTTCTGACCTCTGCCGGTGCTCGGTAGTACCGCAGTGATTCGGCCTAAATATAATGGCTTGCCTGATGTCCTTGCTCATTCTTTTCCCACTCTCTTTAATACCAGTATGTTTAGGTCTGTTTCAGGTCTTGGAAATAGCCAGTGGGGGAGGACATACTAATAGGGGTAGGGGAGTTAAAACAAATATTTTCCAACCCATATTCTTCTGATTTAGCCTTTATTACCCAGCCAAATCCATTACCTTTGAATCTGCTGTGTTCCCAGCATTCTTGAATTACAATCTTGGTAGAGTTTTAATTTCCACACCTCCGTAGACAACTCCAGTTTGTCAGTGTAGCAATGTTAATTGCCACAATGCCACTTCCGTGGCTTGTTCGAGATCTTCTACCGAAAGGAGAGGACGGAGTCGATCTGACAATTACAACAGAAATCGCTCATGCGCATCTAAGGTAGGTAAACTCAAATCAAGAGAGCTTTTCTTGTAGAGGGGTACAGCCAGAGGTGGAAATACTGCCGTACTAAAATATTCTACTCAAGTAAAAGTACTATTACTTTGATGAAATTTTACTTAAGTACAAGTAAAATTACCAGTCTAAAAATTTACTCAAGTAAAAGTAAAAAGTAGCTTGTTTAAAATGGACTTAAAGTAAAAGTGACTTAGTTACTTTTTTAACAATGGGAGGGGTCTCTCCTGTGTAGTGCAAAAGGACAAGGGGACAATCTCAAACTAGTTATTAATTAAAGGAAAATCTTTACAAATTAAAGATAACTAATTAAAGAAAATAACAAAATATGAAATGGCAACACAACATTTAAAAAACGTAGGGAGGTATAATGTGTCATTTTAGTTCAGACCATCCCATAAAACATTTTCAAACAATACAACTATTGAAGGTGGCATAAGCTGTGGATTCTGTAGACTATCTGTTGTGGTGCGCTCCTCCCCAGAGCGTACCACCGGCGGCTCGGGATCCCAGCCCGAGCATTCCCGAGACATCCGAGCGTGCGAGATACGCCCTGCGGAGGCGATTACGGGGGGCACCAGGTGTAGCAAATCATAATCATGACAAAGCGTCTACTTAAGCCAGTCCTGAACAATACAGCGTTGCTAGAACGTACTACCCCCTCGTCACTAGCTCCCCGGAATGTTATTGAATATACAAATTGTACAAAATGTAAATAACATGATTTTTTATAATAAAAGATAAAAAAATTTAAAACTAGCTCCCCGGTGTTCTCCTTCCTCGATCCCACGTCTGCTTCGTCTCCGTGATACCCCGTTGATCCTGAGTCCTCCTCGGACCCGCTCCTCGCTCCTCGCTCCAGTGTATCCCTCGTCCCTCTATGGACCCCAACCCTCCTCGGACCCTCTCCATGCTACCCTACCGGAATACCCCTTTCCCCGCGGACGGACCCCCACAGAACCCCCTGACCACCGGACTGCCCCAATTCTCCCTAAGCCCCGCGTTAAGTATTTTGTTTTGCTAGATTAGGTTTTGATATTTATTTTCTTATATAGATATATCTATATATTGTACCGGCCAGGGGGGGGGGGCGTGGCCACCATACGGCCGCTAGATGACGTAAGGGGCCCCGAGGGATTATGGGAAGTTGTGTGTGTGTCACGTGTTGTGGCCATGCGGTTGAGTTACTGCAGGAGTTCGAGTGATGCAAGTGGTTTTCTGTTCTTGGTAGAATAAAAAGGTTAATTATATTCCGCGTCCGCCTCCTCTCTGCCTGCTCCTCCGCGGTGTTCGTTACATTGGTGTCAGAAGTGGGATTAAAAAAAAAATGGACAGCGAACTCCGCGATATTGAGGACGCTATTCGGGAGATGGAGCGACGGGTGTATTTCCCAGTTACACCAGGTGGCGCCAGCACGCCAGGGCCGCGTGCGACGAGGGAGAAGCAGCTTCGGGGGCCACTCGGTGGCAGCCTACGGGAGGCCGTCCGTCACCCAGTGACCGGGGTGGATACTCCAGCGCCGATGCCTGCCATGCCGAGTTGCAGCCAGGGGATGCTGGTAACCTCCCCATTAACAGAACATGACCCACCGGCCAGCTCCCCGCCCGCCCTGGGGTCATACAGAAGCGCAGTAAAGCTCCCACGATATGGCGGAACCACACCATTGGGGCCGTACCTTGCCCAAGTGCGGATGGCGGTGCAGTTTGGCCGGTGGGGGGACGAGGAGGCGGCAGTTCACCTGGCCTTGGCGTTGGAAGGGCCGGCGGCGCAGGTCCTGTTAGACCTCCCCCCAGTGGACCGGGGTAGCTTCACGGCCCTCACCGCCGCGTTGGAGAGACGATTTGGTCAGCGCCTCTCCGCCGAAGGAAACCGGGAGGAGCTGATGAACTGTTATCGGCGGGAGGGGGAGCGTCTGGGAGCACTGGCTGCCGACGTGCGCCTCCACACCCAACGTGGATATCCCCGTTTCAGTCCAGCTGACCAAGAGGACCTCGCCCTCCACGTTTTCCTGCGTGCGTTATCGCCGGAGAGCCTGCGGCAGCATGTGCGGCTTGCTGCCCCCCGGTCGCTGGACGATGCGCTACAGGAGGCGGAGCGAGCAGAGGCCATTTTTATGACCAGAGCCACCCCCCGACGTGGACTCGCTACCTCCCCACGTGTCCGGGTGACAGACCATGAACTGCGAGAGGAGGATGACAACGAGGTCTGTCGGGTGTCACCCCAAACTCCCACACTGCCAGGAAGATCACTGCGGGATCCCACCCGTTGTCATCGCTGCGGTGAGGTTGGTCACCTCGCTCGGGACTGTCTGGCACCCGCACCCAAGCCTCGCTCCTGGCTGCCGTCGGGAAACGGGCGGGGGGCGGACCAGCGAGGGGAACCCTGCTCCCAAACCCAACTCCCCTTCAAGGCCGATGCACCCTGGTAGGCCGCCTGGGCCACACCAAAGGGCTCTTCGTGGACTGTGAGCTAGATGGCCAGGCGTGCCGAGCTCTGGTGGACACCGGGTCCAACATTACCCTCGTCCGCCCGGGGGTCCTGCAGGGCACCAAGGGGGTGCTTGCCGCAGCGTGGACCCCTACTGCGGTCCAGATGAGGACGGTGACGGGGGAGCGGGCCAGCATGGAGGGCACGAAGGCGGTGCACATCCGCATGGGGGACCAGGAGATGGTGCAGGAGGTCTGGCTAGCCCACATCCAGGACCCGTGCATCATCGGCCTGGACCTGTTGGACCGTTGGGGGGCCCGGATCGATGTGTCCCGAGCCAGGCTCACCATTGGCGCAGAGACCTTTGTGCTCCACACCGGCCTGGGAGAGGGAGCTCGGCAGAACTGCCAGACGGTTGCAGCCCCACCGTCCATGGCAGCCGCCAGGGGGTCCGCGACGGCAACCGCCAGAAGTCGTCGACGCCAGCCACCGGGGAGTCGTCGACGCCAGCCACCGGGGGAGACGGCGACGCCAGCCGCCGGGGGGTCGTCTACGCCAGCCGCCGGGGGGTCGTCTACGCCAGCCGCCGGGGGGTCGTCCACGCCAGCCGCCGGGGGTCGTCCACGCCAGCCGCCGGGGGTCGTCCACGCCAGCCGCCGGGGGGTCGTCCACGCCAGCCGCCGGGGGTCGTCTACGCCAGCCGCCGGGGGGTCGTCCACGCCAGCCGCCGGTGAGTCGTCTACGCCAGCCGCCGGGGGGTCGTCTACGCCAGCAGTTGGGCATGCCACCATGCTGCCCGCCTTTTCTCCCTCGACCGAGACCTGTCGGGCTGTCCAGGAGCTGTGGAAACGGAGCTGTGAGGGGCTCGATGATCACCAGCGCCAGGAGCTGAAGAAGCTCCTGGATGACAACGTCGACCTCTATGCTGCCAATGACGAGGATTGCACGCGGACAAGGTTGGTCCAGCATTCCATCGACACCAGATCGTCGCCACCCATCCGCCTGCGGCCTCACCGTCTACCCCTTGCTAAGCGGCAGGTGGCGGAGGAGAAGATCCGGGAGATGGCGGCTGCAGGGGTCATCGAGCCATCCGACAGCCCGTGGGCAGCACCGGCCGTCCTGGTGAAGAAGAAAGACGACAGCTGGAGGTTCTGCGTGGACTACCGCCGACTCAACGCTGTCACCACCAAGGACTCCTACCCCCTGCCCCGCATTGACGACGCCCTGGACTACATCACAGGCTCCGGTTGGTTCAGCTCCTTGGACATGCGCAGCGGCTATTGGCAGGTCGAAGTGGCCCCAGAGGCCCGGCCAAAGACTGCATTTACGATTGGGCAGGGGTTGTGGCAGTTCAGGGTCATGCCATTTGGTCTCTGCAACGCACCTGCCACATTCGAGAGACTGATGGAGCGGGTGTTGGCAGCTGTCCCACGTGACCGATGTGTCGTGTACCTGGACGACCTATTGGTGCACGCCAGCAGCTTCGAGGGGCAATGGCTAACCTGCAAGAGGTTTTCACCGCTATCCGGGGGGCCGGGTTGCGGCTCAACCCAAAGAAGTGCCACCTGCTCCGTAGAAAGACCCTGTTCCTGGGACATGTGGTCAGTGCACAGGGGGTGGCCACTGATCCAGCGAAGGTGGCTGCAGTCAGGGAGTGGCCAACACCATCCACCATCGGTGAGCTGCGGAGTTTTCTGGGGCTGGCCTCCTACTACCGTCGATTTGTGCAGGATTTTGCCACCATTGCCAGCCCCCTGCACCGTCTCACCGACAAGGGCCGCATTTTCGCCTGGAATAGCGCGTGCGACGCAGCCTTCAACCAGCTCCGGGCCGCCCTGGTTGCGGCTCCCGTGCTGGCCTATCCAGAGGTCCAGCAGGCCTTCATTGTGGACACCGACGCTAGTAACGTGGGGGTAGGGGCTGTCCTGTCCCAGAGACGAGGGGACAGGGAGCAGGTGGTGGCCTACTACAGCCGGGCCCTGAACCAGGCAGAGAGGAACTACTGCGTGACCAGGCGGGAGCTGCTGGCTATGGTCCGGGCATTGCAGCACTTCCGACCCTACCTGCATGGGAGCAGGTTCCTCCTGCGCACCGACCACGCCTCGCTCACCTGGCTCCTGAACTTCCGGAATCCGGAGGGCCAGGTGGCCCGGTGGCTGGAGGCACTGCAGGAGTATGATTTTGAGGTACAGCACCGGCCGGGGCGTCAGCATGGCAACGCCGATGCTCTTTCCCGGCGTCCTTGTGCGGCGATGGAGTGCCGGTACTGTCAGCGACTGGAGGAGCGGGGCCAGGGGTTGCCGTTGGTGGCAGCTGTTCAAACCGGCAGCGGCGACGGGTGGCTGCCGCTATCCAGTCGGGAGCTGCGGCAACACCAGGCTGCAGATGCTGTGTTGGGACGAGTGCGAGGCTGGCTGGAGGAGGGTCGTCAACCATCGTGGACGGAAGTGTCTGCTGCGGGGCCAGAGGTGAAAGCCTACCATGCGCAGTGGGGCAACCTCGAGCTCCACGACGGGGTGGCACACCGACGGTGGCAGGCTCCTGGGCAGGGAACCGACCTTCTCCAATTGCTGGTGCCTCAGTTGCTCCGCCCCCAGGTCCTCCAGTTGGTCCATGGGGCTGCGGGGGCGGGGCATTTTGGGAATTCTAAGACCCTGCACCGTCTCCGTGGGCGGTTCTACTGGCCTGGGTGTCGACAGGACGTGGAGCTGCATGTCCACTGCTGTGACCTCTGCACCGCCAAGAAGGGGCCTACCCAGCGGTCTCACGCCCCCTTGCAGCAGTACTTGGTGGGGGCCCCGATGGAACGTGTGGGGGTGGACATCCTTGGACCTTTCCCCACCACTGACACCGGCAACCGCTACGTGCTCGTGGCCATGGACTACTTCACCAAATGGCCGGAGGCGTACGCGGTGCCGGATCAGACGGCAGCTACCACCGCCGAGAGACTGGTGGAGGAGATGTTCGCTCGGTTCGGGGTCCCTGCAGAGCTCCACAGCGACCAGGGCCGGAACTTTGAGTCCCAGGTGTTTGGCGAGGTGTGCAGGCGACTGGGGGTGAGCAAGACGAGGACCACGCCATTGCACCCCCAGAGTGATGGGTTGGTTGAGCGTTTCAACCGCACCCTGGCAACTCAGTTAGCCATTCTCACCAGCCACCACCAGCGGGACTGGGACCGCCACCTGCCTCTCGTCTTGTGGTCCTACCGGACTGCGGTACAGGAATCCAGCCGCTGTACGCCTGCTGCGCTCATGCTCGGGCGGGAACTCCGAACACCTGTGGACCTGGTGTTCGGCGCCCCGCCCGAGCCGGAGATTGCTGGGGGCGCGGAGCTGGACTACTACCGTCGGCTGACGGACCGCCTGAGGGTGGTCCACGAGTACACCCGCCAGGCCCAGGCCAGCTCAGGGGTGCGGCAGAAGCGGGCCTATGACACCCACTGTCGGGGGCAAGCCTTTGCGGTTGGGGACAAGGTGTGGGTGTACTGTCCTACTCGCACCAAAGGCGTGTCCCCCAAGCTGCGCAGCCACTGGCGCGGGCCGGCCGAAATCGTGGGGCAGATCACAGAGGTGGTGTACCGGGTGCGGATGCCTGGACGGGGTCGGATGGTGGTGCTGCACCGGGACAGACTTGCACCATACCGCCCCCTTGCTCCGCTTGCTGTGGAGAAAGGGGGCCGCGGCAGCCCACCATGCCCCGACCAGCCCTGTCCTCCTAGGAGCCCCGGACGGGCTGTTCGACACCGACGGCAGCCCGAATACCTGCGGGATTTTGTTTTGGGTGATGGGGTTGTCGGGGACGACTAACCCCTCAAGAGGGGGCTATGTAGCGGCCAGGGGGGGGGCGTGGCCACCATACGGCCGCTAGATGACGTAAGGGGCCCCGAGGGATTATGGGAAGTTGTGTGTGTGTCACGTGTTGTGGCCATGCGGTTGAGTTACTGCAGGAGTTCGAGTGATGCAAGTGGTTTTCTGTTCTTGGTAGAATAAAAAGGTTAATTATATTCCGCGTCCGCCTCCTCTCTGCCTGCTCCTCCGCGGTGTTCGTTACAATATATATATATATATTCATTATTTATATATATATATGTTATATAGAGAATAGATATAGACAGTTTGTATTATTAGACTAGTTAGTGATTGTCTTTAGATATATATATATATATATATTAGGGCTGTCAAAGTTAACGCGTTAACGCCACCATTTTTTTTTACGCCATTAACGCAATTACGTAGTTTGACCTTTTGATTCGTTTATCACCGAAGTACTTCAAGCAAGGACATGTTGTTGTTTAGGACATTGGTGGACATCACAGATATTGCGCCAAAGATGCGCAATGACGCTACCGTGAGGCGCGACGGGCTTCAAGTCAGCGTCTCTGGGGGGGGGGGGGGTCCGTTAATTCGCGGTTCTGATGGGGGGGGGGGGGATCTGTTAATTTGCGGATCTGATGGGGGGGGGGATCCGTTAATTCGCCGTTCTGATGGGGGGGGAGGAGGGTCCGTTAATTCGCGGATCTGATGGGGGTGGGGATCCGTTAATTTGCGGATCTGCTGGGGGGGGGGGGATCCGTTAATTCGCGGTTATATTTTCCATTCATATGGCTACAACACAATACACTGCTTTTCACGTGGAAAAATCATTCAAGTTTGAGCCAATAAAAAACTTGAGATGAATCGCGATTAACTACACAAAATCATGCGATTAATCGCGATTAATAATTTGTATCGTTTGACAGCCCTAATATATATGTTAGGGCTGTCAAACGATAAAAATATATATATTCATTAGTCAGATATAGATAGTTATTATTCATAGGATAGTTATTTATTGTCTTTAGATATATATATATATATATATATATATATATATATCTAAAGTATTTGATACCTACTAATTACATTCCCTGAGTATATAATAAATACCCTTGGGAGCTTATACAGTTGTCTGAGTCCATCTTCTGTTTGGTTTTGTCACACTGGCTTCTGTTTCCGGGTACGGGCGTAACACTATCCTTCTTTTCTTCACCAACAAACACCAACAACAGATACTGCAAATCTATGAATCAAAAAGTGTTGTGACTTTCCCTAAATGACCAAAAGAAGACCAAAATCTAAGTATCAGGGACATTCAAGATGTAAGACAAAACTGTGCCATTCTTTGATATCATCCTGTGCTCTTCCTGTGGAATAACAAAACATGCCAAATAAACTCCAAACATGTCATATTTCTTAGCAGCATGGCAGCTGCTAAGAAAAAAACGACCTACTCCTTTTCCACTAGAGATCTAGTAACCCTATAGTACCCCCTACGTGTAGCAGGACGTCACAGAGACACCACTATTTAGCTGGCTGTTTCTCACAGCAAGGAGACAAAAAGAGACATAAAATCATCTCAACTATTTACAAAGTTAATACAAGTTACAAGGTGAATCTGCGGCATTTTTGATAAGAATCACTATGGTAAAAAAGACGAAAGATTCAACCCTCAACCTCATATAGCATCAGATGATGCTCCGTCCATTCAATTCTTTGTAAAAATATAGTGAATGGCAGTTCAGATGAGGGGGACAATATTATATATTATTGTAATATGTATGCATGTGTGTGCCTCTGTGTCCTTTTGGAGCGATCTTTACTACATCCATGTTTTAGGGACGTGGCTATGTACCTCTGCGAATAATATGCGTTTTACAATTGATTTTACAATTTTAATCAACATTAACGCATTATTTAGACAACCCCAGTTTACATATCGCCTCGGAACTAAAGAAGTAGTTTCCCGCTCTAAAGCGAGTCGAGTGGAGCCGGTACTATGGAGTGGAAAAGCGGCAGACTGTATGCTGCCTGAAATGGCCTCAGTACTCGTCTAGCATTATGTAGACCAGAGACTCAGTACTAGTCTAGCATTATGTAGACCAGCGACTCAGTACTAGTCTCGCATTATGTCGACCAGAGACTCAGATGTGTCAGAGCTCTCCTTGCCGTTCATTGACCACATTCACACGGTGACCATTTTAGCTCTGACATCACGCTCACCATTCGCCACCTTATCGTGGTGTTGCCACCTTATCGTGGTGGGGGGGTTTGGGCGCCCCCGTGACCCTGGGAGCTGTGTTGTCCGGGGCATTAGCCCCTGGTAGGGTCTCCCAAGGCAAAGTGGTCTCAGGGGAGGGGCCAGACTAAGAGCGATTCAAAGACCCCATGAAAAGACTCCCGGAAAGAACAGTCACCTCGCCCGGACAAGGGAAACCGGGGCACCCTTCTGGAGCTAGACCTGGGAGGGGAGCTCGTCGGCGAGCGTCTGGTGGCCGGACCTGGATCCACGGGGCCCGGCCGGGCCAAGCCCGAAAAGACAACGTGGAGTCACCTCCCTGTGGGCTCACCACCTGCAGGGAGAGTCATTGGGGTCGGGTGCATTGTATACCGGGCGGTAGGCAAAAGCGGGGTCCTGGGCGTGCGGATCCCCGTCATCGGCGACTGGTTCTAGGGACGTGGAACGTCACCTCACTGGCGGGGAAGGAGCCGGAGCTGGTGCGGGAGGTGGAGCGGTACCAACTAGATATGGTTGGGCTCACCTCCACGCACAGCACCGGGTCTGGAACCAAACTCCTGGAGAGGGGCTGGACCCTCTACTTCTCCGGAGTTGCCCAGGGTGTGAGGCGCCAGGCGGGTGTGGGGATACTCACAAGTCCCCGGCTGAGCACCGCTGTGTTGGAGTTCTCTCCGGTGGACGAGAGGGTCACCTCCATGCGACTGCAAGTCGCTGGGGGGAAGGCTCTGACTGTTGTGTGTGCCTACGCACCAAACAGCAGCTCAGAGTATCCGGCCTTCTTGGAGTCCTTGGGTGACATCCTGGAAAGGGTTCCATCCGGGGACTCCATAGTTCTACTGGGGGACTTCAACACACACGTGGGCAATGATGGAGAAACCTGGAGGGGAGTGATTGGAATGAACGGCCTGCCCGATCTGAACCAGAGTGGTGTTTTGTTATTGGACTTCTGTGCTAGTCATGGACTGGCCATAAAAAACACCATGTTCGAACATTGGGTGGTCCACAAGTGTACCTGGTACCGGACCACCTTAGGCCAAAGGTCGCTGATCGACTTTGTAATCGTATCAGCAGATCTACGGCCGCATGTTTTGGACACTCGGGTGAAGAGAGGAGAAGAGCTGTTAACTGATCACCACCTGGTTGTGAGTTGGATCAGATGGTGCAGGAGGCTGCCAGATAGACCTGGTAAAGCCAAACGTGTAGTGAGGGTGAACTGGGAATGTCTGGTGGAAGCCCTTGTCCATAAGGTCTTTAACTCCCACCTCCAGAAGAACGTCTCATGCATCCCGGGGGAGGTTGGGGACATGGAACCTGAGTGGGCCATGTTCAGAGCCTCCATTGTAGAGGCTGCAGCTCGGAGCTATGGTTAAAAGGCTGTTGGTGCCTGTCGTGGCGGCAACCCAAGAACCTGTTGGTGGACACCAGCGGTGAAGGAAGCCGTCAGGCTGAAGAAGGAGGCCTTTCGGGCCTGGTTGGCCCAGGGGTCTCCCGAAGGACCGTGGCTTCAGCGGTCGTTGAAGCAAAAACCCGGGTGTGGGAGGAGTTTGGGGAGGCCATGGAAAACGACTTTCGGTTGGCCTCAAGGAAATTCTGGCAAACCGTCTGGCGACTCAGGAAGGGAAAGCAGGGCTTGGCTCAGGGTGTGCTCAGTCGGGGAGGAAAACTGCTGACCCAGACTGAGGATATTGTCGGGCGGTGGAAAGAATACTTTGAGGAACTCCTGAACCCGACCAGCACATCCTCTGTGGAAGAGGCAGAGTCTGAAGACTCAGCCATATCCTTGTTAGAGGTCGCTGAAGTAGTCAAAAAGCTCTTCAGTGGCAAGGCGCCAGGTGTGGATGAGATTCGCCCTGAGATGCTGAAGGCTCTGGACATTGTCAGGCTGTCGTGGCTGACATGCCTAGTAATGTCGCGTGGAGGTCGGGGACAGTACCTGTGGAATGGCAGACGGGGGTGGTGGTCCCCATTTTCAAAAAAGGGCACCGGAGGGTGTGCTCCAATTATCGGGGTATCACACTGCTCAGCCTCCCTGGGAAAGTTTATTCCAGGGTGCTGGAAAGGAGGCTCCGGCCGATTGTCAAACCTCAGCTTAGGAGGAACAATGCGGATTCCGCCCTGGCCGTGGAACTGTGAACAAGCATGGGAGTTTGCCCATCCAGTCTACATGTGCTTTGTGGACCTGGAGAAGGCTTATGACCGTGTCCCCCGGGGAATCCTGTGGGGGGTACCACGGCAGTATGGGGTACCGGGGTCGTTGGTACGTGCCATTCGGTCCTTGTACAAACAAAGTGCGAGCTGCGTCCGTATTCTCGGCACAAAGTCAAGCACGTTCTCAGTGGGTGTTGGACTCCGCCAAGGTTGTCCCTTGTCACTGATTCTGCTTGTGATATTCATGGACAGAATCTCAAGGCGCAGCCAAGATGAGGAGAGTGTCCGGATTGGGGTGAGGGCAAAATGGAGCGGGAGATGGACAGACGGATTGGTGCAGTGTCTGCAGTAATGCAGGAGCTGTACCGGTCCGTTGTGGTGAAGAGGGAGCTGAGCCGGAAGGTGAAGCTCTCGATTTACAGGTCCATCTACGTTCCAACCCTCACCTATGGTCATGAGCTTTGGGTAGTGACCCAAAGAATGAGATCGTGGATACAAGTGGCCGAAATGAGTTTCCTCCGCAGGGTGGCTGGGCTCAGCCTTAGAGATAGGGTGAGGAACTCAGACATCCAGAGGGAGCTCGGAGTAGAGCCGCTGCTCCTCCGCGTCGAAAGGAGTCAGCTGAGGTGGTTCGGGCATCTGATTAGGATGCCCCCCGGGTGCCTCCCCTTCGAGGTTTTCCGGGCATGTCCAACTGGGAGGAGACCCCGGGGCAGACCCAGAACCCGCTGAAGAGATTATATGTCTCATCTGGCCTGGGAACGCCTCGGGATCCTCCAGGAGGAACTAGAGAGTGTGGCTGGGGAGAAGGAAGCCTGGGGGGCCCTGCTTGGCCGGCTGCCACCGTGATCCTGGGGTACCCCTGGCTTTGTCGTCACATCCCCCACATCGACTGTGGCCATTAAGGGGAGGACCTCTGCTTGCCACCTCTGCAGGTCTGCAGGACTCCATCACCCTGCGCTCTCCCGGATGTGGTTGGAGTTCCTCCCAAGTACCTAGATTTTCGGGAGGTATTTAGCAAAGCAAGGGCTACGTCACTGCTCCTCATAGTCCCTACAACTGCGCCAATGACCTGCAGCCTAGTACGTCCCTACCCAGGGGATGCCTTTACTCCCTGTCCGCCCCCTGAAAGCAAAGCCATGGAGAATTACATAAATGACTCCCTCACAGCCAGCATCATCCGTCCTTCATCCTCTTCTGCGGGGGCGGGCTTCTTCTTTGTAGACAAGAAATACAAGACACTGAGGCCCTGTATTGATGGTCTAAAGAGGTCTAAATTATATAACCATTAAGAACCGTTACCCTCCATGTGGGACCGCCCTGGCGTGCTGATGAGAGATGGCCTCTTTCTTGTTATGCTTTGTTACCCCTTTTTAATGCCCGTATGACACCCGTTGCACTCTGAACTGTCCCTGGAAGGAGGGATCCCCCACTCTGCGTTCCTTCTCGAGATTTCTTCCTTGTTAATTAAGGGAGTCGTTTCTTGCCCTTAGGGGGGCTCGGACTAGGGGGGTGTCATAAATCACTTTTGGCCATAATAATCTGTCCTGTCCTGCCATCCTGGGATCCAGAGGACTCAGGATGTACTTCTGCAGAGTTTCAAGTGGCCCACCCTAAAAGAGGAACCCCGGGAGTTTGTGAATGCCTGCTCCACCTCCAATCAGCACAAGCCTGATTGGAGGTATTGCTGTCTCCTTCAACAAGCCCACTCAGTGAGAATGTTGTTGTTATTTCTCCTCCTGTGGAGTGGAGTTATTGATGGTGAGGCAGAAGTGGTTCATATTCATCATGAATTTATTTACATTTCATATCAGTCTCCCCCGCCGGTTTCCTTCAGCCTCACCCTGTGCCTCATCATCCCTGGTCCCGCATCTCCCTGGACTTTGTCACGGGACTGTCCAATCTCATGGTGACTGTACTTGATCGGTTTAGCAAGATGGCCCCCTTCGTGCCCTTCTGCCCAAACTCCCCTCAGCTAAGAAGACAGCACAGACGATCCTGGTTCCACGATTTCCCGGCTCCATGGTCTAACGGTCGACATGGACTCTGATCGGGGACCTCAGTTCACCTCTGTGTTTTGGAGGGATTTCTGTGACCTTCTTGGAGCCATGGTCAACCTGTCTTCATGGTTTCACCCCCAGTTCAATGGACAATCTGAATGGATGAACCAGGAGATGGAAACGATGTCTCCCAGAACCCGTCCTCCTGGTCCCAACAGCTTGTATGGGTTGAGTATGCCCACAACACCCTGACAAGTTCCGTCACCGGTCTCTCCCCGTTCTAGTGCGCCTATGAGTTTCAACCACCATCCAGACCATCCAGACCGTCCAGGTCTTCATCCACCGTTGCCGCTGAAACTGGACCCAGGCTTCCCTCCGCCGTTCAGCTGAGTGGTACTCAACCGGGGCAACCAACACTGTACCAGGGCGCCCACTTACCAGGTCGGCCAGAAGGTGTGGCTCTATACTCAGGACCTTCCTCTCCGGGTGGAATCTAAGAATCTGGCTCCCAGGTTCATCGGTCCCTTCGCCATCCAGAGGGTCATCAACCCAGTGGCGGTGTGACTACAGCTACCGTGCTCCATGCACATCCACCTCATCTCCAGATTAAAGCTTGTCCAGGAGAGCCCCCTGATGCCCACTGCTCCACCTCCTCCACCTCCTTGCCTCATCGATGGTGGTCCAGTTTACACCGTTCAACACCTGCTGCAATCCCGCCACCAGAGTAGGGGTATGCAGTCTGGTTGACTGGGAGGGATATGGACCAGTGGAGAGACAGTGGGTCCCCACTCGTCAAATCCTGGCTACAGGGCTCATCACTGAGTTCCATCGGCTGCACCCCGAACAGCCCACTAGGACCTCTGCGGGTCCTACTTGTCAGGATCCCCGGAGTTCTAGACCCACCCCCTGGCCCCCTCCACCCACCCGACCCGTTTGTCTTGTTTTGTTTCCTTTTCTCTTCAGGAGCCAGGAGCCATCCCTTGTCAAGAACCATCCCTTGAGGGAGGGGTTCTGTCATGACCAGCATTCCAGTCGGTCGAGTGTGGGCACATAATCCAGGCCCAGCCAGTCTTGAAGCAATCTATCTACAGATGCCACAGAATTAAAAGCACCTGATTACTTCACCCCAAACATACAATTAGATCATCGTTGCCTCCCTGCCTCCACATTCAAACCCTTACAATGCCACAGCCCAAGCGCTCCGCTCAAAAACTTCGGCTAGACGACGAATACCACCAACAGGCAAACATCGCTCTGTCAAGTCCCAACTCTTCTCTGTTCTGGCACCGCAGTGGTGGAATGAGCTCCCGGCTGATGGCAGAGTCGCTCACCAGCTTCTGCAAGAGACTCAAGACCCACCTTTTCAGAGGTCACCTGGACTCGGCATATTCCCCCGCCACCTTCCCTCTCCTAATCTTAGCACTAACTTGCATGTTTGTATTTGCCTTGGCATTATTAAAAGTACTTAGCATTGTTTAGCATATTGTATGTTCTTAGATGTTGGTAATGTGCTCAGAATGGCACTTCTACTCTTATTCCAGCTATTATGCAGGCAATCTAGCAATCATGAAACTCGTTCTATTAGCCAATTATGAATGCTCAAAAACAGCTCTATTCTTATCTTTATGTACTACAGCGATATACAGTATTGCTGTCTCCTTCAACAAATGTACTCTTTTTCATTCACTTTGGATAAAAGCCTCCCTAAATGTAAATAGTCATTTGCCACCTCTTCCTCTTCCATTGCCCTCAGAAGTCAGCGGAGATAGAGTTGATCTCCTCATTTCTGGATATCAATTCTATTAATTACAGAGGCCTCGGATTTCTGGATTGCCGCCAGGTCAGTGTTACACTCAGTGGGCAGTACGGCCTCAGGTGAGTCCGGGGATCCCACGGCCTCTTTCTTGCCACTTGACCTTTTTAATCAAACTGGTTTAATGGCACAATCAATCGTACTTCCAGTGCACCATAAGACAGTCGCACAATGGCTCCACGTTCAGTACGTAGCTTTTTGTTTATTATTGTTTTTATTCTTTCTATTTTTGCACACTTTCGCTCATCCAGTATGATCGACAAGCACTTTTGGACTTTTCTCAGAATACTCCCGCTAGATGTAGCAGTACTTACAACACATTGCTCACCGGTCCTTGAGCTCTTACATATAAAACTACGGCCCTTCTACCTCCCTTGGGAATTTAACTCTGTGATTATCACAGCAGTCTATATTCCACCGCAGGCGGATAAAACGTGTGCGCTAGATGGAGTATTGAGTAATAAATGCACTAGAGCAGACATGGGCAAAATCCATCCCATGGAAAATCTCAATCCAGCCCGCAACGCCTTCAAAGGAAAACAAAACAACCCCCAAAAATAAATAGACGGCAGCATTATGTCAATGAATCGCTAGGTGTCTGTTACTGCTATTCCAAGAGAGGGCACTGTCTAAGATTGAAGGAGAACTGGAGCTGGTGTCCTCTCCCCTTTCATTCGACATCGAGAAGGCGCCCCCAGATGCGCAACTTGAACTGATTGACATCCAGTGCGACTCGACCATAGAGTGCGACTCTGTTCTCAAACAGACGTTCACTACATCCACACTGGACAACTTCTACGGCTCACTGAAGGAACCACAGTTTCCAAACCTGCACATGCACAGAGGATGCTTTTTTGTTTGGCTCCACGTATGTGTGCAAACACATTTTGTGATGAACTACACATGAATCACGGTTCATGTCGGCACAAATTATGTCAGGAATCTGAATTCACAAAAAGCAACAAAGTTAGGGTGTGTGACTTTGCAAGAAAAATGTGTCGGCATCGATTAATTCTCTCTGGCCCTCTAGATGTCAGGGGTAATGATGAGCACTATAGTAAATTAATTTCCCTAAACCGTTGGCTGGCTCTCTATAGTTTAGAGCAGGGCCTAGGTTTTGTGGATAACTGGCCCTCCATGTGGGGCCCCCTGGCGTGCTGATGAGAGACGGCCTTCACCCTACTGGCCTCAATTATGTCGGAAAACATAGATAGATGCCTTAGTCAGGCGTGACACATTCACCTACAGCACGCTGGGATGCAGGTAATTGGCGAGCCTGCTAACAACACAATAGCCAGCATTGAGACTAGAACACTGAGTGGGTTAACTAAGCTAGTTAGCCTGGGTGATGTAGCTTGTAACGCAGACACCGAGGTGCCTCCTAGCTCAGGCTACAGCAGCAACTGTCAACTGGAGGTTTATAG
Source organism: Coryphaenoides rupestris (assembly GCA_002895965.2). Classification (NCBI taxonomy): domain Eukaryota; kingdom Metazoa; phylum Chordata; class Actinopteri; order Gadiformes; family Macrouridae; genus Coryphaenoides; species Coryphaenoides rupestris. The sequence continues at coordinate 148,268 of PIJE02000151.1, forward strand.
TTTACCTACTGCCATGTGTAGTGTTGTGTCGATATCCCGCATGGTCCCAAGGTGTAAAGCCCGCAGGCGAATGCGACCGCCACTCAGTGAGAATGTTGTTGTTATTTCTCCTCCTGTGGAGTGGAGTTATCGATGGTGAGGCAGAAGTTCTGAGGTGGACCGATGATGATCATGTTTGATTTATCGCAGTTGAGTTTGAGGAAGTTGGCTTGCATCCATGGTTTAATTTCAGTGAGGCAGTTGGTCAGAGTGGAGTGAGTTGCAGTGGTTCATATTCATCATGAATTTATTTACATTTTATATTCATGTTTCGAATATTAATGTGTCTATATTAAAAATAGACACATATTAAAAACTGTCACTATAAGACAGATAAGCTCCGCACTATCACATGCATTGGATTAGACGCGTGATTCAGATTTAGTTAACTTTAAACTACTCTTGTAAAAGAAGATTAATTTGGACTTATGTTGTTACCCGTGGAACCATGGAATAAACAACTTTTGTTGAGCTCTTCTACACCGAAATCCTGTGGAACTATTTTTTCCTAAATGCGGAACACATACGCGAGTAAAGAACTAGTTCAACTATGACCTACACAACCATCAGCTCTGGCACAAACACGTGCAATGATGCAAAAAGATTATTCTCAAATGCATTAAAACTATAAAGCCTGTTTTGAAATTATAAGGGGTAGAAAGTACGGATATTTGTGTTAAAATGTAGGGAGTTAAAGGAAAAAGTAAAGTACTGATACTTGAAAAATCGAATTAAGTATAGTAACAAAGTATTTGTACTTCGTTACTTCCCACCTCCAACTGGATACTCGTGCAGAGCAATGTTATGAGCTACACCTTTGTTTTTCCTGCAAAGGGTCTATTAATCGTCCATCAGATTGGAGGATGGATTACAAATTTTCATAATACTATGTGATATCTTCCACGTTATTGTGCATTTTAAAACATACATACTTAAAATAAGCAACTATAAAATTATCAAAAAATACTTTTCACCAGGGAGGGCATGCTCTAGCGTATAGGAGATATTTTTCAGTATATTCGTAAGAGTGTCTTGTCGAAGAATATGGGCAACTAGAGACACACACCTGTCACCCATGTCTATATTGAGGTTTCCAAAATGGTTGAGTTGAAGGCCTCTTTGCGTTTAAACATACATATATGATGGTAAGGTATGCGGGAGGCGGTTCAGGAGCTAGACTGAGCGACTAGAGTCAACAGGAGCCAATCAGGACAGGGTTCTATATTGGTCCAGGGTACAGGAGAGCACCTGTGCTGTGATTTTGGAATGTGTATCATGACCATGTGACGATGACCATGTGACTATGACCATGTGACTATGACCATGTGACTATGACCATGTGACGATGACCATGTGACGATGTGAATATAAGTTAGAGTCAAAGAGGAGTGAATTCAGTCTTCTTCTGCAGAGCTGACTCAGGCTTATCGTCAATATTGGCTATGGCGAATAAAGTCTTTAACCTTCAAACTTTGGTCTCCCCGGCATCCCCCTCTTAAGAATGTCAGAGTATTGGTAATTTTCCACGACACCCGCAGTGCGGGAGGTGCCTCAGGCCTCCACAGGGTTTTCCGCATTCAAACTACTGTTTGGGAGATGACCCAGGGGGGTGCTGGACCTTATTAAAGAAAACTGGGAGGAAGGTCCAAGCACCAGCAAAAATTAAGCACAGTAAGTCATGGACTTGAGAGCAAAACTCACTGGGGAAGTTGCCATGCGAGAATTTGCTGCAGGCCCCAGGAGCATCAACAGGGCCTGTATAATAGAGGTACACGACTGAGACAATTTGCACCGGGAGATAGTACTTGTATTGCTTCACACCTCAAGCTCAAATGATGTGCGAAGTGGCAAGGACCCATGGTCACACGGCGAGTGGGGGACGTCGACTATGAGGTGGCACGTTCCGACAGGGGGGGGTGCACCCAGATCTATCACTTCAACCTCCTTAAACCAGGGGTTGCCAACCTTTTTTCTCAGAGCCCCCCCTGACTCAAACCTGATCCAATCTGAGCCCCCCCTCCCCCCTACATAAAAGAAGCATTGTTTTCCATGTATTTATTAGCTGGTTTACAATCCCCCCATATCATATCATCATTGCATTTACAGTGTTTCACATTAAATCTAATTGTTTCACATTTAGGCCTATAAGTATTCCTGCTTATGGCAAAGGCCTACCACATTTCATTGCTTTTTATTTTATTCTTTTTTAGAGGGGATAGATAGTTCTTACTTTTTTTTTTCATAAGTGCGCAACTACAGCATAACCAGCATTTTATAACCATAACAATAACAAGTGCATTCAATTTCAATTCAATTGCATTTACAGCATCTATTTGTTTGTTTCACATTTATAAATGTATTCCTGTTTATGGCAAAGCCCTACCACATTTAATTGCTCTTCATTTGATTATTTTTAGTGCATTCAAAAACCCTTTTCATAAGAGCATAACCACGAGCAGCTTTTCATAACCTTTCATTTGTTGTTTTAATGAGAACCTTGGGCTTGCATGCTCGTAACCAGGGATGGGATGTTAGGTGTAATGTGAGTGACAGCTAGTCGGAAGTCGTTGTGAACGTCCAGTTTGTTGTGTGCTTTTGTTTTGATGACGACAAGTGCGCTGAAGGCCGTTTCTGACAGATATGTCGTAGTAAACGGGAGAATGATCCTGGTCGTGGCATGTAGTGCGAGCCTGGGAGCGATGCACAGTCCTCTCACAATCCAAAACTTCTTAAATCCTTGATCCTGGAAGTATTTCCAGGATCAGCCAGGAGGTCAGCAAGTTCATCCTCGCAGTTCAGGTATTCCACATCCTCGACTTTGGCTATGAATGGATCCAAAACCCAACACTCCTTGGAGACATACTGATCTGTGTCAGCAAATCGCGATTTTAACTCCTCTCGCAGCAAGTTCATGTGGCTGGTGAACTCGCAACGTAAAGGCATGGGTACAGTGCCCCCGGACTGCTTCATCAGTAGTGGAAACTGTTGCAGCTCCCCTCTTTCCATTTTTCCGACCCTGTACTCCAGCTTGCGCACAAAAGCATCCAGCGCCTCTTTGCATTGCATTATGTTGGACTCCGCGCCCTGCAAACGCTTGTTCGTCTCATTATACAGACTGAATATGTCAGCCAGGTATGCTGTTTTAATCCAAAATGACTCGGTCATTTGTTCTGCCAGTGTGGGGTTACGAGTTTGCAGGAACTCTTCAATTTGTTCTTGCAGTTCTATAAAGCGCACAAGCACGCAGCCGCGCGATAACCAGCGCACCTCTGTGTGCAGAAGGAGAGTTTGGTGCGCTTCATCTTCACATAGTTCTGCAAATAGACGCTTGTTGGTGGGACGACTTTTTATGTCATTCACTACTTTAACTACAGTTGCTAGTGTTTCACTGAGGTCATCGGACAGTTTTTTACTAGCCAGGGCTTGGAGATGTATCATGCAGTGAAAGATTGCGCATTCTGGAGCCTTTTCCTTCAAGCGGCTGTTGAATCCCTTATTTGTCCCCATCATCGAGGCTGCTCCGTCTGTACAGCAAGCGACTAAGTTTCCATAGGGAAGATTGTGGGATCAGAGGTAAGTATCGACTGCGGCAAATATATCCTGGCCCCTGGTTGTGGTGGTAAGATTGTCCTGCTTCAAATCTTCACCATCAATATACTGCACGTATACGATAAGCACAGCCTCGTCAGCTACAGTTGTAGTTTCCAGTTGTATGGCAAATGGACCTTTTCTAAGCTTTTTCAATAAGTTGCTTCTCACAGTCACTTGCCATTTTATCCATTCTTTCTTTCACAGTATTGTTGGATAACAGTTTTTAGTTTATCTGCCACCTGCGGGCCACACAGTTTCTCAACCATTTGAATGCAGGCTGGTTTGATTAGCTGCTCGCCGACGTTGTGAGCTTTCTTATCCTTGGCTATTAAAAGCGAACACTCAAAAGACGCCTCTGTGGCATTCTGCATCTCACTCCCAGCCCTGACGAACGCGGTTGAGATATCTATTGGTCTGTTTCCCAAAGCCAAGAGAAAAAAAGAAAAAAGTCCAGGTCTCTGTTTACCGTCTCAGGGTCTTTAGTGTCTCGGTGCCTTTTCACCTTGCTCGGCTTCATGCTATCATTAGCTAATCTTTCGCCGCATATCACGCACTCTGGTCGAGTTTTGTCTGTTCCCTCCATAAAACCTAAACCTATGTAGCTATCTAAGTAAGTCCGCTTTTTGGCTGCTGATGAGCCGTAATTGCCAGTACCCTTACATTTCGCCGACATATTTCACCGCTTCGGACAGTGCGAGGCTGAGTACGGTCGCTGAGATGGGCGTGGCCGAGACAGTTATACAACAGCGGTCGTTTTTTTTGTCTGAATTAGTTCTATTTTCATGGTAGAGAGAGCAATGTTTTTAGGGTATACAATACATAATAATATATAGTGATGGATTTTGTTAGTTTGTATTTGCATTAACTCGTGAATTTTTGAACCAATATTTGACTATTACTAAACATATGCCTCAAATCGTCCAAGGCCGGCAGGTTGGGAACCACTGCCTTAAACTATGGAACGAGGAACGTCTGATTCATCTAGCCACGTCGGTAATTGAGGAAGGTGAGCTTGGGCCAGAGGTCCAAAATCCGGTGCCATTCACGGCGGTCCATTCGGAGAGCCATCTTACTCCAGGCCAGGGAACCAAGGTAGCCGAGTTGCAGCAGCGATTTGTACACTTTTTCTCCCTCCTGCCCACACCACCCTCATTGAACACCGCATCGAGTGTGTCAGTTAGGTCGCGTCTGTACAGATTACCTGAACACAAAAGGAAAATTGTGAAGGACGATATAAAGGCCATGCTGGAGATGGGGGTAATAGAAGAGTTGCATAGTGCGTGGGCTAACCCGATCGTCCTTGTAAATAAGCCCGATGGGGCTATTCGCTTCTGTGTCGACTATCACAAGGTGAATAGTGTGTCCAAATTTGCGGCATATCCCATGCCTCGGGTTGACAAACTCCCGGACTTGCTAGGCACAGCTGGGTTTTTTTCGACACTGGATTTAACCAAGGGCTCCTGGCAGATTCCATTATCTACAGAGTCCAAGGAGAAATCATCCTTTTCCACTCTGTACGGGTTATACCAATTCAGAACACTTCCATTCGGGTTGTTGGCTAATGGCCGGGATACACCCCGGCCTCAGTTGGATGGTGGGGATAAGCGGTATTTGAGGGGGCGTGGTTTAGTGCTGGCAGACTGAAACAAGGGGAGCAGAGGGGCAAAATGCCTGTGATTGATCTTCCAAAACACTCATTATTTACTTTGGTCTAATTGCTTTGTGTTACTGATTAAATTATGATGGTTCATGTAGTCCTATCACTGCCAAGACTTGCAAAGTCTTTATAATCATCACATATTTGACTCTTGAGCTGGATTAAAATGGAAATTAATACAATTATTCAAGTATTGCGTCCTGCCACATTTCCAGATCTATCTTGACCATAAATGCTGGTCAGGTATATTTTTGTGTATTTTGCCATAATTTTAACAGATTAAAAGAACCTAGAAAAAGTACAGCAGATGAATACTTTCTGGCTATTTTAATATTTTCACATAAAAATCAATAGCCAAACTAATTAAATTACAAAGACAATCTCATGCAAAGTTTTAATTTAGTTCGCTTCCTTTTGGCAGTTGCAAACATAGGCTTGAATGGAGAGTTAAATTAGCTCATACAAGTGTTGAATATATTGTATATTATGCATACAGACAGCATAAATTCAATAGCAATAATATCTTCCAAAACAGCAATGTTCAACAATATGAAATGCTTGTATGTTGCTGATTAATTTAAAATGTATGTTTTCCCTCGTAAACTGAGAACAGAGCTGAGAGGCTGGCAGGCATTAGGTGTTAAAATGAACCTTGGCCCATATAATCTGAGAACAATCTGAGTGATCGAGTGACAACAGCCTCTCCCTCACCCACCCCTCTTTCCCAGCACAGGAAACAAGACACAGAGGTGTGCATATAGGTAAAGGATACGCGCATAAACAATGCCTGAATACATAATGAAGAAAAACATACCATGCTTTATACCTTTGGGTATTAAGACACATCACAGCATTATAAAGTAAACATTTCATACATGTTTTGAAATGACCCTTTATTATCTTTTTTTAAAAAAAAAAAATGTATTGACAGATTGTGACGCCCTCAGCTCCTGTGGCAGGGGTATTCAAAAAATGAGAACTATCTACACTAAATGCTGCCTCACCATAAGTCTTCGTCCTCACCCAGGGAAAAACTAAAAGGCCATGCAAGAGGACCTGAGTGATCGAGAGACAGCACATGTTTGACAAGTATTCAGGTGATACCAACTGATGTTTGCTCTCCTTCTGGTTTAGTCATCATGTGCCTCTGCATTGTTAATGATCTTTAGCTTGTTTATGGCTTTCTTAGGTAAGAAAAAGAGTGTTATGTTATCAAGCCTTCTAGTGATAAATGCACGCAAGAAGTCTCTCAGTATCTGCCTGGGAGAGAAAACGGTTGCATTTTAGCAATATTTCTATGCTGGTAGGTATTGCAGGTAGGTTTTTTAGGACATTACTGATGTTGGATTCAAAGTTTAAAATCAGGGTCTAGAAGCACGCAAGAGTTTTTGCTAAGGGCTTGGTGTTTTGTGCCAGGGATTTTAGATTTGTGGCACGGAATCTCTCTCTGGACCGTTTCTCCTATAATTAAAACATCTGTCTTGTCTTGGATTAAATGGAGGAAATGACGTATAGTTTATATGATGTTTATATGATGAATGCATTGAATCGGGCTGATGTCATAATAATAAAGAGATGGACGGTTGTGTCTCAAAATGAATGTGGCAGCATATAAAGATGCTGCCACTGGTCCCAGAATGGAACACACACACACACACACACACTATACTGTATATATACAGTATACAGTATATATATATATATATATATATATATACGTAAACCTAATGCCTAAATATGTAAAAGATTTACGCAAACAGTTTGACCCTAACTTCCTCCTGTATTTCCAATGCGGATTAATACCTGTTTGTGTGATTACATGGCAAACGCAGCTAACACGATGACTGAAGAGATATCCCCCGGTGTGTTGAATGGAAAATTCATATTTAAAACGCTGCCAGATGGAACTTCAGATAAAACAAAAGTTGTGTGCACATATTATAGTGATGAGCTGTCTTTCCACCGAAGCACAACAAGTCTGAAGTACCATCTTCGGGCAAAGCATGTGTTTGCTAATGCTAATGCTAGCACTGACACTCAGTCTGGATCAAGCTGTGTTCGCCAGACTAGGCTAGCAGAGTGCATCCAGGGCAAGTCTCTCAACAAAGCGACAACAGCGTGTTGGACCTTATTAAAGAAAACTGGGAGGAAGGTCCAAGCACCAGCAAAAATTAAGCACAGTAAGTCATGGACTTGAGAGCAAAACTCACTGGGGAAGTTGCCATGCGAGAATTTGCTGCAGGCCCCAGGAGCATCAACAGGGCCTGTATAATAGAGGTACACGACTGAGACAATTTGCACCGGGAGATAGTACTTGTATTGCTTCACACCTCAAGCTCAAATGATGTGCGAAGTGGCAAGGACCCATGGTCACACGGCGAGTGGGGGACGTCGACTATGAGGTGGCACGTTCCGACAGGGGGGGGTGCACCCAGATCTATCACTTCAACCTCCTTAAACCAGGGGTTGCCAACCTTTTTTCTCAGAGCCCCCCTGACTCAAACCTGATCCAATCTGAGCCCCCCCTCCCCCCTACATAAAAGAAGCATTGTTTTCCATGTATTTATTAGCTGGTTTACAATCCCCCCATATCATATCATCATTGCATTTACAGTTTACCATGTTTCACATTAACATCGTCATTTACAGTGTTTCACATTAAATCTAATTGTTTCACATTTAGGCCAATAAGTATTCCTGCTTATGGCAAAAGGCCTACCACATTGCATTGCTCTTTATTTTATTCTTTTTTTAGACGGGATAGATAGTTCTTACTTTTTTTTTTTCATAAGTGCGCAACTACAGCATAACCAGCATTTTATAACCATAACAATAACAAGTGCATTCAATTTCAATTCAATTGCATTTACAGCATCTATTTGTTTGTTTCACATTTATAAATGTATTCCTGTTTATGGCAAAGCCCTACCACATTTAATTGCTCTTCATTTGATTATTTTTAGTGCATTCAAAAACCCTTTTCATAAGAGCATACCACGAGCAGCTTTCATAACCTTTCATTTGTTGTTTTAATGAGAACCTTGGGCTGCATGCTCGTAACCAGGGATGGGATGTTAGGTGTAATGTGAGTGACAGCTAGTCGGAAGTCGTTGTGAACGTCCAGTTTGTTTGTGTGCTTTTGTTTTGATGACGACAGTGCGCTGAAGGCCGTTTCTGACAGATATGTCGTAGTAAACGGAGAATGATCCTGGTCGTGGCATGTAGTGCGAGCCTGGGAGCGATGCACAGTCCTCTCACAATCCAAAACTTCTTAAATCCTTGATCCTGGAAGTATTTCCAGGATCAGCCAGGAGGTCAGCAAGTTCATCCTCGCAGTTCAGGTATTCCACATCCTCGACTTGGCTATGAATGGATCCAAAACCCAACCACTCCTTGGAGACATACTGATCTGTGTCAGCAAATCGCGATTTTAACTCCTCTCGCAGCAAGTTCATGTGGCTGGTGAACTCGCAACGTAAAGGCATGGGTACAGTGCCCCCGGACTGCTTCATCCAGTAGTGGAAACTGTTGCAGCTCCCCTCTTTCCATTTTTCCGACCCTGTACTCCAGCTTGCGCACAAAAGCATCCAGCGGCCTCTTTGCATTGCATTATGTTGGACTCCGCGCCCTGCAAACGCTGTTCGTCTCATTATACAGACTGAATATGTCAGCCAGGTATGCTGTTTTAATCCAAAATGACTCGTCATTTGTTCTGCCAGTGTGGGGTTACGAGTTTGCAGGAACTCTTCAATTTGTTCTTTGGCAGTTCTATAAGCGCAACAAGCACGCACGCCGCGCGATAACCAGCGCACCTCTGTGTGCAGAAGGAGAGTTTGGTGCGCTTCATCTTCACATAGTTCTGCAAATAGACGCTTGTTGGTGGGACGACTTTTTATGTCATTCACTACTTTAACTACAGTTGCTAGTGTTTCACTGAGGTCATCGGACAGTTTTTTACTAGCCAGGGCTGGAGATGTATCATGCAGTGAAGTTGCGCATTCTGGAGCCTTTTCTTCAAGCGGCTGTTGAATCCCTTATTTGTCCCCATCATCGAGGCTGCTCCGTCTGTACAGCAAGCGACCTAAGTTTCCATAGGAAGATTGGTGGGATCAGAGGTAAGTATCGACTGCGGCAAATTATTCTGGCCCCTGGTTGTGGTGGTAAGATTGTCCTGCCTTCAAATCTTCACCATCATATACTGCACGTATACGATAAGCACAGCCTCGTCAGCTACAGGTTGAGTGCTTCCATTGTATGGCAAATGGACCTTTTCTAAGCTTTTCAATAAGTTGCTTCTCACAGTCACTTGCCATTTTATCCATTCTTTCTTTCACAGTATTGTTGGATAACAGTTTTTAGTTTATCTGCCACCTGCGGGGCCCACACGTTTCTCAACCATTTGAATGCAGGCTGGTTTGATTAGCTGCTCGCCGACGTTGTGAGCTTTCTTATCCTTGGCTATATAAAAGCGAACACTCAAAAGACGACCTCTGTGGCATTCTGCATCTCACTCCCAGCCCTGACGAACGCGGTTGAGATATCTATTGGTCTGGTTTCCCAAAGCCAAGAGAAAAAAGAAAAAAGTCCAGGTCTCTGTTTACCGTCTCAGGGTCTTAGTGTCTCGGTGCCTTTTCACCTTGCTCGGCTTCATGCTATCATTAGCTAATCTTTCGCCGCATATCACGCACTCTGGTCGAGTTTTGTCTGTTCCCTCCATAAACCTAAACCCTATGTAGCTATCTAAGTAAGTCCGCTTTTTGGCTGCTGATGAGCCGTAATTGCCAGTACCCTTACATTTCGCCGACATATTTCACCGCTTCGGACAGTGCGAGGCTGAGTACGGCGCTGAGATGGGCGTGGCCGAGACAGTTATACAACAGCGGTCGTTTTTTTTGTCTGAATTAGTTCTATTTCATGGTAGAGAGAGCAATGTTTTAGGGTATACAATACATAATAATATATAGTGATGGATTTTGTTAGTTTGTATTTGCATTAACTCGTGAATTTTTGAACCAATATTTGACTATTACTAAACATATGCCTCAAATCGATCCAAGGCCGGCAGGTTGGGAACCCACTGCCTTAAACTATGGAAACGAGGAACGTCTGATTCAATCTAGCCACGTCGGTAATTGAGGAAGGTGAGCTTGGGCCAGAGGTCCAAAATCCGTGCCATTCACGGCGGTCCATTCGGAGAGCCATCTTACTCCAGGCCAGGGAACCAAGGTAGCCGAGTTGCAGCAGCGATTTGTACACTTTTTCTCCCTCCTGCCCACACCACCCTCATTGAACACCGCATCGAGTGTGTCAGTTAGGTCGCGTCTGTACAGATTACCTGAACACAAAAGGAAAATTGTGAAGGACGATATAAAGGCCATGCTGGAGATGGGGGTAATAGAAGAGTTGCATAGTGCGTGGGCTAACCCGATCGTCCTTGTAAATAAGCCCGATGGGGCTATTCGCTTCTGTGTCGACTATCACAAGGTGAATAGTGTGTCCAAATTTGCGGCATATCCCATGCCTCGGGTTGACAAACTCCCGGACTTGCTAGGCACAGCTGGGTTTTTTTCGACACTGGATTTAACCAAGGGCTCCTGGCAGATTCCATTATCTACAGAGTCCAAGGAGAAATCATCCTTTTCCACTCTGTACGGGTTATACCAATTCAGAACACTTCCATTCGGGTTGTTGGCTAATGGCCGGGATACACCCCGGCCTCAGTTGGATGGTGGGGATAAGCGGTATTTGAGGGGGCGTGGTTTAGTGCTGGCAGACTGAAACAAGGGGAGCAGAGGGGCAAAATGCCTGTGATTGATCTTCCAAAACACTCATTATTTACTTTGGTCTAATTGCTTTGTGTTACTGATTAAATTATTGATGGTTTCATGTAGTCCTATCACTGCCAAGACTTGCAAAGTCTTTATAATCATCACATATTTGACTCTTGAGCTGGATTAAAATGGAAATTAATACAATTATTCAAGTATTGCGTCCTGCCACATTTCCAGATCTATCTTGACCATAAATGCTGGTCAGGTATATTTTTGTGTATTTTGCATAATTTTAACAGATTAAAAGAACCTAGAAAAAGTACAGCAGATGAATACTTTCTGGCTATTTTAATATTTTCACATAAAAATCAATAGCCAAACTAATTAAATTACAAAGACAATCTCATGCAAAGTTTTAATTTAGTTCGCTTCCTTTTGCAGTTGCAAACATAGGCTTGAATGGAGAGTTAAATTAGCTCATACAAGTGTTGAATATATTGTATATTATTGCATACAGACAGCATAAATTCAATAGCAATAATATCTTCCAAAACAGCAATGTTCAACAATATGAAATGCTTGGTATGTTGCTGATTAATTTAAAATGTATGTTTTCCCTCGTAAACTGAGAACAGAGCTGAGAGGCTGGCAGGCATTAGGTGTAAAATGAACCTTGGCCCATATAATCTGAGAACAATCTGAGTGATCGAGTGACAACAGCCTCTCCCTCACCCACCCCTCTTTCCCAGCACAGGAAACAAGACACAGAGGTGTGCATATAGGTAAAGGATACGGCATAAACAATGCCTGAATACATAATGAAGAAAAACATACCATGCTTTATACCTTTGGGTATTAAGACACATCACAGCATTATAAAGTAAAACATTTCATACATGTTTTGAAATGACCCTTTATTATCTTTTTTTAAAAAAAAAAAATGTATTGACAGATTGTGACGCCCTCAGCTCCTGTGGCAGGGTATTCAAAAAATGAGAACTATCTACACTAAATGCTGCCTCACCATAAGTCTTCGTCCTCACCCAGGGAAAAACTAAAAGGCCATGCAAGAGGACCTGAGTGATCGAGAGACAGCACATGTTTGACAAGTATTCAGGTGATACCAACTGATGTTTGCTCTCCTTCTGGTTTTAGTCATCATGTGCCTCTGCATTGTTAATGATCTTTAGCTTGTTTATGGCTTTCTTAGGTAAGAAAAAAGAGTGTTATGTTATCAAGCCTTCTAGTGATAAATGCACGCAAAAGTCTCTCAGTATCTGCCTGGGAGAGAAACGGTTGCATTTTAGCAATATTTCTATGCTGGTAGGTATGCAGGTAGGTTTTTTAGGACATTACTGATGTTGGATTCAAAGTTAAAATCAGGGTCTAGAAGCACGGCAAGAGTTTTTGCTAAGGGCTTGGTGTTTTGTGCCAGGGATTTTAGATTTGTGCACGGAATCTCTCTCTGGACCGTTTCTCCTATAATTAAAACATCTGTCTTGTCTTGGATTAAATGGAGGAAATGACGTATAGTTTATATGATGTTTATATGATGAATGCATTGAATCGGGCTGATGTCATAATAATAAAGAGATGGACGGTTGTGTCTCAAAATGAATGTGGCAGCATATAAAGATGCTGCCACTGGTCCCAGAATGGAACACACACACACACACACACATATACTGTATATATACAGTATACAGTATATATATATATATATATATATATATACGTAAACCTAATGCCTAAATATGTAAAAGATTTACGCAAACAGTTTGACCCTAACTTCCTCCTGTATTTCCAATGCGGATTAATACCTGTTTGTGTGATTACATGGCAAACGCAGCTAACACGATGACTGAAGAGATATCCCCCGGTGTGTTGAATGGAAAATTCATATTTAAAACGCTGCCAGATGGAACTTCAGATAAAACAAAAGTTGTGTGCACATATTATAGTGATGAGCTGTCTTTCCACCGAAGCACAACAAGTCTGAAGTACCATCTTCGGGCAAAGCATGTGTTTGCTAATGCTAATGCTAGCACTGACACTCAGTCTGGATCAAGCTGTGTTCGCCAGACTAGGCTAGCAGAGTGCATCCAGGGCAAGTCTCTCAACAAAGCGACAACAGCTAAATTAACCAACGCAATCGCTAAATGGATCACAATTAACTGTAGGCCCATCAACATTGTTGAAGACCAGGGGCTACAAGACATTGTCCAGATCGCCTCAGGCGACCCATCATACAAGCCACCTTCGAGGGGAATTATTGTCGCAAGAATTCACAAATTGCATGCCAGTGAAAAGGCAAAGAAAGCGGAGGACCACTGGACAATTCTATTGGTCTTGTGTGTTTGTAGGTATGTCACTGAGCTCCTGGGTGGTGACAAATATGTGTCCTGCTCTGTGGTACTGCCTGCACTCTGCCACCTCTTGCGTACAATGGAGGCCTCAGATGTTGACTCTGCCTATGTAGTGTGCTTCAAGGCTGCATTCACAGAGGACATAAACAGACGAAAGGAGAACACAAACATGTCATGGCTTAAGGTAGAAACAGCTGTACAGAGCAGAGAGGGAAGAGGTGTGGCGAAAGCTGACTGAGGACAGAGAACCTGCACCACAGCCCTCCAGAGAGGAAATTGAATCTGAGCCACCAAAGAATAAGATGGCCCTCCTACTGATGGAGTCAGAGTCTGATGATGAGGCACCGTCCACAGGCACCGTCATGACATGTTATAATACAGTCAAAAAAAAAATCTTTCTCTTCCCAGTTTGTGATGCATTTCTTTCTTACAACACACATGTATTTCTTTTATCTCCCCCCAAAATCCAAAATAAAAGTAAATACTAGTATTTTAAACTTGAGATTAATCATGATTAATCACAGATTATTATTAATTAATATTATATATTATTATTAGTGATTAACTTGATTCATTTATATATATATATATATACTGTATCTATATATAGAATGCCTAAATAGAACCAATAGAACCAACTGGAAGCATGTAGCCTACTAAGTGGTTCCTGCTGGTGATGAATTCGTTTTTCTAGAGAGTAGCTCCCATGGCAATGGCTTCAAATTAAATGTGCAAATGCATGTCCCAAGAGTGATATATATATGGTTATTCAGTGTGCAGTCTGACACTAACAAAAAGAGAGAAGCTTTGTTAATTACTTAAATAATCCCTCAATGTTTTGATGTCTGTTTACTCACATTCCAATCTCGGATTGCATGACATGCATAACAACAAAGGATTATGTGTCCGTCTTTAAGAGAAGGTCTACAGGCTATACCCAGTAGCCTATATACTGTATAACCAAGAGAGAGAGAGAGATCATCCGGTTAACCAGATGATTATATTCCAAAAGGGTTTTAGAGGACGCTGTTAGACAATCGTAATTTTCTTTCCCATTGCGCTCTGGTTTAAACACGAAAGAAGACCAAACTGCTTGCACCGCGAGATCCTTCGTGATGCTGACGGTTTCCTTCGTGACGCTGAGACGCGCAGTAGCGACTCGGCGCTAACTTCACGTCTCGGAGCGTCAAGTTGACATGATTTAGAAAAAAACTACTTTGGTGGTTTTTCGTTGCGTTTCGTAACGTTGTTTGTCAATCGATTCAGTGTCGTCATCAGCTTGTTAACAGGTTTGCCTTTATTTAAAATACAATATATATATATATTTATTTATTTTAAATCCCCGATTTGTTTATGGATATGTGTTGTACACCAGCATGGCTGTAGCCTACGATAGACTAGTGGAGACACATTAAGAGCGCCCCGGACAGTGGTCGAGCTGGATTAATACAACAAACTATATATATATATCTATATACAAGGTGAGTGGATACACACTGTTTGAGTGTGTGTGTGTGTGTGTGTGTGTGTGTGTGGTGTGTGTGTGTGTTAGAATAGTGATAATTATTAGCATAGTGAATGAGAACATGAACATGATCAGAGCAGCACGAACATGGATGCATAAGTCCTATAGGCCTACTTCTGAGTCTAGGAGAAACAGGTAACAACTCGTGATGTAGGCCTTCCATCATCAATTCCTCTCTGTGGCAGAAATATCTAACTATCTTAGCAAAAAGCAAGAAATATCTAAGCAAAAAGAAAAAGAAAATCACCGTACCATGACCAAATGGCACTGATAATCAAAAATGTGCCATGGATGTGCCTAGATGTCAACTTATTAAGGATGTATTAAGTGTTGTAATAAGGCTTTGCTCTACCTCTACTGAACAGGCTTTGCTCGGTAGGCACACAAACAGCATTTCACTTCAGCTTTAAGATTGTGGCCATTTGTTACTGCTAATTATTTGAATGCATTGGACACACATACAACAGGCGTAATGGCCAGAATTGAGGGTAAACAGTGTTTGTGATTAACAAAAAGCAAATGAACCGCATTTGTGGGACATAAGGCATGGTCAGATAGAATTCACAAAGTTAGATTTTCTGTCTTTTATGATCCAAACGGACCAGGATTCTGCTGTCGCACACAAAGAGTTTCCAAGAAGCATGCCCATCATCAGTAATGCCAACCATGACTTCAGCATCTACTCAGTCAGCAGCGATGACAGCAGCCTGGACCGCTTCTTCACCGAGATCCCAGAGACAGAGACCATCAAGGGCGCATACTTCCAGCGTGCTCGCCTACTCCGCACACTGGAGGCCTGCTATGTGGTGGACCCGGCCAGGCAGGCACTGGTCAACGTGGGTGGGAACCGCTATGCCTTCCCCTGGAGCACCTTAGAGCAGTACCCCCACAGCAGGCTGGGCCGGCTGCGCCTCTGCACCAGTCCCGAGGAGAGAGCACGTCTCTGCGATGACTACGACGACGGCAGCAATGAGTTCTTCTTCGACCGCAACCCCACTGCCTTCAGGGTCATCCTCAACTTCCTGGCGGCCGGCAAGCTGCGGCTGCTGCGAGAGCTGTGCGCCGTGGCGCTGCACGATGAGCTGGACTACTGGGGCGTGGCCCCCAGACACATGGAGCGCTGCTGCCGCCGGCGCATGATCGCCCGGGTGGAGGAGGTGGCGGAGTGGGCACGCAAGGAGAAAGAGTGGCAGCAGCGGAGGAGGGAGTTAAAGGCACCCCTGGAGGCAGAGGACGGCCACCAGAGGCTGATCGCAGCACTGCGGGAGGTGATGGAGAGCCCTCACTCAGGCCTGGCGGGCAAGGTGTTCGCCTTTCTCTCCATCGTCATGGTGGCCATCACTGTGGTTAGTCTGTGCATCAGCACCATGCCGGATCTCAGAGAGGAAGAAACCAAGGTGTGTATTTTGAAAGAGCCATGTTAATATATGGGAGAACATGGTAATACATGGGCGAACCAACTCTGTAGCATTAATAGAGAGAAAGCACACATAAACATCCAAGTTGCAATTAGAATAATAGCTTGACCAGCTTTCTCCATCTTCTGGAACTGAAGGCAACTGTTAGACTTTATTTTGATTCATTGAAAAGAGCAAGAGCAGACATTGGGCAGGACAGGACAGGCTGCTAGTTAATAAGTAAGTAAACTTATTTCTGGAAACTTATATTGTTATTTTAAAATAAAATGAAGTTCTTTGTTCTGCAAATCTGGTCTGAAAATCTTTTTTTCTAAATGTTTGTGTTGAAAAACGGGGGGTCGTCTTATAATCAGGGTCGTCTTATATTCGGACCAATACGGTACTTCCTGAAAATGTTGTGCTCGCAACACACAATGTTCAGGAGAGAGTACTGGACGAAACGGGATCGGATTACAGAAGTCACCTAGAAACGTCAAGTGCAACTGAGCCTGATGAGCCTGATTTACAGTATAGATTCATGTACCGGTATTTTACAGTATTTAAGTCATTATTTGATCCCTTAAATGTGCGTGCATAATTTAAAGTGCATAACATTGGTGATTAATTGGTGATTAATTAATTAATTAAATGATACTCTCGCAAGGGGGAAGGTGTTGGTGCAGTAATCTTCTGAAAGTAAGGCAAGGGAAGAGAGCCACATACATTCTTGACCTCGCTATTTCTCTCATTAGTGATTGTTTTTCTTTTTGTTTGGTAATGTGATGAGGATTGGAGACAAGGATTGTGCAATTGTTATGTACCAATTATTTATTTTGGCGAAGTAAACCGAGTAGTCCCGTGGATTTCTTTGATTTGGATTAGGATGAGGGGAAACATGAGTGTCAAGCTAAGGCTCATTCATTAGAAACCTACAAATACCATTAACAAAAAATAACACTAATCTAGCATTAAATAAATCTGAATATGGAGGGTCATTGGTCCAATTAGCTATTCGTTGTTTACAAAATGCATATATAACTTTAACTATTTTCTATTCTCTAACTATTCTCACCTCACACACCTCATTCACACAATGTTTTGTTTTTGTTTTTTTAACAGGGTGAATGCTCCCAAAAGTGTCAGAACATGTTTGTTATAGAGTCCATCTGCGTAGCCTGGTTCACCTTGGAGTTTGTACTGCGGTTTGTCAATGCCCAAAGCAAGCTGGCCTTTCTACACGGCCCGCTCAACATCATCGACGCCATCGCCATCCTGCCATACTATGTGACCCTTGCCGTCGAGATCCGAGGCGACCCTCATCAGGATGTCAACAGCAGCCGTGGTTACCTGGACAAACTAGGGCTGATTCTGCGTCTGCTCAGGGCCCTGCGAATCCTATACGTTATGAGGCTGGCTCGCCACTCGCTGGGCCTGCAGACGCTGGGCCTAACACTGCAGCGCAGCATGAGGGAGCTCAGCCTGCTTCTGCTCTTTGTCTGTGTGGCCGTGGTCCTCTTCTCCCCGCTGGTCCACCTGGCCGAGAGCGAACTGACACAATTTTCAGCCACGCGCCCCCACCAGAGTTTCAGCAGCATACCGGCTTCGTACTGGTGGGCCATTATCTCCATGACGACGGTGGGCTATGGCGACATGGTGCCGCACAGCATCCCTGGACAGATAGTGGCACTCACCAGCATCCTGAGCGGGATCCTCATCATGGCTTTCCCGGCCACCTCCATCTTTCACACCTTCTCCCGCTCCTACCAGGAGCTCAAACAAGAGTATGAACGCTTGTGGAAAGAGGAGAGAAGTGCAGAACTCGGCGCACAAACTGAAGACCATTTGTCTATGATTGATTTTTGTCCTGGTAATTTTAACACTCTTTCTGCCGAAGACAGCATAATGTCAGGAACAATTCAGCAATCCGCTCTTCCAGCTACTGCATTCTGATTGATCTTATCTATCTATTTATCTATTTATCTATATATATATATATATAATATCTCCTTATTTCAACTAGGTGTAGTGTGTCACTAATAAAATTAGTATCTGTAACAGTGCCGACAGAAATACATTGTACATACATATTGTACATACACAGGTCAGGTATGCAAATGATAACAGTAGCTACAACTCAAGCCACTAATTGCAAAATTTACACACAAAAAAAGAAGCCACAGATTGTGAGTCCATAATATATACAGTAGGTGTATAGCTACCATGATGTTTGTTTTTTGAATAGACTGTTCAAGAAACCTCCCTAATAGATAGTGTATCCACACAATGTAATATACTGTTTAACCTAAACATGACCACAATGCATTCACAATGCATGAGATGCATCTGAGATTCATATTTATCCAGAGAAGTGAGAAAGAACTTGAATTTGACACCACCGAAGATAAAAAAGTCAAAGGTACAAAGGTCCAAGTGACACATTGCATTACTATTTTGCAAGCAGATGCAAGACAGAGTATATGTTCGTATGTTTACATTGTTTATTGCTGTTTATTTGTGCTGTATGTTGTGGCTGTGGATTTGATCAATGTCATGTTCATAACAAAGTTTTGTAACTTTAGATCATCATGTCATGTCATAACTGCAGTTCAACTACTGTCAGCTCCAGGCAATACCTGTTCGAAGAATGATCCTGAATCATCCAAGTTCAATTGGACATCAAAGGCCATCAATGGCCTATTGGAATTAGGATCTGCATGCTAGATCTATTGTTTTTCTTTTATAAATAAATACATTTAAGTTGAATTAAATATCAATGCAGTCTCACTCCCAACTCGTCACATAGCCATTTGCCATGGTTGAGCGTCTGTGGGTCTGCCAGGATATCAGCTTTGTGTTCGTCTAAACAGGCCCAGGTTTCACACTGTGAGTATAAATAAATTGAGACTAAATTGTCATTATACTGTATTAGGCTACAATGTGTCATTTTGTAACATTTTTGGTGGGTGGTGGGCCGCAGAATTTGTTGAATGTAAAAAAGGTGCCTTGGCTCAAAAAAGGTTGAAAAACACTGGTTTTGGTAAGTTGAGGACCAGGATTAAAGGATTGAAGTCCAGCCAGGAGAGAGTTGCAGTAGTCAAGGTGAGTGATGATGAGCACTTGCACCAAGATCTGTGCTGCTTCACATGTGAGTAAGGGCCGGATCTTGCAGATGTTGTAGAGAGCAATTCTACAAGATCGGGCCACAGATGTGATGTTGGCGTTGCAGGACGGCTGTTCATCCAGTACCACGCCAAGGTTCCTTGCAGTGGGTGCAGGGGAGACTTTGATGACCTCAATGGTGACAAGTAGGTCCATCTGAGGGCATGAAGAGAAGCTCAGTCTTGTCTAGGTTAAGCTTCAGGTGGTTGGCAGTTGTCCATTTACTGATGTCAGCCAGGCAATTAGAGATGTGTGTTACGATTTGGGTGTCAGAGGGCAGGAAGGAAAGGAACATTTGGGCATCGTCTGCATAGCAGTGATAGGAGAAGCCGTGGGATGTAATTACAGGGCCTAGAAATCTAGTGTATAAGGAGAACAGAAGGGGTCTTAGTACTGAGCCTTGGGGGACACCAGTGTCAAGGGTGCAGGGTCTGGGTCAGGGTTACCATGAGCAGGGACATCTCCGTGGAGTGTGCGGCCTTGAAGTCTGACTGATGAGGGTCTAGCAGGTTGTTTTGTGAGCAGCATGTTCTAGGATTTTAGAGAGGAATGAAAGAAGTGATACAGGTCTGTAGTTCTGGACGTCGGTGGTGTGGTGGGTTTCTTGAGGAGCGGCTTGATTCTGGCAGTCTTGAAGGCGGTCAAAAACAGCCCTGAATTGATGGAGGTGTTGATTAGTGTGGTGAGGAAGGGGAGGATGTCGCCCGAAATATCTTGGAGAAGGGAGGATGGGATTGGGTCAAGGGGGCAGGTGGTGACGTGGTTGGATCTCACAAGCCTGTTGACTTTGTCAGAGGAGAGGGGGGAGAAGCAGGTAAGGCTGACAAGGGTATGTGTAGGGGGCGGGAGGATAGCCGCAGGGGTGAAAGAGTAGGTAATGTCCCTCACCTTCTTTGTGACAAAGTCATCAGCTATGAGGGAGGAGGGAAGGGATGGTTGAGGAGAGAAGAGAACATGGAGAAAAGCTTCCTGGGGTTGGAGGCGGATCTTTGTAATGTAGAAGGCAGATTTATCTGCTGACACAGTCGAGGTGAAATCTGAGAGGGTGGAGGTAGTGAGAGAGATCATCAGCAGAGTCAGATTTCCTAAATTTTCTCTCAGCTGCTGCAACTCTGTTCAATATCATACTTACCATTCACATGATAACATCACATACTGTAATACGCTTTGGAGATTCAATGACGTAATTTATGACATGACCTGAACCATGAACAATGACCATAAACCTTTTATTGTGTGGTGCAAAGGTCTCTGTGGGAGGATTGGTGACATTGACTGCTATGGCCAATAATAAAGAAAGAAATTATGGGGGAAATGATAGTTGGTCCTTGCACTGGCAAGTTACTTGTCATCCCTGAACATCATCTATAACTTTTGGCTGCATGTGTGCTTTGATACCCCTTTACAGAGTAGTTAATAACTGTGTTCCTGATTCATTATTAAACAATTATTAATCACTGGTTCCACCATTTTTTTCTGTTGACAGCTGGGTACTGATAAATAGTTGTTACTGTGTAACAAAATGGGTTGGGACACTTCAACGCTGAATCACATGAAAACCAGTTTGAAACATGAAGCTTAAATGTCCCTTTAGGCCATTGTTTTCAAGGGGTCGTATTGTTGGACAGAAAGGAGCATATGTTTACTTAAAGTTACATTGAAGTCACATAGCCAACACCATTACCTTGATTACTGCTTACATGCTGACCAAACCCAATTACAAAGAATAGCAGACTACCACTAAATGGCTGTGGTTCACTATGTATGTGACACGGTTACCAAGGAGGTCAGTATCTTGTAGATAGATTAACAATTGCTCTCACTAAACATGAACCACAATACAGACACAAACACACACACACACACACACACATACAAACTCTCAGGGAGTATTCTCCCTGCTCCTTTTCGATCATGGAATGTGTGCGAGTGGAGTTTTTTTTGTTTGTGTTTAGTCGGGTTTAATGGCAAGGCCAGAGAGAGGGGATTTCCAATAGATATTATATTTATTCTCCTTGTCTTTGTTGTTATTCTTGTAATGTTATTTATTTTTCTCACTCCGGGACTGTTACACAGTAGACCATTCCTTCATACACCAACAGTAACGAACACCTGGGAACTCATATGAAATGGTATAAATTCATAGATAAAATGTATATATTTTGTATACTTCCACCATGGTCATTTTCATTGGCTGACATAAGAATGTTATTAAAAAATATAAAGAAAGCTTAGTTTCCCTTTAAATTAGATACACTTTACAATCCAAAAACATATATATAATGGTATAGATTCATATATAAAAAGTATATGTTATTTATAATGATGTGGTTATTTTAATTGGCTGACATATAACAATGTTATATAAACATATACCCCCCCAAAGAATCGCCACCTTATCGTGGTGGGGGGGTTTGGGCGCCCCCGTGACCCTGGGAGCTGTGTTGTCCGCATTACCCGACCAATGACTCTCCCTGCAGGTGGTGAGCCCACAGGGAGGTGACTCCACGTTGTCTTTTCGGGCTTGGCCCGGCCGGGCCCCGTGGATCCAGGTCCGGCCACCAGACGCTCGCCGACGAGCTCCCCTCCCGGGTCTGGCTCCAGAAGGGTGCCCCGGTTTCCCTTGTCCGGGCGAGGTGACTGTTCTTTCCGGGAGTCTTTTCATGGGGTCTTTGAATCGCTCTTAGTCTGGCCCCTCCCCTGAGACCACTTTGCCTTGGGAGACCCTACCAGGGGCTAATGCCCCGGACAACACAGCTCCCAGGGTCACGGGGGCGCCCAAACCCCCCCACCACGATAAGGTGGCGATTCTTTGGGGGGGTGCCTGAAAACTTTAGAATATAATTTCCTTCTACTTTAGTCATTATTGATGGTACTGAATTGAAGACCCAGGTGCCATCTGCACTGGCTTTACAGAGTCAGCTTTATAGTGACTATAAGTCAAGCACAACCCTCAAA
>PIJE02000151.1:172036-257710 GCA_002895965.2 Coryphaenoides rupestris
GGGACTGGTCCTTCTTTGTAACAAAAAAAAATCCCGCCCCTACCGGGGACGAGGAGGGACGGATAATGCCTGCCGCCAGTGAGTCTCTGATGTATGCCTCCATGGACTCCCTCTCCGGACGTGATACGCTATACAGGCGGCTTGTCGGTAGAGTTGCCCCCGGGAGGAGGTCGATGGCGCAGTCGTATGGTCGATGCGGAGGTAGCGACAGTGCCTTCCGTTTACTGAAGACCTCCCCGAGGTCGTGGTAGACAGCAGGGACGGAAGACAGGTCTGGACCCGGAAGCACCGGCAGGGCTGCCACGCCATCTGGTGGAGAAAGAGCAGACTGCAGACAGTAGGACAGACAATGTGTACTCCAGCCCATTACCTTGCCTGTGGCCCAGTCGAGATGGGGGTTGTGCCGCTGCAGCCAGGGGTAGCCGAGGATAATCGGGGCATTGGGTGAGGGGATGATGTGAAACTGAATGGTCTCCCGATGGTTACCAGAGAGAACGAGGTGTAGAGGCATAGTACGGTGGGTGACCCGAGCTAGGAGCCTCCCATCCAACGCATTCGCGTCCAAGGGCGTAGCGATTGGTTCCGTGGCTAGCCCGGTCCGGGCCACTAGAGCGGCGTCGATAAAACTCTCGTCGGCCCCGGAGTCTACCAACGCCACCAGAGGTAGAGTCTCCTGGCCCCAGCACAGGCTCGCCCTCAACTGCATGCGAGGGAATCTATCTGCAGATGTTCGGCTCACCAGTACCCCCACAGCTACTGGCGAGCCCTGCCTTTTGGGCGAACCGCGCAGGTAGCCAGCCGATGGCCCAACTCCCCGCAGTACAGGCACGCCCCTGTCCGCATTCTGCGCTGTCGCTCCGCCGGGCGACACACTGGTGTTACCCAGCTGCATGCCAACAAGCTAATCCTGCGGTCCGATCGTTACATTTTTTGGACGGTTCGCACCGCAATTGGATTCAAAATGGATTACGACCAGACAGCAGATTTGGCTGGAAACTAGCACATCTCCCGCCATAGAACCTTGCCGAGTAGCCGTTCTTTACGCCCTCCCCTCCTGGTCTTAACACTCAGCACAAGATGTCGTTGACTCCTCCTGGTTACCTCCGGCCCGACGGACGGATATCTAGCTTGGTTCTCTACCTTAAGAGCAAGGCTCCTGTTACACTGCGGGCTACTATTATCTCGATAACCATTTGTGCCCCGGAGAGGGCTGAGAAAAGGCTTGGTAAGAACCAGGGTTTTGCAGCCGCAAATATCTCAGCGGCAACTGTCTCAAGTGTCCATCTCACCCAGGTGCACCCCCGGGAATCTCGTGGTCCAACATACCGCTCCTCTGTTCCATCAAAGTTATTAATTATATTCAATGAATAATTTCGCTTAAAATCTCTTACGATGTGTTGTGTGTGTGTGTCGTGTGTGTGTGTGTGTGTGTGTGTTGTGTGTGTGTGTG
This sequence comes from Coryphaenoides rupestris, assembly GCA_002895965.2. Lineage (NCBI taxonomy): Eukaryota > Metazoa > Chordata > Actinopteri > Gadiformes > Macrouridae > Coryphaenoides > Coryphaenoides rupestris. Next base: position 173,487 of record PIJE02000151.1, read on the forward strand.
TGTGTGTGTGTGTGTGTGTGTGTGTGTGTGTGTGTGTGTGTGTTAAAAAGTGTGTACAACCCTGCTTGTATTGTGTGTGTGTCTATAGGAAGTGGTGGACTATTTCTATTTCTACCACCATGATGTCTGGTGTGTTCTAAGTGTCATGAGTGACTGGAGGTTATTTGAATGTCCTGCGTGGACGTCGCTGTGTGCAAATAACAAACCTGCAGTGAAATCATGAATACAATATTTTATAACTTGTAAACATCACCTGTCACCTTCACTATTCTAAACTATACTAAACTTTTTTAATTTTTTTTGTTTGTTGTTGTTATGTATTATTGTATTGTTTTTATTCTTACGTGGTTATATTGGAGCAACCTCTGGCACAACAATGAGCTGATCTGGATGAAATAAGTTGATAAGTTTATACTTTATAATAAAGTTGATAAGTGTTTACTTTATAATAAAGTTGATAAGTTTATACTTTATAATAAAGTTGATAAGTTTATACTTATATCTTATCTCATCTCACTAGGGAGGAACTCATTGGTCCTACGACGCCCCCTTGCGGCCGCCTGTGGTCCTACAGCGTGGAAAGTGTTCTGTGTTCAGCTCCATTTGGTGCTCGTTGTTCATAATAATAATAGATAATACATTTTATTTATATAGCGCCTTTCAGAACCCAAGGTCGCTTACAAAATTTGAGAGGGGGGGGGGGGAACAGAAACACAGAGACAACAAGAAAAAAAGGAGAGATGGTAACAAATGAGATGAAGGTAGAGTAACTGGCTGGTGGAACACACAAAAATAAACAAAAAACAACTGGGACAGTAAATAACATGTACAAAAATCACAGGAAAATAACATGGTGGATGGGGTGAGAGAGAAGAGAGAGAAGAAGAGGGGAGGCTGAGCAGATCATAAAGAGAATCCATTCATCACTGGACTTATGACCAGCAAATTGAAATGCATCAACTGAACATCATATGGTATACCATGAGGAGGCGCAGTGGAACACATACTCTGTGTAAAGTGAATATGTAGCAGACATGTTGGAAATTCCAGGAGGAGTAGGAGGGAGGAGGAGGAGGAGAGGAGTATAGTGAATACAGCAGACGATGTTGGAATCCAGGGCCTTTTAATGAGCAGGCTATTCAACTATAGACACACAGTTATATAAATATGCCAGGTATTGTGATTAGAACAAACAGAACCAACTACCCTATATTACTATCATATATATCAATCCAATCCCAGGAGGAGGAGGAGGAGGAGGAGGGGAGGAGGAGGAAAAGGAGGAAGAGGAGGAGGGGGAGGAGGGAGGGGATGTCCAGGTACTAAAGACTGTAGAGGCTGGCGTGCCCTCGTAAAGCCGGACGATTCTCCTCTCCAGGGGCAACATTCAAGATTCAAGATTCAAGAAGACTTTAATTATCCCGAGGGAACTTATCGTGCAGCATACAAGTCAGAAGAACACAGGGGAGAAATATACACCACACAATATACAGTCTAAGGAGGGACTGCATTGAAAAACAAAAACAACAAACATGTATCAACAAGCGTTTGGCAGTATTGTAGGCTGTCTGCATGGTAAATATTACCAATAACTACAGTAATGTAGGCTGTCTGTCATGTAAATATTACCATAACTACAGTGAGGTAGAGAAGGTCTACACTGTGGACTACGTTGTCAGCAGGTGTTGGTGGATACATTATAAGGTGACCAGTGGTAAAGTGATAAGTGATAAGTTGATAAAGTGATAAGTGATAGAGTGATAAAGTGCAGGATTGCTGGAGTGATGTGGCTGTAATTGACCTTAGCGTTGTGTACCATTAGCATGGTATCGTGTGTTGACCTCAGGTCGCTGTGTCTCCCTTGTTCCTCTCACGCCTGAGGTGGATGCATTGTACAGCCTGATGGCAACCGGGATAAAGGAGTTCTTGTGGCGTTCTGTTGTACATTTGGGTTGGATGAGTCTATTACTGAATGTGCTTTTATATGAGGTCAGCATTTGTGGAGCGGGTGGAGGTTGTTGCCCATGATGCTATGCATCTTTGCGCAACATTCTCCTCTCCGCCACCACCGCCAGGGAGTCCAGTTGACCCCCAGGGACCGAGCCCGCCTTCCTGACTATCCTACTGATCCTGTTGGCGTCAGCTGACCTCAACCTGCTGCCCCAGCATGCAACCCCATAGAATATCACACTGGCTACGACTGACTGGTAGAACATCTTTAGCATGGTGTTGCATACGTTGAAGGACCTGAGCCTCCTCAGGAAGTGAGTCTACTCTGGCCCTTCTTGTACACAGCCTCAGTGTTCTTGGCCCAGTTTAGTCCATTGTCCAGGATGAACACCCAGGTATTTGTAGTCCTTAACAATGTCCACGGCACGCCCTTTATGGAAATGGGTGTGGGGGATAGTCTTCTTCCTGCTGAGTCCTATCACAATCTCCTTTGTCTTGGTGATGTTGAGCTGCATTTCGTTCAGCCCACACCACTCAACAAATTGTGCTCACCCAGCCCCTATACTCCTCATCCCTACCCCCAGTGATCTGGCCAACACATGCAGAATCGTCCGAATACTTTCTGCAGGTGACAGGTCTCCGAGTGGCATCGGAAGTCAGAGGTGTATGCTGTGAACAGGAAGGGTGAAAGCACAGTTCCCCCCTGGGGGCCCCTGTGCTGCTGACCACCTTGTCCGACCACACAGTCCTTTAGTCGGACAAAACTGTGGTCGGCTGTCAGGTAGTCCGTAATCCAGGAGACCAGGGAGAGGTCCACCCCCATCTTCGTCAGCTTACTTCCCAGCAGGTCAGGCCGGATGGTGTCGTATGCACTGGAGAAGTCAAAGAAGCATATTCTCACAGTGCTATCGGTCTGTCCAGATGGGTGTAGGCCCGTGTCGAGCAGGAGGATGATGGCGTCATCAACACCCATCTTCGGCTGGTAGGCGAACTGTAGAGGGTCCAGTGATGCGGTCACCCATGGGCCGAAGACTTGACAGGACCAGCCTCTCCAGGGACTTCATCAGATGGATGTCAGCGCCAACCGGTCTGTAGTCGTGGGGGTGCTGGGGCACACCTTCTTCGGGACCGGCGGACCAGGCAGGATGTCTTCCACAGCACCGGCACCCTCTCCAGTCTCAGGCTCAGGTTGAAGATGTGCTGCAGGACACCCCTCAGTTGGACGGCACATGTCTTGAGGACCCTCGGACTGACGCCGTCAGACCAGCGGCCTTTGCCTGGGCGGAGTCTGGTCAGCGCCTTCCTCACCTGCTCTGCCGTGAAGGAAAGAGGGTGCGAGAGGGGGAGAGAGGGGTAGGGAGGGGGTGAGGGGAGTGGAGAGGGGGGGGGGGGGGGGGGGGGGGGGGGGGGGGGGGGGGGGGGGGGGGGGGGGGGGGGGGGGGGGGGGGGGGGGGGGGGGGGGGGGGGTGGTTGGGGGAGGAGGTTGGTGGAGAGGTGGGGTGATTGGGGGAGGGGGTTGGTGGGGGGGGGGGGAGGGGGGGGGGGGGGGGGGGGGGGGGGGGGGGGGGGGGGGGGGGGGGGGGGGGGGGGGGGGGGGGGGGGGGGGGGGTAGCAGGTCCGGAGGTGTGGAGAGGGGTCGTTAAGGCGGAGCCGGGGGAGGGGACAGCCGGCACCCTCACATCGAATCGGTTGAAGAACTGGTTCAACTCGTTGGCCCGGTCTCGGCCACCCTCAGCTGCCTGGTTTCCAGCCCTCTTGAAGCCGGTGATGGTCTTCATGCCACTCCACACGTCCTTCAGGTTGTTGTGTTGCAGCTTTTTCTCCAGCTTCCTTCTGTAGGTGTCTTTGCCCTTCTGGATCACCACCTTCAGCTCCTTCTGAACCCGCCTCATCTGGTCTTTGTCCCCGTCTCTGAAGGCCTTCTTCTTCTCATTGAGCAGGGCCTTGATGTCTCTGGTGACCCACGGTTTATTGTTGGGGAAGTATCGTACAGCCTTTGTGGGGGCGATGTTGTCTTCACAGAAGTTGATGTACTCTGTTACGCAGTCCGTGAGACCATCGAGGTCGTCTCCATACTCTTCACAGTACAGCCCCCAGTCTGTTGTCTGACTTTTATGCTGCACGATAAGTTCCCTCGGGATAATTAAAGTCTTCTTGAATCTTGAATCTTGAATCTTGAATAAAAAACAAGCATAGTTTCCATTAAATATATATATTTATATATAGAAATCATCATTTAGAATCATCTTTATAACTGAGACATGTTTAAATATTTTATTAAAAAGTACAAACATTATCACGAACATGCAGTTTCCTTAAAGTAAATAAGTTTACAAGACGTACTATACATATAAAACATAAAGATGAGTTGTTTCTATTTCTTTCTATAGGAGTTTTCATTACACATTTCAGATATTGCTTTTACAAGTTCCCTAGCAAAAAACATTTGTCATGTAGATATCGTAACTTATTATGATTATTAATAATAATCATAATTATTCTGCCACTCACTCAGTGTCCAATCTCTTGCCATCAGGTGTGGCTTCCGCCAACCTCAGAGGATTTATACTCCCTTGGGGTCAGTGCAAAAGCTCCACAAACAACTCCATTGAACACTAACACGGTAGCCTATTCTAAGCTTCTTCTTCTTGTGAATCCATTGACCCAGTCCTTTTTATCGTCTCCAAAACCTAGATTTGAATAGCTTGATTGTCTAATACTTTTAGCAATGTATCAACAATTTATATATACTGTATATATATATATATATATATATATACACCCAAAAAGTCTTATTATTGTATTTCCTGCCAGTATTGTAGTCCTTCCCAGTGAAGCAGCAGCCCCCTACCAGGCTGACGTTTAAGCAAACACCTTAGTGGCTGAAGCAAAAAAAGGTGTGGCCATAGTTAGGTGCAGGAAAGCACCATGGTTACCTGCCATGATTTCCATATGCCTGTGTTCTGCAGGGTTGATACACAAAGACAGAGAGAGAGAAGAGCTGCTGCTATGTTTAACTTGAGCAAACGGCTTTAAAATGACGGATTATGCATTATGAGACTTACTAATAGGTGAGAGCTTTGCTTTGTTGGCTGTATAACATAATAGAAAGTGTTGTAACATGATTCCAACATGATTCTGTGTGTTGGATGTTTCGAGATAATCTGTGATACTTTGGTTCCATTGTACATTTTCTTATCTGGAAGTTGAAAAACTAGTTGAGACGATCTGGACTTACGGGTCTAGTAGCATATGTCACTGGACACTTCTTCCACAAATGGAGAATGGTTACTTATTAATGCAGTTAAATGTTCTGGAGCCAACGTTCCAAAGGTACGTTGTTTTTGTTTTCCTTTTTGTTGTTTGTGGTCTTAGACTTATTTATTCATGAATAGTTAAAGTAAAGCCAGGCTTTGCCATTGCCAACTGTGGTGTCATTAAAACTGCATTGGGTTTGCCTATTCTGGGCTAGCTCTATTGCGTTTTTTATCGGGACATTCAAATGATATAAGCCTTACACTTTATGATGTTAATCAAAGACAGAAAAGTAAGACAAACACTCATTGCTAGTCAATGTTCTTTATAAGGATGCAGCATATTGCAAGTAACATTCGAGACAACCCTGCTTTTGGTAATGTTTACATCACAATACAGCGTCACAATAGCCCAAACACTAACCACTGTGTATCTTCTCTCACTTCTCTCAGCCAGGAAATGGAGTACAGTGGAAAGTCACCTGCTTGGTGCTACTTGTCTTGTCGTCGCTGCTTTGGACTTATCCTCATCCTGGCAGCAACCATTTTTTTTTACAGCACAAATGACTGGAACCCTAAATTGTGGTTTACATATAAAAATGTCCTTTCAGATACTAATTACACTGCTTTGGAAAATTACACCGAAATGTCCCAACCTTCAATGGATCCTGTGGTGTTCACACCAGTTCCCTATGTTTCTCCAGGGCCATACAAAGTGGAATATCCATATGATTACCACTTCACAATAAATCACCCGGAGACATGCAATCAGCTGAAGCCTTTTGTGGTTTTGATTGTGCCAGTGGCACCAGAAAACATGGAGCACCGTATCAATATCCGCAGGACTTGGGGAAATCAAACTCTAGTGCAGGATAAAGTGGTGAGACTGTTCTTCCTTTTGGGTCGACCGTCTGTGGGAAACGTGGTGCAAATTCAACAGCAGGTGATGGAGGAGAGCAATGAGTTTGGGGACCTGCTTGAGAGTGACTTCCTGGACAGCTACAAGAACCTCACCATTAAGACCATGATGATGATGGAGTGGCTGTGTTCTTATTGCACTACAGCCACCTATGCCATGAAGATTGATTCGGATATGTTCCTCAATGTGCATAACCTGATCAGCATGCTCCTAACAGCTAAAAGGGAGAACTATCTGACTGGCCTCGTGGCGCATGGGGCTGCTGTTCTGAGAGATAAGCGTTCAAAATGGTACCTACCGCCATCCCTTTTTCCTGAGGGACACTATCCGCCTTATGCTCTGGGCTTGGGCTATATCTTTTCATTAGATCTTCCCAAGAAGATTGTAGAGGCTTCCAGACATGTTCCTACAATCTACATTGAGGACGTTTATGTGGGATTGTGTATGAGACATCTACAGATTATGCCCACCGACCCACCAGCTGCTAAGTTTCATGTGTTTCCTTTAAATTACAACCGCTGCACTTACTCAACGATAATAGCGACCACCACAAAGGCCAGTACTAATGTGAGACAGAATTGGAAAGACTTCACAAGACCAGGTCCATATTGTTGACAGTGGAGACCTCAGAACTCAGTGGAATGTTAAAAATATTGTTGTACTGCTTCTGTAGAAATATAAATTTTATAAATGGGTCATTTCGTTGAGTTTAGTTTAGCCACATCCGGCAGGTATGCATCATCGTTCTGTAGCTGCCACAGACAGGCTGCGGATCCGTGTTATTAATGTAAATGTGACAATAAAACACTTCGACTTGACTTTGGGTCTGGCACATTCCCAGGCATTTTGAAATGGATTAACAAACATTTGTGTTTAAACATTACAGGGTCATTCTACAGAAAAGGTGGAATCTGGAACACAAATCTGCTGAAAATGTTTTTACCTTTTTTAACTAACGTCTCAACCTGATTCATACATGTCATGCTGAATGTTTTTTATTTTATTATTTTAAGAAATTGTATTATTATTATTATTATATCATATTAATGTCATTAATTAGCTGTTTCTTTGTTGTCTTTGGTGATACTGATCCACAGTATATCCCAAAATTTTTACAATGGCTGTGTCATGACCATGTGGTCTTCAACCCCATTTAACTATTCAATGTAATCCATGTTTTATATTCACATTTTCACTCCACTACTGAGTAACACAACCTTTGTCCACTGAACTCGATTGCACTAACTCCAATGACTTGAAACAGATATATGGTTAATGCTGTACACTCATTCATTAATTTATTCAATCATGAATACATGTCTATGTTGTAGAGTGTGTGTGATTGGTGACTGGTTTAAGCACCCTCACCTGGCCTGAGTCAGGCTGCTTGGTTTGGGGTTAGGTGAGGCTACACACCTGTGGCGTATTGACTAATCAATGCACTTAAACCAGGTTAAACCAGCCACCACCACACACGGAGCTAGCATGTACCTCCTGCGCTGTCTTGATTCTACAAAACTCTGCAATAAACCGGATTAACGGCCTGTGTCTTTGGATTGGAGGAGACCCAAAATCCACTTCGGTGGCGTATAGCAGATGCCACGGCTACATATGTTTATAAGTGTTACACTGGGATTGGATTGTTCTTTAGTTTCAAAATCAATAAACACAAAAAAGCGCCATGATATGCAGTGATGTAAATAGGATTTTCAATGTAGTGAGTCCCCGGGGACAGTAGTCAGGAGCATTTACATGTAGACACAACAAGTCAACTTGGGAAGCAGAGATATGGCTCCACACGGAGACGCACCCGTCCCTATCTACCAGGCAGTCAGCCCGGGAAGCAGGGACACCAAGGCCTCACGTGGAGATGCACCTCCCAGACAGCCAGCCTTGGAAGAAGGGACAGCACAGTCCCCATGTTTGACAAACAGCGAGTGCATCTCCCAGGGCCAACAGATAAGAGTGAAGCTAAATAGTCACATAGACCTAACGGCGGAGTGGAAAGTTACCGGCCCACAAGATTAATCCATCCACAACGTCCCTCATCACTACCACCTCCCATACTATCCTTTGTTTATACTCCAGCAGCAGGAAAATGATGGCATGGTCCGACTTGCCAAATGGGGGAAGAGAGGCAGCCTTGTAGCCTCTCGTGAATGGCGTATGGCAGTGGTCCAAAGTTCTTTCTCCCCTTGGTAGCACACGTAATGTGCTGATGGAATTTCGGCATTACTTTCTTTAGATTAGCCCTACTAAAGGCCCCCACCACCACCACCACAGCCACATCAGGATATTGGGTCTGGTGCCGACATAGCACATCATGTAGGCCCAAAAGTGCCATGTCGGTGTCCACTTGTGGTGGGATGTAGACGTCTATGATGACCGTACTGGACTCCTGGGGAAGATAGAATGGACGGCAAGAAATCGTCAGATGCTCCAGGTTCGGCGAGCGGGAAAGAGAAAGTCTTAATATCCTTAGGTTTGCACCACTTGCTATTGGTCATGAAGAAACCCCTCCACCCTTGGATTTACCTGACACTTCCATGCTGTCCACTCAGAAAACAGAAGGACTCGGTCGAGTAAATGACTTGATCCGGCAGAAGCAGTCAGCCATGGTCAGACAAAAAAGTCACTTATGTCCCGTTGGAATTGAATCCTCACCCTAATATCATCTAACTTATTTTCCAGACTCTGGACATTAGCTAGAAGGATGCTGGGCAGAGATGGACATAGTGATGAATCATGGCGAGCATAGTGGAACAGAGTCTTTTAACAGTTTCACCTGCTAAAATATACAAATGTTTACATTAGTTGGGCAATAAAAACAATGAGGGCCACAGGGGCAAAAAGGGTGAGGAAAGGGTCACTGCACCCGGTTATCTTTATGACCAACAATTGCAGTTTTAGCTCATGCTATACCACAAGAACAAGTTAAAGAAGAGTATTAGAGATTATACCCCATCGGAAAGGGAAAGCAAACCTGAAAAACCATAAAACAAGGCAAAAGAAAATGTCCATCACTCTCCCACTTTGATTATTTATAATCATAAAATGTAAAATTATTACAGCTTGTAGGCTTATATCCCAATGCATGTGGAAAGTGTGTGCTGCCAAGAGATCAACCTGGAGCATCTCTTCCGAGATGGCTGTATCACAACCAATCTGACATTTCATATCGTGTGTAAAGAGAGAGTAAGTACTGGAGGTCTGTTATCCCTGGGGGACGTCCGAGCTGAGACACTGCAATGCTCAATCAATAGCATGTAAGGTTGGGACAATGACTACATTCAATAGAAGGTTAGGGTTAGCCGACAAGCCACATGACTCCACACAAGATATGTGCTCTACCACCGCCTCCTTCAAGTTGTCTGAATACAACAACAATGTGAGACGCTTATGATAGCCTCAGCCAGCGATCACGTCCACAGGCCACCATAACATGATCAACATCATTCCCACCGAGAAGTTGAGTCAAATGTACTACTACTTTTACTGCAATGCGGTGCAGTGAAAGTCAAACATTTACAGCACCACAAAGCATCGGTAATCTAAACAAACTGACTCACCAAGAAGAACACTGGTGTCAAGCCAGCCTCCACCTTGGAAAAACACTGTCAAGCTAGCCCCCAATTGATTTTGTGGTACGTGTATATCTTAGGCATTACAGTAAGAGGGCCTAAGATCTGACTTCAAAATAAAATAAACGTTCCGGTGAGTGTGATGAGCAATTTCACATTCATTCAATAAGTCAGTGAGTCTGTTGATAATAAAAAAAAAAATAATTAATACATAAATAACGGCTTTAGTGCTGTAAAGGAGTAAAGGAGTGACTCCTGCCTGCAAACTGTAGCCTATTTAAGAGAATAAATTAATTACAATATTGTATAATATTTAGTCCAACACAATAATAAAGAATACATTTCCAAAGACCAATCTCACTTGAATGACAGAACACCACCTCAAATTCAGAAACATAGTATTTCCACAAAGTGAAATACTAATCAAGTAATTTAACCACTTCAGATTGTCATTCAGTATCGAGATTGTCAAGTGTCATTTAAAAATAAACCCCCCTTAAAATCTCATATAGGAGCTATATTCAGCCAAATTCAGATGAGAATTTCAAGGAAATTGTAGTAGTGTGACACTCAGTGGTGGTAAGAGTGTTCACAAGACTGAAAATAATTAATTCAACGTCCACAACGAAAATAAAGAAATGCAAATGTGTATGGACTGTAACTGGGAGTGAGAGCTTATGGTTAGTAGCAGTGCCAAGTCCGTGATCCAATAGAATCGTCGTTGTCCAGAAGCAGGGTCTAGCACACCAGGACGAATTCTCAGACAGATCAGGCAGGCGAGAGGGTAGTCAGGCCAGAGAGGTTCATACACGAAGCGGGATCTCGGACATTCAAATGCAAAGGCACACAGCAAAATGCTCCTACAAACCCAGATCATACACAGCGCATTAACAACAACTCCACCACTCTCGACCACCCCAACCATTTGATTACCCGTGAGGTACTCTCCTCTAGTGAATGTTTTATTTCCCTATTTGTGTCCTGTAAACAGGGCGTTGATTGGCTGCCGCGGAGCGTCTCTAACAAGGTGCAGGTGTTTTCCAATTCGGATGATTGCAGCAGGAAACGGTGACGTCATGGGGAACTCCATATTTGGGCATAGGCTTGATTGTAGGTCTAGACGGCTGTGTCTCAGGGGCTCCCTCTATGGACCGAAGTGTGAATGCAGGGAAAGGCACATAATGATTCCTTACTTCTCCTCTCATGCTCCTCGGTGGCCGGCTGCCACAATATTAACAGATTAATTTGACTTCAGAGTAATAGCAGACTACCCCAGTGTCACTCAGAGAGTACATCATATCCTGTTGTGTGTAATTCTGTAGGTTCAGTTGTGCTTACACATGTGGATTTGTATTACTGAATCCATGCTCTGTTGGCTCTGCTCCTCACCTGTTGCCTATTAGCACCTGATTACTTCCTCATTTGTTTCGACCTATCATGCATCTTCAGTTGATAACCTGGTGTATTTAAACTGTGATTCTCTGTGTTCAGTGTGAGATTGTCACTGTGTTACTAGAGTGGGCAAGCATGTTGTTGATTCTGCTAGTTTTTACTTGTCTGTTTTGGACCATGTTTTTGTCTGCCATTTTCCTGGCTGTTCAGTTTTGATCTCTGCCTGGATACCATCTTGCTTTGATTGCTGACTGGATCTGGTGATCCTTTAATAAACTCTTGAGCTAACTCTGCGAGTGAGTCCTTACCCCTAACTTGACAGTATCAGGACATTTTGATTTGTCATTTAAAAAAAGCCCATTTAAAATCTCATATGGGCTAACTTCCCTCTAAAATCAGATGAGAATTAAAAGGAAATGGTCAATAATCAAAGACTAATTTCACTTCAGAGTAATGGCAGACAACCCGAGTGACTATTAAGAGTTGTAGGCCTTAATACGCTATAATTGCCCTCTCCTACTAGCCTGGAAATCCAGACCCACATCTAGAAAGCTGTAGGGTCTGGTAATGAAAATGGCCCAACTCGAGGGGCGGCACCAAGCATGCATTTGAAAATATAACACTACAACCAATCAGAAGAATACACGGGGTGACGTATCCAGAGCGACGGAAACGAGTTTGTTTTGGAGAATAGTTTGACAGAGAGACGTAAATGTAGCCTAATGGAGATACCACTTTGGCAACGCAACGTTAACCTTGTAATATTCTTAGCCAAGGAATATTGAAATAAAGAGATGCAACGGAGTTGTCGTTTATGGATGTTTAATAGCAACTGCGCATGGTACCGAGCATGGATGTAGAATTTAGTGGGGACGCTGGGGACATGTCCCCACCAATTAACGGAGCACCCCCCACCATCAGAACCGCAAATTAACGGAGCACCCCCCCATCAGAACTGCAAATTAACGGAGCACACCCTTCAAGTCTGCAATTCAGGGGTCGTGCCCATTCCACATTAGGTCGCTTGTAAAAGGAGAGAAGGGCCATGTCCTGTTCAGCAGGACTTGTTCTGATGTCCATGCTGAGAAGTAAGGGACTCTCCATTTCATGAATACGGAGAAAATGATCCGCACACTGAGATATGGCCTTGGTAGGGTCACCGATAGTTAACCAGCCTAATAAGAAAAAATAAAGAGGTGGTTGTGTAGATTCAAATGACAAGTTAAATCAAGCCTTACTTAGGCATATACAAAGTAACATTAGCAAATACGTTACTATTGACAATATATACAATAAAATTGTTGTAATATTAAATGACTGCTATGCTACCTACCAAGGTAGCTTTTTAATGTAAAACAATTCATGGTTTACATCAGGAGTAGGCCATGCTTTGTGACATGCCCATTTTTACTGCACTACAACACTGTTTACCTTCCTTAACTTTCCTACACCACTGCTAACCCTGAGCAGCACCTACCGTCTGTGTTAACATCATGTGTTGCACAAGTTCCGGATGGTCCAGGCATTGCTGCTTGCTCTTCCTCATTGACAGTACTTTCATGCATCACCTCCCCCCATCAGAACCGCAATTAACGGGCACCCCCCATCAGAACCGCAAAATTAACGGAGCACCCCCCCATCAGAACCGCGAAATAACGGAGCACCACCCCATCAGAACCCGAATGAACGAGCACCCCCCCAACCCATCAGAACCGCAAATTAACGGAGCACACCCCCCATCAGAACCGCAAATTAACGGAGCACCCCCCCCCCCATCAGAACCGCAAATTAACGGAGCACCATCAGAAACCGCAAATTAACGCGCACCCCCCCCCCCCCCGCCATCAGAACCGCGAATTAACGGAGCACCCCCCCCCCCCAGTCAAAGTCATTAGAACTGTAATGGTTATATTAAGTACTCGTATCGGTATTCGGTATCGGCAAGTACCCAAATGTCAGTACTTGTACTTGTACTCGGTCTGAAAAAAAGTGGTATCGGTGCATCCCTAGTTTGTACAGATACTCAGTCAACATTTTTGATAGCCATCTTGCAATGTTTACTGACTGATTCCGGACTGATTCCGTCGCAGCGCTGACGTCATCTGTTTAGCCCGCTTCTGGCCCGCCTATATCAGATACACCGATGTGATTGGTTTATGTTCAGAACAACAGGAATAGCTAATGAGCATGTTACTGATTACCAGAGTGACTCGCTGAGCAAATTAAAATTGTGCTCTCGTGAGAACTCTGGATTTCCAGGGTACTCTCTTACTAAAATGTTATAATTTTTGTTCTAAAAATCCTCAACGTTTAACACATATTTTGACCTAAGGAAGGCGTCATTACTTTACGTGCGCAATGCACTCTAGAGATGAGACACTGGTGCTACCATTAGCTGTTGCTATTTTTACCAGCCCAGAGGAAACGTCAATACAATGCCACACTGTGCTGCTTTGGTTGTATTTTCCAGTCGAAAGGCAACAAGAGAAGTGATGTACGTCTTCACAGCTTTCCTAGCTATAAGAAGAGGAGAATTGAGTGGGAAAATGCTTGTGGACGAACACAACTTCTTAAAGACCAGCAGCTGTTTTCCCGCCTCTTCTCTCCTGATACATTTGATGCATTTAGTAGACCACAGCTGCTAAAAGACCTCACAGGTGCTGTTGATTATAAGCAAAAAATGAAACGCTGTGCCAACAATTTTCTCCCACAAGGAATCTAAACGCCCTTGGATAGTGAGTGAAATCCACTCTAAGAAACGTGAAAGACAGGAGACATTGGATGCTCTCCTGCTAGGATGTAAACAACCCACTCCTGCAGTTGCAGCCTCTGAAGGTGAACCATCGGACACGACACTAGGCGTGTTCCGATATGGGTACTTTTCCCTTTTTTGGTGAGAGGCGTTTTTGTTTTTGGCTACGCCCACGCATTAGCTCCCCTTGACGTCCCGTACCCACTGCAGGGACCTTCGAGAGGCTTCAATTAGCTTCAATTAGTTCCACGACACATTTTGTCTTACGCAATCATTTAGCGCTGTTTATATGTTGTGTCGAGTTCTACCCACGTCATACCCCCGCCTCAACTGTATCCAATCAGCGTCGACTAGCTACGAGCGGCCCAGAAAAGTACTAGCCCTGCTTCAGGGACTAACTGAGCTGCTCAAAAGTCCTCTCACTGGTGAATTTGGGCGGATCCTGGGCGGAGCCTCTCTCCAAACCACACCCATAGCACCTCACTAGAGGGAAAAAGTACCCTATATCGGAACACGCCTATTGATCATGGAGGAACCATTCATTTCTGGTGGAGTGCACAAACATGTGAGGGTGACACTGAGGTGTTAAAAGAGAAGTGGGTATCAGTAAGGAGCTCAGACATCCGGAGGGAGCTCAGAGTAGAGCCGCTGCTCCTCCGCATCGAAAGGAGTCAGCTGAGATGGTTCGGGCATCTGATTAGGATGCCCCCCGGGCGCCTCCCGGAATAGTATTTATTATACAAAAGAACGCCACAGGGAACAAGGGAACTACGAGCGGTGCCAAAGCAAAGAAATCATAAACCAAAACGTGCAGTCCTAATCTAGTGCAACAATAATCTATACTATCACAGAAACCGGATCCTAAGCTACACTAGATCTAATAAATACAGGGGGTGGCACCTACTCCTTACCTGGTGGATTGTAACAAACATAAGGCTACGTGGTGCAAATGTAAACCCATGGGTGTCTTACCTATTCACCTTTTCCCTGTGCGTTTGGCTAAAACTAAACAAAAGCACTGTACCGAGTACAGACCACTAAACAAGGAATAGAAACAATTGGTCTTAATAGAGGACAAACTTCACAACACACAACACGACTTTTAACACACGCCCACCAAACTCTTGCAAACAATACAGCACTAACTAACAACAGCATATCTCCCTCCTCTCCCTCACACCCAAACATGGAGTAGATATATGCGTGGTCCGCCCTCTGATTGGCAGACAGGGGCAGGGGGATGATTGGACACAGGTGGGCTTGATTGATGGGGACACCTAGTGGGGAAACAGAGGAACAGAACAGAAAACACAGACCAATACACGTGGGGGACGTAACACTCCCACCCATAAGAGCAAGCCCTTGGGGCTTGTGACAAAAACAACCAAAAACCAACCTAACCATACATCCGTGACAAAACATCTGCACACACATTTTCAGTACCTCTCTTGTGATGGATCTCCAGGTTGAACCCTTGCACTAATAGAGCCCAACGCATCAGGCGCTGATTGTGGTTACACATCCTGTCCAAAAACACTAATGGGTTATGGTCAGTATATACAGTTATGGTAGTACACTTGAACCAACATAAACTTCAAAGAATTGAAGCAAACAACGAAGCCAAAGTCTCCTGCTCTATTGTGGAGTAGCGAGACTGACATTTGTTAAACTTCTTAGAGAAGTAGCAAACTGGGTGGTCCAGACCGTCCGAATCCTCCTGGACCAGAACAGCGCCTGCACCAACACCTCCAGCTTGAAAGACTTTCCAAAATCTGGGGCAGCAATGACAGGCGAACTACACAACAGTGCTTTAGCACACACAAAAGGTGCTTGACAGTCAGCAAACCAAACAAATGGAACCAGGGCTCAGTAGACCAGTCAGCGGGGCTACAACGGAGGAGAATCGGATGAATGATAACAAAATTTAGTGGGGACTGGGGACATGTCCCCACCAATATCCACCCCCCCCCGTCCCTCCGCCATCCGAACCGCGAATTAACGGAGACCCCCCCACATCAGAATCTCAAATTAACGGAGCCCCCCCCCATCAAAACCGCGAATTAACGGAGCCCCCCCCCCACATCAGAACCGCGAATTAACAGAGCAACCCCCCTTTATATGAAGTATACTCGGGATATATTTAGCATTTTTAGTGTAGGTAGATCATTTTGGCTTGGTCATTTTAAAAGTAGCTCGCAAGTTGAAAAAGTGTGGGCACCCTGGTCTACACAATCATCAAGCCTGGGTAGGATACGAATCTGGTACCGTTACTTTGTTCACCTTCCTATAGTCGGTACAAAATCAAAATGTGGAGTCTGGTTTGGGAACCAGTAGACATGGAGAGCTCCACGGACTAGAGCTTGGTTTTGCCAACTGATTTTTCAGCAGATAGGAAACCTCCTGTTTCATCACTGACAGTTTAAAAGTGTTTACACGGTATGGATGCTGTTTAATAGGAGTTGCTTCACCCACATCAATATCATGCTCTAAGACGGTAGTACAGGAGGGTACGTCTCTAAAAAGACACGGGAACTCATGTATCAAGGATATGATATTCGTTTCCTGTTCTTTGTCCAGGTGAACTAAATGTGAAGGAAGAGCCTTTAACATCTCTGAATTCTCTAATCGAGGTGTCAGCTGGGGACCATTTCTCAACTTAACATCGTCATCACCATCACAAACATCACTTAAGCCTGTCAGCAAACCCACAGGTACAGCAGATACGACAGCGGGCCCTGCAATCTCATCTTTTATACCTGTATGAGGGTCTTCTCTAGGATGGTACAGCTTCAGCATGTTTATGTGGCAAACACGGGACTGGCGTCTCCGATCTGGAGTTTCGCTTAACTTACGTTCAATAAAGTATGGTCCGGAAAACCGCACAGAGAGTGAGGAACCAGGAATAAGTAATAGAATCAAAACCTGGTCTTCTGGTTTCAGAGACCGGGGAACAGCCTTCTGGTCAAAATTAGGGATGCACCGATCCAACTTTTTCAGTCCCGATACCGATACTGATACCTGGGCTTTGGGTATTGGCCGATACCGAGTACCGATCCGATACCATTGTTAAATTAATAAACTGTTTGCCTCACTGTGTGGAAGAGAATGGGATCATTCTTTTGTGCAAGGCAACATCAGGCTTGACTTAAACATTACTTTCCTAACTTTGTAAAACAAAATGTAACAAATGAACAGATATAAATGTACTGAATTGTTATTTATTATTAAAATAATAAATAATCGTGCACCAGCAACTTGAACAAAACATTCAAAATAAACAGGAATCAAAATTCTTGGTAAACATTTAGTGCAAATAGGAATATTCCTAACATTTACATCCTGCCCTGATCAGTCAGCGGTGACTTCGCGCATGCGCGATTCATTTGCAGTCTGGACGCAGAGGGATGAACATCTTGTGCTCTGACTGCAGCTGCGCGAGGACAGGACTGAGCCGCCTGTGAGTGCTTTGGGGGAGGGGCCCACGGCAGCACCCGCCCGCTGCTCGTTGAGAAGAGTAAGAACGATACGTGCTTTCACGTCAGAGTCGCCAAAAGTCTCCAATAACACCAGAAAAAGTCGCTAGATTTGTCGCTAGTCGCTTTTTTGAAAAAGAGTCACTAGAGGCATCTTAATACTTGCTAAATATAGAGACGAAGTCGCTAAGTTGGCAACACTGCGTGCTGCTCGTGCTGCTGACGCATGACGTAGTACGTGTCGCACACATAGAATTGAAGTGAATAGATCGGTCCCATGGATCGGCCCCATTGTCTCCGATACCCGATCTAGCTATTTTAGTCATATCGGGGCCGATATCCGATATCAATATCGGATCGGTGCATCCCTAGTCAAAATGATGCTTCATTCTCTTTTGTGAAGAGGAGAGAGCCTCTTTAGCGTACGTGCAGGCATCATGTAGCCGTTCACGGAAACGGCTTACATAGGCCAATACACTTTCCTTTGAGTCAGAACCACCTGGCTTGACTGATAAACTGATCTTTTAAGACCTTCAAAGGTCCACGAACTGTGTGACCAAACACAAGATCAGCCG
Source organism: Coryphaenoides rupestris (assembly GCA_002895965.2). Taxonomy (NCBI): domain Eukaryota; kingdom Metazoa; phylum Chordata; class Actinopteri; order Gadiformes; family Macrouridae; genus Coryphaenoides; species Coryphaenoides rupestris. Next base: position 191,383 of record PIJE02000151.1, read on the forward strand.
GGCTGAATCCGAGAGACTCCTGCACAATCTCCCTAACTGCAAATAAGGCAAAAGGAACACCTTGATCCCAGTTCTTGCCGGTCTCTAGGCTGTACTTTCGTAACAGATTTAAAGGTTTGGTGCCAACGTTCTAGAGCACCTTGTGACTCAGGATGGTAGGCGCTGGAGATTTGAGGAGTGATGGTCTTCATCACCTGCTCAAACACTTTAGACAGAAAGTTTGTGCCTTGGTCTGTCTGCACAAATTTCGGCAATCCAAAGGTAGAAAATAACTTTTTTCCTGTAACTGGTTTTCCTGTAACCTGACAAGTATGACAGGTACGGCAGAAATGGGCAAAACATCTTTTTAATCCTGGCCAAAAGAAGTGCCTAAGAACACGATCATATATTTTTCTGATACCTAAATGGCCAGACCACAAGTTGTCATGAGCAAGGGACAACACCTGCTGACGGTATGCTACTGGACTCACAATTTGATGTACCACACTGGTTTTTCGGCCGTAACGAGGGTAAGAAGTCCACTTACGCATCAGAAGGCCTCTTTCCATAAAGTAGACAATGTTTTCTTTATTAACTCCCACGGGAGTAACAGCAGCAAAACACTTCAAGGGTATCATCCACTTTCTGTGAAGCCACTAGCTGATCATGTGTGATAGGTAAGTGCAAAGCACCATTGCTTTCAGAGCACTCTGAGACAAGCAACATCGTCATCAACCAGCTCTGATGTTTCTGATTGATCTGTGGCAAATACTGGGGCTAAGAAAGAGGCAGCCAAGTCAACAACATCACCCAGCTTTCTTGACTGAGCATGTGTGACAGCACAGGCTGGGAAAACCTCAGGGAAACTCCAGCCCAAGTCACCGGTCTGAGTCTCTGGGTTTCCCAACAGCTCTAGGGTAGGCAACACCTTACCTCCTACCAGATCGTTCCCCAATATAAACGACACTCCCTGTGTGACCAACGCCGGGCGTACGGGTCGGGGCTGCCCGACAACGCCACCTAGGTGTTTTAAAAGAGACCTAGGACCTCTAAAATTTAACCCAAACTTTAAATACTAATAAAAGTAAAGGACGCTAGGTCAGTTTCTTCAGGTGGAGAGCAGTAAAAACCCTGTGGTGTGTAAAGGAGCGAAAGCTAACACTTGATGCCAAGTAATATTTTATTCCCACAAAAAAGATAAAATAGATGAATAAGGTACAACAACAGTGCTACTTAAAAACCAAGACAACGCTATCTAAAACCAAGGCAATGCTATCTAAAACCAAGGCAGTGCTATTAAAGGGACGACAGAGATTCGGAATTATAAACTATAAAATAAGCCTATAAGCTACTAATTAAAACTATAGTCGGGATTCCTCTCCACGGAAGTCTCTAGTGGAAGACGAAAGACTTGTTCTGGTTGGGGAAACCAGAGTCGCTGTTTGGAGAACCCACTCCTCTCCTCCAGCCAAGCGCGGGAGGGAGAGACGTTACTCTCTCCCACTGATTGCCGCTAGCGTGCGGTGTTTGTAGAGGTCCTAGCAGCTCAGTGGGGGCCTTTCCACCAAAGTGAACCGAGAGCTGGTTCTGGGCTGGTGCTAGTGCCAGTTCGGAGCTTGTTCAACTTAAGAACCGGTTTGCTTTTCCACCGGATAGAGAGCCTCGAGAGCCAACCCGCCCCCACGTCATTACGTCACTGTACGTCTGTATAAGTCTCCGCCTTCCCAGCAACGCGAGCACAACAAGAACAATGGCGGACTACATCGCGATACGAGTGATCTTGTTTTTGTAATTGTATATTTTGTTACTACCTGTTCTGTCATAACTCAAATAAAAACTGAATCTTATTTGTTTCTCTGTTCTTTAAGTATACTGAAGCAGACATGTTAACAAAATGTTTTATTTAGAAAAACAATGCTGCTCCGTTAATTCGCGGGTTGTGATGGGGGGGGGGGTGCTCCGTTAATTAAGCGGTTCTGATGGGGGGGGGGTGCTCCGTTAATTTGCGGTTTCTGATGGGGGGGGGGTGCTCCGTTATTCGCGGTTCTGATGGGGGGGGGGGTGCTCCGTTAATTTGCCGGGTTTCTGATGGGGGGGGGGTGCTCCGTTAATTGGTGGGGACATGTCCCCAGCGTCCCCACTAAATTCTACGCCCATGCTCGGTACCATGCGCAGTTGCTATTAAACATCCATAAACGCCAACTCGGTTGCATCTCTTTATTTCAATATTCCTTGGCTAAGAATATTACAAGGTTAACGTTGCGTTGCCAAAGTGGTATCGGTGCGGTTGTATCGGAGTAGTCACTTCCATTGTCGGGGTTTGTTGTGAAATGGAGCTCAGAAAGTTTTTGGCGGACTTGCTAATCCCGCCCCCAGCCACTGACGTAGTCGGTTCTTAGTCGGTTCAAGTCTGGCCCAGCAAAGAGTTGGGGCCAAGAACGAACCAGTTTTTCTGGCCGAGAGCCGGTTCTTTGTCTGTCGAAACAGGAAGAACTGGTTCGTTTTAGGCTCTGGCTCCGAACCGGCCCTGAAAATGCCTTGGTGGAAAAGCTGTTCTCCCCGCCGTCGTCGTCGTCATCCGCCTCCTCCTTTCCGTGGTCGGTCTAGCATAAAGCTAGCGCTCCGTCGTCGCTCTTTCCCCTTACTCCCTCTGCTCTCTCTGCTCCGTCGTCGCTCCGTCTGCCCCGTCGTCGCTCCCTCTGATCCGTCTGATCTGGGGCAGCAGCGGCTTGCACGAGAGCCGCGCGGCCGCGTCACCCGGCTCGCACCCGATCACGGGTCCCAATACACCTGACGCCCCCCCCCCCCCCCCCACCGACTTCTTCCGTCACCAGCTCACACAGGCTCTCCTTATATCACACCTCTCCCAGGTGTGTCCTATTGCGTTGATTGCACATAAGCCCCGCCTCTTGGGAATAGTCCATTCACTCATTCAGCTCCAGCCTCTCTGCATAGGCTACGCGAGCTGCCAATCCACTTCATCCATAGTCCCAGGTGTAACTCATATTCGCTGATCTGAGCAGCGGGAATGAGTGAGGTCCACGGAGACCTATGCACAACACACTACAAAATAAAAGCATACGGAAGCCCAATCCAAACAAACAATAAAACGACCACACATGAAAAAGACAAACACAAGCACTGCAAAACAAAAACACAAAGTCAAAGAACACGCCAACCAAACACCACAACCAAAACAGAGCGAATATGAAAATAAGGAACACCTGTCCCACTTAAGTGACCAGCTCACACCTGCACTGGTAGGGAAGGTTGTACAACTACTCTAAACACTCCACTTGCCAATTCGCAGTTCAAGTATCAATCAAGAACCAACCAACCAACCAACCAACCAACCAACCAACCAACAACAGCATATCTCCCTCCTCTCCCTCACACCCAAACATGGAGTACAGATATATGCGTGGTCTGCCCTCTGATTGGCAGGCAGGGGGATGATTGGACACAGGTGGGCTTGATTGATGGGGACACCTAGTGGGGAAACAGAGGAACAGAACAGAAAACACAGACTAATACACGGACACAAGTGTGGGGGACGTAACACTTTGTTATATTAAAAAACACATTCAACACACATCCGCCCCCATGTCGTTGCTGCCATAATGGATGATGAGGACATCCAGTGCTGCTCTTCCTCGCAGGGAGACGGAAAAGAAGGCGAGAAGGCCTTTCCACCGCAGTCCACCCCAGCCAAACCAGCAGACACGGATGCTTGGCACGCTGAGGTAGCTTCCCATGGTCTCTGCAGCTCTCTGGGAAGCACGCCGGACATACACTATATGGCCAAAGGTCAGTGGACACATGACCATCACACCTATATGAGTTGTTGGACATCCCATTCTAAAACCGTGAGCATTAATATGGAGTTGGCTCAAGCTTTGCGGCTATGACAGCTGCCACTCTTCTGGGAAGGCTTTCCACAAGATTTTGGAGTGTGTCTGTGGGAATTTGTGCCCATTCAGCCAAAAGAGCATTTGTGAGGTCAGGCACTGATGTTGGACGAGAAGGCCTGGCTCGCAATCGGCGTTCTAATTCCTCCCAAAGGTGTTCAATGGGGTTGAGGTCAGGGCTCTGTGCAGGCCAATCAAGTTCCGATTTTTACGCGCTACGCGCTCAGCACTCGTCAGCCCTGCTCTGTGAGTTTGCGTGGTCTACCACTTCGTGGCTGAACTGTTGTTGCTCCTAGGCGCTTCCACTTCACAATAATAGCACTTACAGTTGACCGGGGCACATCTAGTAGGGCAGAAATTTCACAAACTGACTTGTGGCAAAGATGGCATCCTATGACAGTGCCGCGTACAAAGTCACTGAGCACTTTACGAACCAATTTGTCTGTGGAGATTTCATGGCAATGTGCTTGATTTTATGCACCTGTTAGCAATGGGTATGGCTGAAACACTTGAACTCAAATAATTAGTAGGGGTGTCCACTGACTTTTGGCCATATAGTGTAGCTGTCCCCAATGATCGACACTGTTACTGGGAAGAAAACAAATGAGTGTAATGAGTGAAATGCTTCAGGGATGAAAAATATGGTATGCAATTCACTATAGGTTGCCAGTATTGAAATACATTTGTGTAGAGCTGTCCAAATTCAAGTAACCAGGATTGATACTTAGTCTTCACTGTGTGTAGCTGGCATGGCGGAGGAATGGAAAGCAGCCATTACGACTAGACGACTAGCCATTAAGACGAGAGATCTACTGAAAGAAATGATCATGTAACACATATAAAAGTGCCTTTCTTTCTCAACAGTATTCAAGATAATAAGCTGTTGATAGCAGCTCACATAAGTTCCAGTCCCCTACGGGCATAGATGTATGTCAAAAGGGGCAGGGGAGGCGTTTACAATGCTAGAGTTTCACTGTACAGAATATCCCTGTGTTGTGATGGACATGTGACAAATAAAACACTTTGAATTTGACTTTGCTACCTTCTTCAACCGCAATGTACAGAATGTCACCCATACCCAGTATATGTCAGAGGCAGCCCAAGGCAATCGCCATTCTTATAGAGTCGCATTGATCAGAAATAATAATTGATCAGGACATACAGTATTTAGTAACCCTATCCCATCAGATAAGCCAATTGAGCAATCATCCTGACATGTAGGCTCTTTAACCCAAAAAGTACACAGAAAATCTATAGAACGCTGTTAACTTACGTTAATTAAGTGACATCCAAATAAACGACTCGTTCGTAACTAACGATAAGTTATGTGAATAACGGAACTCGCTTTGACTGATTTCCTACAAATTGTTTGTTAAGTGTGTATTACATTAACGTGTTTGGTGTTCTTAAATGTGATGGATTCACGGTAACATTGGCAAAATACAATTCTGCAAATCTAGTTTTGCTTTACCACAATAATAAGTAAATACAATATTTGAAGTATTTTTGTAAGGTTTCAGGTTGACTTACCACAAGAAACATAGGAATAACTTTACAGGTTATCTTTACAGTTAACAGGAAAAGTGATGGTGTGGTGGGGGCAATACAGATGAGTAGCGTTAGCGTCAGGTTAGCATATGCAGGTAACTTCCTAGACTAGCCATAACCAGCTAGCTCCAGCTTGGTAACATTGTGGTGGGCGTGGGCATGTTCCAGCAGCCAGGCTTCATTCACCCCGCCTCAGTGTCACAACCCTTTGACTAGCAGGGAGTGGGCAGTCGCTTCTGACTTGCCAAGATGGCGACCATTTGAGCTTCAAAACCGCTCTTCAGAAACCAATGGGTGACGCCATAGAGGGTTTGTCCATACATTTTACAGTCTATGATGCCGACACATCTTTCTTGTGAAGTCATACAGCCTTTTTGTGACTTCAGATTGTCTCATCCTGATATCATTTGTGCCGACATGAATCACAATGTTGTCAAAGCTAGTGTCGGCGTTGGGTGCCTCTAATCTAACTCTGTGTTCTTAAAGCATGCCAGCAACCTAAGATTAGCTTCTACGTCGGGAGCCCTGGCCCCTGTTAAGCAAATAACGCATGTGTAATCTAACTTCTAACGACGCGTAACAGAGTCGCCTATGACTACTGATTTTCCCCCCCGAAAAAGACTTGAGGAGGGCGAGAGAGAAGGAGATAGAGAGAGAGATGCTTGGGTGCTTGAAAGTCCCTCATCCATGCTCTCCTCCTGAGCACTGCCCAAACCTAGTAGATAGAATAGAATACAGTAGAATAGACTATTTATGTCCACTCACATTGAACATATAGTACTCGGTGCACTACATAGTACTCGGTGCACACGTGTTTGCAGAGGCATGGTCAAGTTCCAATGTCTGGAACCAGTCACCTTGAATGACCATCAAACGACATAGTGGTTCTGGTCTACCTGCAAACAACGCAGCTGCCATTTTAAATTTTACTTCACACTTAATAATACAAAAAATATAAAATGTACTCCAAACCTCTGCAATCTTTTCGCAGTTAACATCATTTCCATGAAGGAAAGGCTTTGCTCTGGCACGGCCATTCTGTTTGCTATGTTGATGAGGCGACAAATGTAATAGGCTCCATCCTGGTGGTAACAAAATCTACCAACTGAGTAACATTGTATGCCTTCAATCTGTGGAGAACCTTCCACCACTTTGACAGCACTGTCCACAAAATATAGTTGTTATACCCTCTCGTTGGAAGATCATTGTGAAGAGAGATGACCCACTCTTCACATCTCCCATACACCTGTAGTTATTATATAAAATAACATTAGTCCAGAACATTCAGTAAGGTTGGAGATGGTTACAGCATGTAGAAAGATGGTTATAGTATGTTGGAAGTATTGTGATCAGGTGTTGTAGGAAGGCTTAAGACAACACACCTCTGCCAGGTCGTGGAGGGACAGGGTCAGCAAGACATGTGTTGTACTGCACTGTCAGTGATGGGGTTGAGTCAGCATAGACAAGGCTCTTGAATTAATTTAGGAGTTGTGGGCACTCTACAACCATCTCCATATGGCCTGTAGTTGGTGGAACATTCACAGGAGCAGCCTAGCTTCAGGGAAAACTGCCTGGAGGGACTGCCGCAGAGCCCTGCAGTCATCCGTCATGACGACTTGAGGCTGTTCTTGTTCAAAAAAAGCTACTGCTAGGCCAAATGTTTTGCAGGAGATGAAGCCCAGTTGTAATGGTGGCTTGGCTCTCTGATGTCGTTATAAGCACACCCTATGGTAATCCTCCAGCAGTGGAGTGGGTGAGAAGGAGAAATATCCGGTGGTTCTGGCGGTCACAATTTCCAGATGAATCCAGAAAGATGATTTTGCAACTCTCTCTCAACTTTGTGTGCACACTTTTCATGACTGGGGTACAAATGGCAATGACCACCTGACCGTCTTAGGTTGACGTCAATGGATGGATGAGGCTCCAGTGCTTCGGGCGTCGACTCCACATGGGCTATAGGTGAGTAGGATTCCTTCCTTCTGATTGTGTGTAATATGCAATGATTTAATAGTGCGTAATAGGCTATGCGATTTGAACAACAGCAGCAACAGCAATAATAAGAATAATAAGTAATTAACATAGGTCTGCTACTCTGTGATGGTCTCTATGGGGCCCAGCCAGGCGTTTTTGGGCCTGTGAAAAGAAATCATTTTGGGCCCTACCGGGCGAAGAAAATGTTATTTTTAGTAGCGTTAATCGGTAAAAAAAATTTAGCGAGTTAATCACAATTATAATTTGTAATTAATCATGATTAATCACGAGTTTGAAATAGTAGTATTTACTTTTATTTTGTATTTTGGGGGAGATTAAACAAATACATGTGTGGTGTAATAAATAAATGGATCACAAACTGGTATGAGAAAGCGGCTTTTTTACTTTATTATAACCTAAAGTCTACTCTTCTTTTAACCAGTTGCTCACATTTGTGTGCCGACCACCACTGTAGTGGACATGTCTCTATGCTGACACTGGGCTCTGCCCTATACCTGTCGAGAGTTTTGTCTGTGGACGGTGCCTCATCAACAGACTCTGACTCCATCAATAGGAGGGCCATCTTCTTCTTTGGTGGCTCAGATTCCATTTAATCTGTGGAGGGCTGTGGTGCAGGTTCCCTGTTCTTAAGCATCTCAGTCAGCTTTCGCCACACCTCTTCGCTCTCTGCTCTGGGAAGGCACCTGAGGTCCTTGAATCTGGGATCTACAGCTGTTGCTACCTTAAGCCATGACATGTTTGTGTTCTCCTTTCGTCTGTTTATGTCCTCTGTGAATGCAGCCTTGAAGCACACTACATAGGCAGGGTCAACATCTGAGGCCCCCATTGTATGCAAGAGGTGGCAGAGTGCAGGCAGCACCACAGAGCAGGACACATATTTGTCACCACCTAGGAGACCACCCATGACATACCTACAAACATGCAAGACCAACATAATTAATGACTACACTTTTCATTTAGATAACACCCATTTAGGGGACAAAATCTATTTCTAAAATACAATAATATTATACTCATTGCATTTGTCATAAATTAAAATTGAAGAGGATAGGGAAATCACCTTACCTGCATGGCTCCAGCAGTGTGGTGGTTAACTTATGGTTATGGTTAACTTGTGCTTCTGCTGTGCCACTGGACGAGTGACTCCTCTTCTTGCCCATGAGAGGCTTGCTGAACTTTCAGCTCTGTGGTGTTTGCTGGACTGTGTTTGAAATGTCAGACAATTTTCCGACACTAAAGCATCGACAAACCCGCTGTCACGGAGAGCCACTGTGATTACCCTCTGTATAATGTGCGCTACACAGGGCATTTGCTCGTATGGCAGTATTCTTGCTGCCGCCATCATATTGCGAGCACTATCTGTTCCTACAGTGTGATCTTGTCCGCGATCTCCCATTCCTGTGCTTACTGATGTCCAGTGGTCTCCAGTCAGTGCAATACATGTAGCTTGTGCCAATCCCTCCGCTTTGCCTTTTCACTGCCATGCAATTTGTGAATTCTTGCGACAATAGTTCCCCTCGAAGGTGGCTTTTATGAAGGCAATCTGGATAATGCCTTGTAGCCCCTGGTCTTCAACAATGTTGATGGACCTACAAGCCCTCCCACACACTTTTTTGAAAATGATCCAATACTGTTTTTATAAAGACAATAATTCAATGTGACCAAAATGCACCAGTAACAGCAACGCATGGAGAAAATTGTAGAAAAAAGGTAAGCTGATATGATCTTTTAAATTAAATTGTCTTGTTTGAATATGCCAAATATGAAACTGTAGCCTACTAGTTTGCCTATTTGTAACATAATTTTTCTATCTAAAAGTGAAATATAGAATCGTAGGTTATCTTTTTAATTAGACCGCCTCATTGATCACCATCCATCCATCCATCCATTATCGTCCGCTTATCCGGGGTCGGGTCGCGGTGGCAGCCGGCTAAGCAGGGCCCCCCAGGCTTCCTTCTCCCCAGCCACACTCTCTAGTTCCTCCTGGGGGATCCCGAGGCGTTCCCAGGCCAGACGAGATATGTAATCCCTCCAGCGAGTTCTGGGTCTGCCCCGGGGTCTCCTCCCAGTTGGACGTGCCCGGAAAACCTCCAAAGGGAGGCGCCCGGGGGGCATCCTAATCAGTGCTCCTCACCCTATCTCTAAGGCTGTGCCCAGCCACCCTGCGGAGGAAAGTCATTTCGGCCGCTTGTATCCGCAATCTCATTCTTTCGGTCACTACCCAAAGCTCGTGACCATAGGTGAGGGTTGGAACGTAGATGGACCAGTAAATCGAAAGCTTCGCCTTCCGGCTCAGCTCCCTCTTCACCACAACGGACCGGTACAGCGCCCGCATCACTGCAGACGCTGCACCAATCCGTCTGTCCATCTCCCGCTCCATTTTGCCCTCACTCGTGAACAAGACCCCGAGATACTTGAACTCCTTCGCTTGAGGCAGCAACTCACTCCCAAGGAACACGTTCGCAGAGAACCATGGCCTCAGACTTGGAGGTGCTGGATCCCGACCGCTTCACACTCGGCTGCAAAGCCCCAGTGCATGCTGGAGACATCTGATGTAGCCAACAGAACCACATCTGCATGCTCCGATGGAGCCAGAACGCTCGACTACATCCACGGCAATAAAAACAGCGCATACCCACAAACATCCAGGGAGTCCGGAGATACACAGCACAGAAAGAGCAACTAGAGAGAAGAGAAGAACAAAGGACGAGAATCTAAGTAAATGAAATCTAAAATGAAATGGAATGGAATATACAGCAACCGCTGAAGCTGCGGTCCTTTTGGCCTCCCGGTACCTGTCTGCTGTTTCAGGAGACCCCTGGGCCAACCAGGCCCGAAAGGCCTCCTTCTTCAGCCTGACGGCTTCCTTCACCGCTGGTGTCCACCAACGGGTTCTTGGGTTGCCGCCACGACAGGCACCGACAGCCTTTTGACCACAGCTACGAGCTGCAGCCTCTATTTGTAGATCCTATTTAATTGAATTTTATATGTAATTTTATGTTTTATTAAATTAAATTTGATATAATACAATTTTATATTATATATATGGAATATTTAATGTTGTTATTAATTTTAAATTAATAATTAAATTATAATTGTTTAAAAGCTTGACTGACCTCAATAAATTGACGTTTGGCTCATTGAAACTGTTCTTTGTGGACCTTTAAGATTTGTATTTGAGTACCCATTGACACGTTCCCGCATAAACGTGTCACGGTCTCGACCGTGTCTCTGGTGTTGGTGGGTGTGGCTCCGGTGTTGGTGGGTGTGGCTCCGGGTTCCGGTGCCGCCCCAGCGTCATTAGCGGCACCTGCGCTGCGCTCACGCCTGCCATCTATCAACAGTGGAAAAGGGGCATTAGTCACAGTATAAGAACCAGAGCTTTCCACCCATGGTCGTCGGATCATTGTCGTAATTCAACCTGTTTATTATCCCTGGATGGATTTCGTCTCCAGCCAGCTCATCTCCCTGCCTACCTCCCTGCCCGCCTATCCCTGCCTGCCGGTTCCTGCATCTGCCTGCCGCGCTCGCCATCCGTCCCGCTGGCTTCACTCCCGTTTCCTCATCATTTGTATTTGTAAATAAACACTGTGCTGCGTAACTCAGAGTCTGGGTCTTGCGTTTGGGTCCACCACCTGTACATCGTGACAGAATTATCCGACCAAGCACGGACCCAGCAGACTCAGGCTTGGAGTTAATCAGCTTATGGCAATACTTTGCCAGCCGGTGCGAGCCGCTGCCGACGTACGAGACTCAGCAGTCGCCGAGATACCTGGGAACCCGCCTGGCCCTGGGGGGGCCTCGTAGTGTCCAGCGGGCAGAGTGAGCCGCAGCAGCCCCTGTTTCCCGCTGCTGGGTCGCAGCCATCCCGGGTCCCATTTGGACCGCAGCAGCCTCTGGTTCCTGCTGCTAGGTCGCAGCCATCCCTGGTCCTGGTCCCGGTTGGACCGCAGCAGCCTCGGGTTCCCGCTGCTGGGTCGCAGCCATCCCGGGTCCCGGTTAGACCGCAGCAGCCTCCGGTTCCTGCTGCTAGGTCGCAGCCATCCCTGGTCCCGGTCCCGGCTAGACCGCAGCAGCCTCCGGTTCCTGCTGCTAGGTTGCAGCCATCCCGGGTCCTGGTCCTGGCTGGACCGCAGCAGCCCCTTCCGGTTCCTGCTCCTAGGTCACAGCCATCCCTGGTCCCGGTCCCGGCTGGACCGCAGCAGCCTCCGGTTCCTGCTGCTAGGTCGCAGCCATCCCGGGTCCTGGTCCCGGTTGGACCGCAGCAGCCTCGGTTTCCCGCTGCTGGGTCGCAGCCATCCCGGGTCCCGGTTGGACCGCAGCAGCCTCCGGTTCCTGCTGCTAGGTCGCAGCCATCCCTGGTCCCGGTCCCGGCTGGACCGCAGCAGCCTCCGGTTCCTGCTGCTAGGTCGCAGCCATCCCGGGTCCTGGTCCCGGCTGGACCGCAGCAGCCTCCGGTTCCTGCTCCTAGGTCGCAGCCATCCCTGGTCCCGGTCCCGGCTGGACCGCAGCAGCCTCCGGTTCCCGCTGCTGGGTTGCAGCCATCCCTGGTCCAGGTCCCGGCTGGACCACAACGGCCTCCGGTTCCTGCTGTTAGGTCGTAGCCACCCCTGGTCCCGGTCCCGGCTGGACTGCAGCAGCCCCTGTTTCCCGCTGCTGGGTCGTAGCCATCCCGGCTCCCGGCTGGACTGCCGCAGCCTCCGGTTCCTGCTGCTAGGTCGCAGCCATCCCAGGTCCCGGTTGGAACGCAGCAGCCCCTGCTGGTTCCTGCTGCTAGGTCGCAGCCAGCCCCGGTCCCCGCTCCGACGTCACCTGTGTCCCCGCTTTGACGTCACCTGTGTCCCCGCTCCGACGTCACCTGTGTCCCCGCTCCGACGTCACCTGTGTCCCCGCTCCGACGTCACCTGTGTCCCCGCTTTGACGTCACCTGTGTCCCTGCTCCGACGTCACCTGTGTCCCCGCTCCGACGTCACCTGTGTCCCCGCTCCGACGTCACCTGTGTCCCCGTTCTGACGTCACCTGTGTCCCCGTTCCAGCGTCACCTGTGTCCCCGCTCCAACGTCACCGGTATCCTCCGCCCTGCCTCCAGGTCGTCCACCTGAGGGTCCCTGCTCGGCCGTGCTGCATAACTCAGAGTCTGGGTCTTGCGTTTGGGTCCACCACCTGTACATCGTGACACAATGATGGATCCTGTGGAAATGGACTGTGGCTGACCGTATTTGAGCGTGACGTAGCTCATGGCTCTCATCAGCCAAGCACTTCCTGGTGTATAAATGAATCCAGCCCACTAGTGTGAGCTAGATTTGCATCATATTTGCACAATTCCAAGATGTCAGGGACATAGCAGGATGAAGGTTACCTTGCGAGGCAGCTGGATTTGCAAGATCACATTTATGCAAAAGTCCATCTGGCTTCAAGTTATTGAAGCCAGTTCAGCCGCTTGTGGCTGAACCATAGTGGTTCAGACCAATCAGCGTCCTATGAGGAACTCCTGGCAGCTATGGGATGGTTCATCCAATCACCTGCCAAGTAATGTTTGAAAGTACCAGCTCTATTCCAAAACGTTTCAAATGACTACTTCCCAAAAGATTCTGTGTAACAAATCACCTGGTGCGGTTAGGATGAAGTAGCATTGAGAGGGAATACATTGGGTGAGGGTTCCTTGTGCAGTGAGACTCCATCACTCACATGTTCCATCTCAGCATAGTTATTTCATTCATTTCTAATAGGCAGACCCATTCGAGATATTTCCTAGTGTGAGGGCTGCAAGTGGTCTTAGCAGTAATAGTAGACAACGTAACAATTGTGGTAGTAGTTCTAGTCCAGACCAATTGTTCTTGGTGTGGAGGTCAGAATATATATATATATATATATATATATATATATACAGCTTGTTTATAAGGTCTAGTCATGGGCGTCGGACTGGGGGGAAAAAGTGGGACTAACTAGCCAGGGCCCAAAGGGGAGGAGGGGCCCCGTTTAGATTGAAGTCAGCCAGGAATCTAGTCTGGAGCATATTTGAAGTTAGAACATAAATTAACAGTATACAATCACATCAATGTCATTATGTTTATAAATGATTAGACATTGAGGTGTGTCTCGGATCTCGCAGTAAACACAGTTAAACTTTGGAGGGATATTTAACCCTTTTCTAGTAATCTAAACGTTTGGTTTAGATTACTAGAAAATGTTTGGTCTCAACGGATTCATTGCAATCTCCATTAATCTGATACGACTGCATTCACGGTTATCATGGTGATCAATGAGGCACAGTCTAATTAAAAAATAACATGATTCTATATTTCACTTTTAGATGGATGAATTATGTTACAAATAGGCAAACCAGTAGGCTACAGTTAGATTTTTGGCATATTCAAAGACAATTTCACTTAAAATAATCTGTCAGCTTATCCTTTTTCCTCCTGTGTTACTGTTAATGTCTTACTGTTACATTCTGGTCAGATTGAATTATTTTCTTCATAAAAACAGGATTGGATCTTTTTCAACATGCGGTTAGTAATCAATACTTATAAGCTGGTTAAGAGACTATGACAATACTTGCTAACACTGAATGGTTTAGCTAATATTGGTATGTTTCTTAGTTTGGAGGCAGGTCAACCAGGATAGCTTGGAACTTGTATTTTTGCATAACATAAGTTAATCATAACAATGTAATGTAACATTATCTATATAACAGAGCAAAGCTTAACATCCTGAGCCCCATGGCCCACAGTTTCAGAAGCAGCCACAGAGAGTGGAGCAGCGACAGGTCCCAAATCTCCTGGTGATGTTACTGAGGACCTGAGACGAGGTGAGCTCAGAGTGGCAAATATAAGTTATTCCAAGCGATCATTTGTAGCAGTTTCAACTGAAAGGAGCTTAATAGCAACACTATCAAGTAGCCTGTTTTATTGTACGCTAGGTTATAAGCAAGTTAAGAGGTTAATATTGACATTACATTTAGGGCATTTGGCAGACGCTTTGTTTGTTGAAGGAGACAGCAATATATCGCTGTGGTACATAGATAAGAATAGAGCAGGTTTCAAGCATTCATAATTGCAGGATTAATAGAATGAGTTTCATAATTGCTAGGTTGCATGCATAATAGCTGGGATAAGAGCAGAAGTGCCATTCTGAGTGCATTACCAACATCTAAGGACATAGAATATGCAAAAAAATGCTAAGTACTGTTAATAATGCCAAGGCATACAAACATGCAAGTTAGTGGTAGGGTTAGTCGAGGGAAGGAGGGGGCTTTTATTATGTAGTATAGTAAGCATTTTCTCAATGTAGGGGTTGGAATACTGTTTTAAAGCTTTGTCTCATACCTTGGGAGTGATAAATACTGAAACAAACGAAGAAAATAATGTTCTCTTAAGCGTGATACTCCAAGCAAACCTCATTGAACCATATAGTAAATGTATCACTATATATATGTGTAGGATTTTTTTCACCCAGCCAATCGGCCATGGTGGGGCCCAAAATTATTTCTTTTCACAGGGCCCAAAATGCCTGGCTGCACACTAGGGTCTAGTCCACATGTACCCGGGTATTTATTTCAACGTAGCTTTTTTTCCGATGCGTTTTGACCTCTCGTTCACACAAAAATTCATTAAGTCATTGAAAACGGACCTTTGGCAAAACAACTTATCATTTGTTGATGTGTAGACAGAAAAAATGCAGGGACCATGGGGCCAGCAACCCAATGGACCCATTAAAATCACAGAAGACAATTTGTGCCAGCACTCTTACCAAACATCTTTATTTTTGCTTAGGCTTCCCCTTTGATGGCTGTTAGTTAAACACACAATCAACATACCCACTTGCGTAATAGAATAATGATAATAACAGTCCACACATTGACAGACTATGCTTCGTAATTTTCAGACTAATTTATATTAATGTGCTTTTTGATTGTACACATATTGAATGACTTTCATTTTACAATTGAAAGATATCAAAATGATTTAACATCTTTAAAGAAAATGGCCCCTGGAAAATATCCCATTGGTGTCGGTAAAAAACGTCAGAAATATGCATTGAAATGTCTTCTTTGGAAATGCAAATTGTTTTTGTTTTTGTGTACACATTACCATCAATATCTGGCAGAATGCAGACATTTACATACAGTCAACTGATGTTTTGATACTTTATATGCAACATGATGGGCGTAAGCACCTTATATCAGAACACAGAGTGCACGCATGCATGCACACACACACCATAAATTGTAGCTAGAGGAAATAATTACTGCTGCAGTGGCTTGTAAACTG
This sequence comes from Coryphaenoides rupestris, assembly GCA_002895965.2. Classification (NCBI taxonomy): domain Eukaryota; kingdom Metazoa; phylum Chordata; class Actinopteri; order Gadiformes; family Macrouridae; genus Coryphaenoides; species Coryphaenoides rupestris. The sequence goes on from PIJE02000151.1 coordinate 207,083, forward strand.
TACACAGATGTACAAATAACAGAAAACTAAGAACTGACTAAAAAAGAGGCTGTATGAAATTCTTCTGTAATTTGTAACAAGCACTTTGGAGAATTGTGCCAGATGGATATAAAATACAAAAATACAATGTTGACAAACATGTAATGATTATTACACAATATTAACACAGCAGGGGTTTTATGCTGCCAAGAAGTACAAAAAAGTTATTTTTCAATATCAAAATGTCTCAAAGAAAATAAATGTATTGGAAATGTTTTTAGTCCAATTCTCTGATTGATAAGTCTAATTGATAAGTTACAGCTGGATTTAGCTGTTGAACTTGAATAAATTGGCTCCTACATATGGAACACCTCATCATGGAACTTAAAAATTCTACCATAAAAAGGAGCATAGCATGTAGATATTAGTGACTCATTTTACTTTACTATGTATTTGTTTAGGGAAGACATAAGACTCAGTATTGCACATTATAGAAAAGCGCTACAACAGTGGAGAGGAGTTCCTGTTCAACTTGTTGCATATAAAAAGCTAGCATTCATGAAAAATCTGCATCAGGAAATAACAATGCATTTTTCAACATTCATAGTTTCTACTTTACACTCTGATGAATGTCAATTCACAAATAAATGTCATCAATAACTGTCACTCACAAAAAGTACAGGGAAGTACAGTGTAAAAGTACAGGGAAGGTATTGATAGCTACAAGCAGAGAGACAGTGAAAATTCTATAAAATCCTTTCATATTATTTGCATTAAATCCCCATAGCAGTCGTATCACTGCAGTGTTCACTGGACACTACAAACACATACAGATCAATTGATGAAACATGTACAGATAGATCGATCTGATTGATCAACACAGTGAGTGCCTTGTACATTTCATTTGGCATTGCCAAATAAATAAAGGCAATACGATTACTAGACTATTTTATTAAACACTTGTTTTAAGATTTCTTAGGTTTACTGCTACTCCTTCGGTGCTACTGCAAAATTGTAACATTAAAAAAAGAAAAGGAAAACTAAACTAGTGAAGATAACTAAACTAGATTGCACATGGACCATGTGTCCTGGTACATAAAAAGAGCAGAACCATAATTCGTTATGGGTGAGGTGTTTGTCCTACGATGACACCTCTCTGAAGAGTCTGTTTGTTCCGACGGTCCTTTCAGACAGCCCCATAGCAGATAAGCATTTTCCTTTTTTTAAGGGAGAATTAAGTCGACGGTCGCATCAGCCAGCCATGTAATTTCCTTGCGTAAATAAGTTCAAGAAAACCAAAAGATTAAAAAAGGGTTAAGTAAAAGAGGCAGATTTAGCTGAATACAAAAAGACAAAAAACTAAATGGAAACTCCCCTTTGTAATGGTGGTGATGCCATGGCTTGATGTATCCCTTTCCACAAGGTGAACAAAGGTGCCTTCCCTGGAAATAGAAATAGTACTGCACATTTCCTTAGAGTGGTACATCCAACTTTCTCTGTGGTGTCAGCAGGAACCCAGTGGAGTAGAGGCCAAGAGCGGATGGGAGGGAGGTCTGTACTCTGTACTGAAGCAGTCCTTCTGTCTGTGTGTCAGGGGTTGACCTAGAGCAGCGCACACCTGAAGAAGTTGCTCTTCTTGCTGCGGTTCTCTGTGATTTTGACCTGCCCTCCTCCTCCACCTCCGGGTGGGTTGTTGTCATTCTGGAAGAAAACAAAAATTGCTTCAGACAAGTGTCAGCCAAGCAAGTTTATCGATTGGAGTGTTTACATCCACAAGACGACAACAGTTTTTTATATATATACATATATACCTAAATTTTGAAAAATGTCATTAACTGAATGCCATATGTAAAATAACCAAATATATCCTTCCAAAAAGTCCACGACAGAGTTTGTCATATCTCTGTGTAGCGGTTAATTTTGATGTTTCCAATGTGACATGAATGCACACAGTGAACTCAGCAATATTTCAGATCGACAATTTCCCGTAATTCTCACGACTAAATCATGATTACAAAAATAAATTAACCATATCAAATTACATTTCTGAATTAAGTGTAGTGTAAAAACATTTTATTTTGCAATGCCGTATGATGACTATTACAAGAATAACTCAAATTACAAAACCATAATTGATATAAACAAAGCAAATAGAGGAAAAACACCCAAATACATATTATACATATATAACATTAATTTTGTGTATTTCTCATCTATTTAATATATGCCTCTATAAAGCTACAAAGTTGAATGAATTGCTTATAGCGGGTGTATTATCATACACCTTCAATAAGGAATTGATTTCACTCAGCAAGCCCACTTGAGTTCATACATTCCTAGATAAAATTTGACAACACATTAAGAGCATTATTTATTTATTTAAACTCACCATTTTTCTGTTTAATCGTGTCATAATGTCTCTTCCAAGCATGAAAAAGGACTAATAAAAAGACAAAATGGAATCACATGAATACAAAAGAATATATGGTGAAAACAGGGATCACATTGGCTGGGACAACTTCCTTACCTCCTCCACATTTATGCTTGATTTTGCACTTGTTTCTAAGAATTTGATCCCGTAATCTATCGCCAACTGACAAAAAGAAAAGAAAACTGTTATTAGGGGGAAGGTTAGCTGTTTTGGACCCAAGGGCCTGTCCAAGATTGTCTAGCTTGATTCTAGTGTGTAGACACCGTTATAGACAGATTGTCAAGCCTGATTCTAGAGTGTAGACACCATTATATTAACAGATTGTCTAGCATGACTCTAGAGCAGGGGAGTCAAACTCAATTTCATCCCAGGCCACATCAGCATTACAGTTTAGGGACATTGTGAAATACTATATAAATATATTTAGAAATATATTTACTCTATAATATTACATAATTGCCTCTGCATTCAATTATTATTGGTTTTAGTAATAACTTAATTAATAACTAGCTCTGAAAGCAGAAGTCTAGGAAAAATAATTCCAAGCAGACATTCAAGTGTACAACTATTTAACAATTTAAGGCCAGATTGGGAACATCATTCAGGCTGGGAAATATAGTCCCAGTCAGGCCACCCCAGTCCAGGGGGGATTATGAAATGACATGTAATATTCAAAACATTAGTAATTGTTACAAATAAATATTGAGTAGAAGCAGAATACTTCACACACTGCATTACACACACACACACGCATGCACACCCAAACACGCACCCTCACCCCTATATTGCAATGCTTACTGTAAAAGACACATCAATCATTGCTGTTCACTCTAAGGCTTACGATAAAACATCCTTCCCACACCACTGTTATCTACTTGCCTCACCGTTTGGTTGACCAGGCAACTCTTTTCTCTCTGTGTCTGAATCTGGTGCCGACGAGATTCAGACACGGAGGGACGGACATTATAGTTTAGGTACCTAAGTACGAGCGTGCCAAGTTATGTGAATTGTGAAGTATTCTGCTGCTTGAATGGCACATATTTTTTTATTCTATATTATTTTCACTATTCATAAGATGCACGTGGCTTTCGGATGCCCAGGCCAAATGACGGCAATTGTCCATCAAGAACATTTTTGTTACAAAGATGCCAAGATGTACAAATGCGCAAATTAGTGCTAGGGATTCACAGACAAAGGCGGGTGGGGGGGTGGGTGGGTTGGGTTATGCAGAGTCCAGGTGAACTCTGAACAGCTGGGTCTTGAGTGTCTTACGGAAGCTGGCGAGCAACTCGGCCGTCTTGACATTGGCCGGGAAGCTCATTCCACCACTGCAGAACCAGAACAGTGAAGAGTTGGGACTTGGAAGAGTGATGTTTGGCTGTTTTTAGTGAAGGTCGTCAACCAGTCATCTAGCCGAAGTTGTTGATTGGAGAGTTCGGGCTGGAGCATAAGGACTGACTATGTTGGCGGTAGGTAGGGGCGGTTTTGTTGACAGCCATGAAGGTCAGTACCAGTGTCTTGAATCTAACGCGAGCGATTACCGGGAGCCAGTGGAGGTCTGGAAGAGGGGGGTTACATGGGAGAATTTAGGTAGGTTGAACACGAGGCATGCTGCCGCGTTCTGGATGCTTTGTAAGGGCTTGATAGCGGAGGCGAGGAGTCCAGCCAGGAGAGAGTTGCAGTAGTCAAGACGAGTGATGACGAGCACTTGGACCAGGATCTGCGCTGCTTCACGTGTGAGGAAGGGCCGGATCTTGCGGAATTTACCAATAGTTATCTTGTTTACACCGTTGCTGCCATGCAGGAATGTGTGCTGATTTCTGGCATTGTTTGCTAAATTGTAGTGACATTATGTACATGTTATTAGCTGGTTAGCAGTTTATCTGCATCTGTTTTACATCCATGCTGTCTACCAGCAGCTAAAAAACATTGTAGCATTTTAAGAACAATGGATTACTTCGATGATTACATAATTTAATATAAACATGCTGGTGTTGACAATATGCCGTCATCATTTCTGAGACCAATGAATAAATATTTGTGCCAGAGAACATTAAACATATCAAGCCTGATCTAACTGCAAGAACAACATTTTAATGAAATACTATCAACTGGGAAGTTATATTTTGCTATGAAACAGGTTACTTATCAAGGTAATGGACTTAACACAAGACATAAGTAAACCATTTTTAAATTATAAAGCCCTTGTTCCAAGAAAGTCCATAATTTATCTGATTTGGTTAACTGATTTGGTTCACCAATTACTTACTTACCCCAACACAACTGATGTTTGGAAGGCTGGTCCAACACAGGGAACTGCTATGTTGTCCAGATTGTGATGCTTAGCGATGCTTGAATACATTGTTCTTGTACTGTATTACTGAAGTAACTGTCATCAAAATGCTTCCTCAAAACCCAACGGCCAGCAAAGTAAAATTGATCGATTGGAGTGTTAAGAGAGATTTTCAGGGTAGGATAAACCATGAAAAGTTGCTCTTGAGCTAGCTTTTACTTTATTCTCATAGCTGGGCACTGGACATTATGTAACTATTCTTTCAATGTTCAACAGCAGATGAGGTTGTGCTTGGTTTAGAAAATAAATGTTTCACATTGAGCTATTGAACTATTGACAATCGCCTCATGACGATGTTTTAAGTAGAATATACTGAAACATTAATCAATACTCCCTGCACTTCCCATTGAGAAAAAAAGCATTAGTAAAGTATCTTTTCATATGATCGACTACTTGCATCATTGACTTCCATTATAGCCCACTAGATTGGGCTATAGCCTGTTGCATGTTGGCTTCAGGAAGAAGCCAACATGCTAAATATGGAAACCAATTTGTTAAATAATGGTCTCTAGAATCAGGCGAGACAATCAGAAGAGATAATGGTGTCTACACGCTAGAATATGCAGGACAATCTGTGCATATAATGGTGTAGACAATTTGTAGATATAGGGTCCAAATTAGTAAACATATCCTTTAAATGACAGTAATTTTTCACTTGATTTATGAAACATGCCATTTCAAAACTGCACAACTTGTTAGGAAATACCAACTTTTGCAGTATGTAGGGCCTCAGCCATTCAAAGTGGTTCCCCAGGATCATTCACTCACCCTTTTACATCATGTGTGAAGCCCAATCCTTGGTCTACTACGATGAGGAGAAATACCTATTTTGTTTTGTTTTATCTTTTTCTAATTTGCTTTCCTGCTCCTATGTGATATGAATTCTTCTTTGGCCTAGTTTTGATGGGAATAGACTGCATTGCAGGTCATAAAGATCAGCAAGGGCGCTGGCATTTCCATCACCGCTTTTACTCCTCCTCTCCCGGTATCCCAAATGGTTTGATTGCCCCATCAATGTAAACATTTGTATCCTGGAGAAAGAGGAGATCTTCCTTGTGGGGGGATGAAACTGTTAAAAGGCTTTGTTAGATGGGGGCTGGGGGCTCCCAGAGGTCCACTTTGCCCAAGGGAGGAGATCGGCTCACGCTCTCCCAGGGAGGAGACATGCAGGCAGACAGGCATTAAAATGCTCTCTGGTCATCAACCCCCAAGCCCAGCAAACTAGTTCGGAACCCTCTTGGTCCTCGTCCGAGTCCGGGTCCTTCAGTCTTGGTCCTGCGTCCGTGATCCTGGCCGGTCGCCTCCACTTGGTTACGCGTTTTTTTAGTGGTCATTTTCGGTTATTAGACTAGAAAAGCTGAGTTGGAGGGCAAAGTACCTCGTTTCTCTTTTAACGCTACCAGCCGCGCTGCAAAGATTCCTTAGCTCAGTTTAGAATAACCCGCGTAAGCATCGGTCAACTCCCTGGAACCACGCAGCTTTTGTTTTGAGTGGATAAAGGGTGATCGATTCCCCTTTAATTCCTGACGTCGACGGGCTGCCACAAATACCACAAACAACGTACCCAACCCGCTGCCGAGCCCCGGATATCAGGACCATCGAAACGCAAATGCGCCGAACGCAGTTCTTTTGGGAAAAAACGTTCCGCCTTCAGCAAGGCTGACCACGGGGCCATCAGCACGCCACCCCGCCGAACTCGCTCGAAGCAGTTCTTTGGGAAAGATCGACCCACCTCGATCACTACACACACGATATCCAGCGAGGTAGATATCTGGGCATAGTTAGATAGAACTGTGTTATATGACTGTTTATTGATATTGTCGGACGATATTGTAAACACGTTTTGCCTCCTTCTGTTATGCCTTGATCTAATGTCCGAGTGTATTCCCGTCCATTGTTAGATCTGTACATGCCCCTCTCTTTTGGTTACATCTAATTTTAGTGTTTTGATATTGGTGTTAGAAGTGAGTGATTCAAATCCTCCTGCTAATCACTCACTGATCACGCAGACGCCTTTGTTAGAACTACCTTCCTATATTCACGTGGCCTCAACCAATGCCATTTTGGGGCCCGGAATAGTCACAGTGTCTGTTATGCCCCGATTGTGCTCGGCCTCTTCAGAGCCGCCTAGTTGGTTAAGTGCCATTTTTTGTTTTTTATTTGCCCCTTTAATTTCCCAAGACTCCATAATAATAATAATTCAAATTTATTGAGCGCATTTCTAGAACCCAAAGCGTTGTACATAGGAGGATCAGTTAAAAACGAACAAACAAAAAAACTAACATTTTTAACACAGGTCCTTAAATGCCAGTCTAAAGAGGTGTGTTTTGAGGAGAGCTTTGAAGGACTTGAGTGACTCTGCCTCTTTGATGGGGTCTGGGAGTGAGTTCCACAGCCGTGGAGCAGCACAACTGAAAGCCCTGGCTCCCATGGTTTTAAGTCTGCAGCGTGGCTGCTGCAGAGAGATGGAGCTGGAGGAGCGGAGTGTACGTGTTGGGCAGGACAGTTTGATAAGGTCAGAGAGGTAGGATGGGCCAGTGGCATGGATGGCTTGGTAGGTGTGGGTTAGAACTTTAAAGTCAATGCGTGAGCTGACAGGGAGCCAGTGTAGGCTGAATAACACTGGAGTGATGTGCTCACGACCATCTTAGGGTGACCACCCGTCCCGCATTTTGCGGGACAGTCCCAAAAATGTAACGTTTGTCCCGCATCCCGCATGAACAGAACAATGTCCCGCATTTCAAAGATCATGGTAAAAATAAAAAATGTATTATTTAAAAAAAATTATAATTTGTTCCTTTATGCCTCGCTCCACTCTTATATTTAAAAAATGCTGTTAACAGCATTTTTGCGGGACATTGTTCTGTTCTTGCGGGATGCGGGACAAACGTTCCATTTTTGGGACTGTCCCGCAAAATGCGGGACGGTTGGTCACCCTACTCCATCTTGGTTAGACCACGGCCACAACCAGTGTCTCCCCTGGCAGCCATCTTTTTTACACACACACACACACACACACACACACACACACACACACACACACACACACACACACACACACACACACACACACACACACACACACACACACACACACACACACACACACACACACAGAATATTCACTTTATGCCATTTGCCAACTTGAGTTTAATAAACATTCTTATATTGTAAGTGTGTTTTTTGCTTGAATGCTGTCTGGAAGCCAGCCCGTCATGTAAAGAACTCTGAATCCTTCAATTTATGCCAACTATTAATGGTAACTTTAATTGTAGTTATTAATTCATTACTTATTAATCATAGTCCCAGTTTAATTAAGTACATTTTATGAGACTTAATCCACTGTCTGGTTATTGGTCCCTGATTTCAGGGTGTTTTTGTATGTGGACAAAAACACACACACACCTTTTCTCCTCGTTCTCTGGACACCTGCCTCTTGTCATTCATATCACACTTGTTGCCAAGGATCATTCTCTCCACGTCTGAAGATGCATGCTGAAAGAAAAGGACAATTCTACATGTTCACCATACATTGGACCACACACACACACACACACACACATATTTACAGTGTGTAAACCATTAAGCAAACCTCCTCAATGTTGCGGATCCAGTTCTTGATGTTGTCAAAGGATTTCTCATTTGTGATGTCATACACCAGCATGATGCCCTGCAACACAAATGGCAGGAAATGGCTCCAAAGGATGTGGCATGTAGCGTGACATTGGCAGGAAGTGCCCAGCCTAGTGGCATTCGAGTGGTGACCTCTGTAATGAAAGTCACACAGCTGCATGTTTGACTAGTGCTTATTAAAATAACCTCAACCTTGTGAAGGACTGGACACACACACTATATATATCTATATATAAAAAAAGGATGGACTCATTCTCTATATACTCTATATTTGCAAAATGTATTAATCAGCCTCCAAATATGTATTACCATCAGATGGTGTCTGCGATATAATCAGACTGCATTTTCTGTAAAACAATAGCCAAAAACAAACTAGACAGATCAGCTATAGGAACAGGAGGTCAGGCAGGGTTCAGTAGTGTAGCAAGACCATGGGTGTGACAACCAAGACCATCCCTTGGAAACAACACACAAGACTCATGGATAACAAGACATGGCCTCTGGATAAAAACAGCAGTAAAGCGGCTATAGCAGTAAATGTAAAAAGCACTGTACGTGCACTACAGTGTTAGGTTGGTCCAGCTGGTGGCGTTGTCCTACCATGGCACCTCTGTAGTAGGCTGTGGTGATGGTTCTGAACCTCTCTTGACCTGCAGTGTCCCTGGGGGTGGAGACACACTTCACATCAAGGACTGAGTATGTTAACACTGAGCATTAACATGACAAAAAAAACACACACACACACACAATTAAAAATGTAATCAAGTTAATCACAATAATAATCTGTGATTAATCACAAGTTTAAAATACTAGTATTTACTTTTATTTTGTATTTTGGGGGGAGGGATAAAACAAATACATCTGTGGTGTAATAAAGAAATTAATCACAAACTGGTAAGAGAACATCTCATGACATGACTCAGTCAACCTAAAGTCTACTCTTCTTTTAACCAGTTGCTCAGGCAGACTAGTTTGTTGATATTGTCAGATGACAGAGCTGACCTCTTCTTCTGCACAATGTGGCCTGTCACTGGGTTCTGCCCTATGCCCTATGCCCCTTCTAGAGTTTTGTCTGTGGACGGTGCCTCATCATCAGACTCTGACTCCATCAGTAGGAGGGCCATATTCTTCTTTGGTGGCTCAGATTCCATTTCCACTGTGGAGGGCTGTGGTGCAGGTTCCCTGTTCTTAAGCATCTCAGTCAGCTTTCGCCACACTTCTTCCCTCTGCTCTGGGCAGGCACCTGAGGTCCTTGAATCTGGGATCTAGAGCTGTTGCTACCTTAAGCCATGACATGTTTGTGTTCTCCTTTCGTCTGTTTAGGTCCTCTGTGAATGCAGCCTTGAAGCACACTACATAGGCAGGGTCAACATCTGAGGCCTCTATTGTACGAAAGAGGTGGCAGAGTGCAGGCAGCACCACAGAGCAGGACACATATTTGTCACCACCCAGAAGCTCAGTGACATACCTACAAACACACAAGACCAACAGAATTAATGACTACACTTTTCATTCAGATAACACCCACTTAGGGGACAGGTCTAAAATGATTTCTAAAATACAATAATATATGATACTCATTAGATTTGCCATACATTAAAATTGAAGAGGATAGGGAAATCACCTTAACTGCATGGCTCCAGCAGTGTTTCCAACTTTGCCAGCCTGTCATATTCAGCTGAGGTTAGCATGGTTAACTTGTGCTTCTGCTGCACCAGTGTTGCCTTCGGTGGGTCTTTGTTGTGTTAGACCCGCTTTATCATCCCGAGGGTTGAATTCCAGCGCATTGGTACATCCTGGACGAGTGACTCCTCTTCTTGACCATGAGAGGCTTGTTGGACTGTGTTTGAAATGTCCGACAATTTTCCGACACTTGGCTAAAGCATCGACAAGCCCGCTGTCACGGAGAGCCACTGTGTATGATGTGCGCTACACAGGGCATATGCTCGTATGGCAGTATTCTTGCTGCCGCTATCACATTGCGAGCACTATCTGTTCCTACAGTGTGATCTTGTCCGCGATCTCCCACTCCTGTGTAACTTCAATAAACTGGTTAGCACAAGCTTCAGCAAAATGCCTTTCATCAGTTTTCACCAGACCTAAAGCGAATAATAATTAGGTGTGCCGTTACACCGAGGTAGTTACGGTTGCTTACTGATGTCCAGTCGTCTCCAGTCATTACAAGACGTGTAGCTTGTGCCAATCCCTCCGCCTTCTTGGCCTTTTCACTGCCATTCGATTTGTGAATTCTTGCGACAATAGTTCCCCCCGAAGGTGGCTTGTATGATGGGTTGCCTGAGGCGATCTGGATAATGCCTTGTAGACCCTGGTCTTCAACAATGTTGATGGGCCTACCATTTGGCGATTGCTTTGGTTAATGTAACTGTTGTCGCTTTGATGAGAGACTTGCCCTCTGATAGCGTAGTCTGACAAACACGGCTTGATCCTGACTGAGTGGCAGTGCTAGTCCTAGCGTTAGCATTAACATTAGAAAACACGTGCTTTGCCCTAAGATGGTACTTCAGACTCGTTGTGCTTCGGTGGAAAGACAACTCATTACTACAATATGTGCACACAACTTTAATTTTATCTAAAGTTCCATCTGGAAGCTTTTTAAATCTGAATTTTCCGGTCAACATCAGTCATCGTGTTAGCTGTGTTTGCCATGTAATCACACAAATACAACAGGTATAAATCCACGCTGGAAATACGGGAGGACGTTTGGGTTAAACTTGGTAATGTGATTAATTTCTTTAATGCGATTAGGTTTCCAGATTAATCACAAGCGTTAACGTTGAGAGCCCTGAGCCCCTCAAGAGAGCATGCACAAAGGTTCTTTTTCAACTTCATCTCATGTAATCATTCCAATACACTATATTACAAAGCCATCCAAGTGGTGAGTCAGTGGTGAGAAAATGGGAGGCAAATGCTGCTTTGTTTCATGTTTGTATGCATCATAATGGTTTGTATCTGCAGTCCTCCGTCTTCCGCTTTCCCTTTTTGAATGACGAAAACAAACTACCGCTAACATTTTTGGACCACGAAAACAAACTATCGCTACCTGCTGGTATGGAGCGTTATTTCCTGTAATACAGACACAGAATGTACATGCTAGTCGGCCGTTGGCTATAATGTTTACGGTGTGTTCAACTTTTGGCCCTGACACAGGTGATGCAAGACGCAACAGCCTTTGTTGCCGCTCGTTCTTTTGAAGTCGGTTTGGTGTGTTAGGGCCTTTAGGCATAAGGTAAGTGCATGAACAGAAGAAGCAAGTAACAGGTAGATTAGGAAGGTTAACAAAATTCACAAACTTTTGTTTGTTAATATAGCACCACATGTCACAGAAGTCATTGATGTCAGCCTATAAAAGAAGACTATTACCATATCTGCAGCTTGATTTTCTTTCCATCTAGCTCTATTGTCCTGATTTTGAAGTCGATCCCTAGAAGAGAAGGGACGAGGAGACAGAAGTTAGAAAAGAAGGCTCCAGACAGTGTAACAGAAACACATTGACCAATGTGTCATCATTAGACAGACATATTAGCGGACAATATTAGATGTGGTATCTGTAATAGAATAATGGAAATAATGACACCAGGAAGGAACTATTGAACAGTCAATATTTGATTTGCAAGACTTTAATGATATCGTCATTGGACACCAATCAGCTCTGACTTGGTGTGGCAATCACACAAACAAACAAATACCTGGTTTAGAGGAAATGAGCTGACAAGGTAAAAGATAAATGTCCGTGTTTAAGGGTCTGGTTTGGTTAGCCCAGAGGTGGAAAGAGTACTAAAATATTATACTCAAGTAAAAGTACGATTACTTTAATGAAATCTTACATAAGTACAAGTAAAAATACCAGTCTAAAAATGTACTCAAGTAAAAGTAAAAAGTAGCTTGTTTAAAATGTACTTAAAGTAAAAGTTACTTCGTTACTTTATTTTTGTTATTATTATTATTATTTTTTTAAATGGGAGGGGGGTCTCCTGTGTAGTGCAAAAGGACAAGGGGACAATCTCAAACTAGTTATTAATTAAAGGAAAATCTTTACAAGTTAAAGATAACTAATTAAAAAAATAACAAAATATGAAATGGCGACACATTTAAAACAACATTTTAAAAAGGGAGGTGTCATTGTGTTGCATTTTCAAACAATACTAAACAATAATAAGTTGTGGATTCTGTAGACCATCCTTCTTTTCTTCACCAACAAACGGCAACAACAGTCATACTGAAAATCTATAAATCAAAACGAGTCAAGGTCACAAGTGTTGTGACTTTCCCTAAATGACCCAAAGAAGACCAAAATCTCAGTATCAGGGACATCCAAGATGTAAGACTGTGCCATTCTTTGATATCAGACTGAGCTCTTCCTGTCAAATAAACTCCAAACATGTCATATGAACCGCATGGTAGCTGCTAAGAAAAAACTACCTGCTCATTTTCCACTAGAGATCTAGTACCCCTTAGGGGTGTGGAAATTTCTCGATTCTAAGATGCATCGCGATGCGGACATGTACGATTCTGCATCGATGCAGTGACAGAACATAATCGATTATAGCCTACTAACGTTGATCTGCTCCCAGTGCTCTGAGTTGAAAATAGTTCAACTTTTGGAGAAGCGTCGCGCTCATCAATGTCACGTCTCTCTTGTCAGCCAATCAAAATTGAGGAGGGGGCGGGACATACGATATCAACATTGTCAACAAAGGCGGAGGAGAACCTTATACAGGCCGTCATGGACAACCCAGTTGTACTACACACAAAAATCTTTTCGAAGGCACCACTCATGTGGAGAGCTGCTGCCAATGCCGCGATGTCTCTCCATTGTTTCAAATTAATTTATAATCAAAATAGACGGGATACGCTAGTGCAGGCCTGGCCAACCCGCGGCTCCCGAGCCGCATGCGGCTCTTTGTCTGGTTTCATGGCTCTTACGTTCATATCGAATTTTGTGTTTTTGTTATGGCTGTCAAAGTTAACGCGTTATCACAGATGTTGCGCAAAGGATGCGCAATGACGCTACCGTGAGGCGCGTGACGGGCTCTGAGTCAGCGTCTCGGGGGGGGGGGGGTCCATTAATTCGCGGTTCTGGTGGGGGGGGGGCGGGTCCGTTAATTCGCGGTTCTGATGGGGGTGGGGGGGGGCCATTCATTCACGGTTCTGATGGGGGGGGTCCGTTAATTTGCGGTTCTGATGGAGGGGGGCGTGCTCCGTTAATTCGGAGCACTCCCCGAATTAACTAGATAAGACTATGAAAATGTTATTGCCCTGGCAGTGGCTACAAATATTGTTGGTGTGTGTGAGAGGAAGAGATGGGGAGATGTTCATGTGTGTGTGAGAGGAAGAGATGGGGAGATGTTCATGTGTGTGTGAGAGGAAGAGATGGGGAGATGTTCATGTGTGTGTGAGAGGAAGAGATGGGGAGATGTTCATGTGTGTATGATGTGGCTCTTTGCAGTAACACAGTAAAGAAATTGGCTCTTCGTCTCTGACTGGTTGGCCACCCCTGTCCTAGTGTGACGTCACAACGAAGGAATGTGGAAGCGCTAGAAGAAACGCATGAGAAGCGCTCTGTAAAAGAGGTTGTGGTTATTGAGCTGCATCGAGATGCATCAAGATGCATCGTAGAATCGAATCGAATCGTGGACAGCTGAATCGTAATCGAATTGAATCGTGAGGCCAGTGAAGATTCACAGCTCTAGTACCCCTATAGTACCCCCTCCGTGTAGCAGGATGTCACAGCGACACCACTATTTAGCTCGCTGTTTCTCACAGCAAGGAGACAAAAAGAGACATAAAATCATCTCAACTATTTACAAAGTTAATACAAGTTACAAGGTGAATCAGCAGCATTTTCGATAAGAATCACGATGGTTAAAACAGACGAAAGATTCAACCCTCAACCTCATATAGCATCAGATGATGCTCCGTCCATTCAATTATTTGTATAATATAGTGAATGGCAGTTCAGATGAGGGGGACATAACATATTATTCTAATATATATGCATGTGTGCGTCCCGTGTAAGGTTAATTGGAAATTACAAAATAAACGGATTTTCTCATTTTACCTCATGCATGGACTAAAGCTGCATTGCTTTTATTTTGAAGTTGTTTTTTATTCACGTACATAATGACGCGATACGTATAGCAACACGTGCGCGTGATTGGATCGTTGTCACAAGATGACTTTAGCCCTCAAAAATGTCCGCTCATGCTAAAAAAAGAAAGGTAGATGCCGAATGCAGGCTTTAACAAAAATTGGACTGCTAAGTATTTGTTTACTGAAGTCGGAGGTAAAGCCGTGTGTTTAGTTTGCGGGGAGCAGATCGCCGTCTTTAAGGACTACAATTTGAGTCAGCATTACGAGACGAAACACGCGGAGAAATACAAAAACTTGACTGATGCTGAAAGGGCGCAAACATCGGAAGCTTTGCTAGCTAAGCTGCAAAATCAGCAAGGCTTTTTTACCAAGCTTCACACTTCCAGGGATGCAGCAACCAAGACCAGCTTTGTGATATCCCACAAAATCGCTAAAAACAGTAAGCCATTCTCGGAGGGGGAGTTTGTCAAATAGTGCTTGGTGGACTCTGCAGCACTAATATGCCCTGAAAAAAGGCGCATTTCAGCAAGTCCCGCTGTCCAGGCGAACCGTGACGAGGAGGATCGAGGACATTGCGGGGAATCTGGAGCTTCAGCTGCAACGTGAAGTGGCAAGTTTTGACTTTTTCTCCTTGGCTTTGGACGAGAGCCGTGATGTCCGCGACACAGCCCAGCTACTCATATTTGTCCGGGGGATAACGGACTTCAAGATTACGGAGGAGCTGGCAGCCATGCAGTCGATGAAAGGGACGACGACAGGGAGCGATCTGTTTACGGAGGTAAATGCGTGCATGGACACTCTGGGATTGAAATGGGACAGACTGGCAGGTGTCACAACGGACGGTTGTCCAAATCTAGCAAGATAAAGTGACAGAAATCGACGCAGATCAGAAATTGGTATTTTTGCATTGTAACATACACCAACATGTGTTGTGCAAGTCAGTGCTAAAAATGAACCATGTTATTGATGTTGTTGCTAAAACAGTAAACTTAATCAGGGCACGGGCATTGAATCACAGACAGTTTGTCGCACTTTTGGAGGAGCATGAGACTGAGCAAAGTGACATCGGCTACCACACAGCTGTCAGATGGCTCAGCCTGGGCAAAGTGCTAAAAAGAGTTTGGGACCTGAAAGCAGAGATTCGAGAGTTGTGTGAGAAGAAAGGCAAAGACATCCCAGAGCTCTCAGATGAGGACAGGATGGCAGATTTTGCATTTGCTGTTGATGTGACTGCACTGATGAATGAACTGAACACCAAACTGCAAGGCAAGGGCCTTTTTGTTCATGAAATGCACAGCCTGGTGAAGGCTTTCATGAGAAAGATGCAGTTTCTTTCAAGCCAACTGGAGAGCAACACTCTCGCTCACATGCAAACCCTGAAAGAAGTCACCATCAGCTGATCACCTCCGCAGGTACTCATCCATGTTAGGAGCATTGCATGGTGAGTTTTCAAGGCGATTTGAAGATCTCAGAACAATCGAGGATGAAATGCACATGATGTCCTCTCCCTTCACCTGCAGTGTGGATAATGCACCCAGTGATGTTCAGCTGGAACTCATTGATCTGCAGTCTGATGCAGTACTGGCAGAGCACTTTAAGTCAGGATCTCTGCTGGATTTCTACTCTTCTCTTAAGGAGGAGAACTTTCCAAACATGAGGAGACATGCTCAGAAGATGTTGGTTCTCTTTGGCTCTACCTACATATGTGAACAAACATTTTCAATAATGAAGTTTACAAAATCCAGGTATAGATCCTCTCTCACTGATGATCATCTGTCAGCTGTGCTTCGCATCTCCACCTCAGACATTCAACCTGACTTTGATGCACTCGTTAAAGCCCAGCAGAGAATAGATTTCTCTCACTGAACAAGAAAAAATAACTTAAAAACACCAAATGAGGTGGTTAGACTACAAATGTAGGCATGTACTGGCACCAACTAGCAGTGAACTGGGACACTTTCTTTGGAAGCCTTTTTCTCAAAATCACAGTTCAGTGATGTTCAGTTCAGTTAGTTCAATATGATGTGTCTTGCTTAATGTTTGGAGCACAAAGACAATATTGTGATGTCTGTAGAATGCTAAGAACCCCTTTCCAACAGTATTTGAAACTCAAAATGTGTTTTGGAGTGAATGTGACTGAAAATGTTCACAAATATAAGTCACAAATGTTTAAAAAAAGTTTCACAAAAGTTCACATTTTGTTTACCATTGCTTTGGGAAATTTGATTGAATAAATTACATTTTTTTTAATGCAACCCCTAACCTTAATTATAACATATAGCCTACTCTTACCAGCTTGTCAAAACAATGCTATTTACTGCTTTTTATAAAGAAATACAATTAATATTATGCAGAATTGAGTTCAGCCTTTTGGCCCGGCCCTCCACAATATTTTCTGTTTCTCATGTGGCCCCATGGAAAAAATAATTGCCCACCCCTGTTTTAGAGCAATCTTTACTACATCCATGTTTTAGGGACCTGGCTATGTAGCTCCGCGAATAATATGCGTTCATTTTTTAAGCCGTTATTCATTTTACAATTGATTTAATCAACATTAACGCATTATTTAGACAACCCCAGTTTGCATATCGCCTCGGGACTAAAAAAGTAGTTTCCCACTCTAAAGCGAGTCGAGTTGAGCCGGTACTATGCAGTGGAAAAGCGGCAGACTGTATGCTGCAGAAAGTGCCATCTCTAGACAGGTTGTCTATGTAGCGGTGGCAGTAGGGGTGTAACGGTACACAGAAGCCACGGTTCGGTACGTACCTCGGTTTTGGGGTCACGGTTCGGTACGAGTTCGGTACAACAGGAAAAAAGCAACAAAAATCCCAAATGCATAAGGCTAGGTTTCTTTTCATTTATTTATAACAGACAGTAGTGCAAGTTATACTTAGTTCCACCTAGTGTCGTATAGTCCCCCCTGAGATAGTTGGTACAGCCTGGCCCTGTAGTGTATCAAGCAGTAAACACAACAGTGAACATACACTCTTGCATCGGTCATATTTCTATGTAGGGCTGATAAAAAAAACAAAAAGCAATTGGTCACAATCAGCTACAAAACTGAAAAGCATCTCTTATGTTATAAAAGTACAAAATAAATAGAATAAAAAATAAAACTTGTACAGCGTTTCAATTTGTTCCACTTAAGCTATATTTAAACATTCAAAGCTTAAGCCCAACCCTCCCAAAAAAGACAGAGGAAAACAAAACATGCTAGTAGGGAGGTACTGAGGTAGCAGGCCAGGTAGTATTTGCAAACTGGCAACTTTGGTAACTTCATTATAAAAATAAAGAACTCAAACTTTTCCATATACTGTATTATACAGTTAAATGTAAACAGCAAACATACACTGTCCCCATAGGACATGTTGTTATGTTGTTATGTTTAGCTCCAAAACTGAGAAGCAGCTCTCATGTTCTGAAAATACTACAAAATAAATAATAACAAGAAGTGTTTCAATTATTTCGGCCTAGGGCTGATGCAAAATAAAAAGCAATACAGAACTGAATAACATCTCCTGGTGTGAAAATACTAAATATGTAAAATATGAGATAAAATAAAATCAGTGCCTTTAGGAGCAATGTATCACATTTGTGATTAACTTGTGAATCTGAAAGGTCATATGCATCTCTTAAAGGTACTCAAGCTTCATCTCTCTTTACAGATCTCCATCGCCGCTGTAGTCCACTGAGAAGCCGACATTTTCCCACACAGCTGATTTGAAAGTAGCAGGCGGGTCTTCTAGCTCCTGTGTCTCAGTTGCACTCACGTGAAACGTGAACGCGTCCGCTTCATCTTGTTTAGGTCTTCTTCTGCTGTTCTTGTTCCTTAATGGCGGTCGGCAAACAGCGTTGAGGTGCTTTATCGCCACCTTCTGGATTGGAGTGTGACTCAGACGTATTCGTCGTATGGCTGCACGTACCGAACCGTGACGTCCATACCGTGAAGTCGCGGGACGAATACACATACCGTTACACCCCTAGGTGGCAGTAATACAAATCTGAGCTCAGAATTAGGAGGGAAAAAAATTAAATGGCTTATCAATGGGAGTTGCCAGAGCCACACAGACGGTCCTTTCATTGTTGGTGTTTAACAACTAAATGGTCAAATGCAATGGCTGGACATTTATACACATCTTTTGGATAAACGCAGCATGTATACTAAAGACAAACCACAATACAAGTCACGAGTTCCGTATAAATGTGTACTGTGTGGCAATGTCCACGATATGGGATTCCATAACTTGGTGGATGATGTTTGGATCCGATGAATTATACCATACATGGGCTATGATTAATGAAATAATTACACAGTACCATGTGCCATAGTAATAATAATTAAAACAATAGTAATACATTTACATTTAGGGCATTTGGCAGATGCCTTTATCCAAAGCGACTTACAAATACATAGTAATACATTTTAACTACACACACTGATTAACTTCCAGTGGGATACTGCGAACTGCTGCGTGATGGCGTTTACTGAGACCTGGCTAGACCCTACGGTACCCGACTCGGCCATTGCCCCAGCTGGTTTCTCCATCTCCCAGCAAGATAGAACAAGTGAGTCAGGTAAACGCAGGGTGGGGTATGCTTTATGGTTAACTCTCACTGGGGTTTGGATGTAGCAGTACTGTAGCTCAAGATCTTGCTCACAAGACGTTGAGCTCTTAACTATAAAAGTACGGCCCTTCTACCTCCCTTGGAAATTCAGCTGTGATAATCACAGCAGTCTACATTCCACCGCAGGCGGATAAAACACGCGCGCTAGGTGACCTCTATGGCGTAATTAATGGACTAGAGAATGCACTCCCTGAGACAGCATCTATTGTTGTTGGCGACTTCAATAGGGTTAATATCAGGAACGTTTTGCCTAAATATCACCAGCACATTAACTTTCTTGCCCATGGTGATCAGACTCTTGATCATTGTTATTGTACAATCTGTTGTAGAAGAAGGCTGCATAGTATTCTGCTGTTGGTAAGTGGAGAAACAGAATCAGTGTTGTATTTCTGAGCTATTCTTGTAGATGAACTGGTAGAGCCATTTTCTTAAAAGCTAATCCTGTAGCAGGACTGGTAGAGGTATTGATCTTAAACTACCTGTAGCAGTGTTGGTATTTTACTTAAACTAACATTGTAAAGTAACCTATTGCAGTGTTGGTTTTACTTGAAACTAATGTTGTAGCAGCGTTGGTAGAGGTATCTACCGTAAAGTAACTTGGATAACAGTGTTGGTTTGTTGGGGTAGTGTTGGTAAAAAGGAATCTTGTTGTAGTATTGTTGGCAGAGATATTGGACAAGGGAGTCATTCTGCGGGAGTCCGTCCAGGGAGTCCTACAGCTACAGGTTAGTCCTACACCTTCCCTCCTCCTGTGCTAGACATGTGCCTACAGTCCATTACAGTCTGGACATCCTACCGCGGCAGATGTCACCGAAGACCCTCTACTCGTTGCCGCTACCCCTCCAATCTCCTCTACCCTACGATCTCAACCTACACAGGCCTTGATGTCAGAGGGGGACTCTGGAATTGGCAATCGTCGGTCAAGAAAACTGAGACCATTCTGACCTACGCCGCCCTCCAGTCTCTCCACTTCCTGGATCTCACAGAGACCTGGATCACCCCGGAAAATACCGCCACCCCTGCCGCCCTTTCCACGACCTACTCTTTCACACACACTCCCCGACCCTCTGGGCGAGGTGGGGGAACAGGACTCCACATCTCGCCAAAGTGGTCATACCAGGTCCTTCCCCTGGAACACCTGACCAGATCTGCACTTGAACTCCATGCTGTATCTGTTACCCTTCCGATCAAGCTCAACATTGCCGTGATCTACCGACCACCGGGTCCTCTTGGCGACTTCTTCGACGAGATGGATGCCCTCCTCAGCTGTTTTCCTGAAGATGGCACCCCACTTGTCGTTCTGGGCGACTTCAACATCCAGCCAGAGAAGTTACAATCACCGGAATTCATCAACTTCTTCGCCACATTCGGTTTGGCGCTCACTCCTTCTCCTTCCACCCACAGAGCCGGGAACCAACTTGACCTTGTCTTCACAAGGTCCTGCGCCACTTCGGCACTCTCTGTCACCCCCCTCCCTGTGTCTGATCACCATTGTCGCTTTCTCCCTCCCCCTAAAATCTCCCACCTCCCTACCTGCTACGCCTCACATCGTCACCTCCCGTAGGAACCTGAAAACTCTCTCTCCCTCTACAACTGTCCTCTCCTCACTACATCCCCCCCAACAATTCTCCCTCTTGCCAGTAGAAGAAGCGTCCTCCACTCTGACTTCTTCTCTCTCCTCATCCTTCGACTCACTCTGTCCACTTATCTCCAGACCAGTACGAGCCTCTCCTCCACCTCCCTGGCTGTCCGAAACTCTGCGGGCTCATAGAACAGAGTTGCGGGCAGCTGAGAGAAAATGGAGAAAATCTGACTCTGCTGATGATCTCTCTCACTACCTCCACCTCCTCTCATGTTTCACCTCTACTGTGTCAGCAGCCAAATCTGCCTTCTATCTTACAAAGATCAACTCTTCCGCCTCCAACCCCAGGAAACTTTTTTCCATGTTCTCCTCCCTCCTCAACCCTCCCTCCCCTCCTCCTCCCTCCTCCCTCTCAGCAGATGACTTTGCCACCTACTTTACAAAGAAGGTGAAGGACATTACCTCCTCTTTCACCCCTGCTTCTTCCCTCACTCCCCCTTCACCCACCCCTACCAGCCTTACCTGCTTTAACCCCCTCTCCTCTGAAGAAGTCAACAGGCTTGTGACATCCAACCATGCCACCACCTGCCCCCTTGACCCAATCCCATCCTCTCTTCTCCAAGACATCTCGGGCGACATCCTTCCCTTCCTCACCACCCTAACTAACACCTCCCTCACTTCAGGCCTGTTTCCGACTGCCTTCAACACTGCCAGAATCAAGCCACTCCTTAAGAAACCCACCCTGGACACCACCGACGTCCGACACTACAGACCTGTGTCTCTCCTATCATTCCTCTCCATAATCATAGAACGTGCTTTCTCCACCCAACTATCATCCTATCTCTCCCAGAACAACCTACTCGACCCTCATCAGTCAGGCTTCAAATCGGCGCACTCCACAGAGACGGCCCTGTTCGCAGTATCAGAGTCCCTTCGCGACGCCAGAAGCTCTTCCCTCTCATCCATGCTCATCCTCCTTGACCTGTCTGTCGCTTTCGACACAGTAAACCACCAGATTCTCCTCTCCACCCTGGCAGAGCTTGGCATCACTGGAACTGCGTTATCCTGGTTCACTTCCTACCTGACAGATCGCACTTATCAGGTCACATGGAATGGCTCCCTGTCCAGACCTGCACCCTTGAGTATCCCAAGGCTCAGTACTGGGACCCCTTCTGTTTTCTTTATACATTAGATCTCTAGGCTCTGTAATCACATCCCACTGCTTCTCCTACCTCTACTATGCTGATGACACCCAACTGTTTCTTTCCTTCCCCCCCTCAGACACCCACATCGCAACACGCATCTCAAAATGTCTGGCCAACATCAGCAGATGGACGACTGCCAAACACCTGAAGCTCAACCTCGACAAGACTGAGCTTCTCTTCATACCGGGGAAAGACTGCCCTCAGATGGACCTACTTGTCACCATCGAGGACATTGAAGTCTCCCCTGCACCCACTGCAAGGAACCTTGGCGTGGTACTGGATGACCAGCTGTCCTGCAACGCCAACATTACCTCTGTGGCCCGATCTTGGAGAATTGCTCTCTATAACATCCGCAAGATCCGGCCCTTCCTCACACGTGAAGCAGCGCAGATTCGGTCCAAGTGCTCGTTATCACTCGTCTCGACTACTGCAACTCTCTCCTGGCTGGACTCCCCGCCTCAACAATCAAGCCCTTACGCATCCAGAACGCAGCAGCACGCCTCGTGTTCAACCTACCAAAATTCTCCTATGTAACCCCTCTCTTCTGCGCCCTCCACTGGCTCCCGGTAATCGCTCGCATTCGATTCAAGACTCTGGTACTGACTTTCATGGCTGTCATCAGAACCGCCCCTACCTACCTCCAAACGTTAGTCAGCCCGAGCACTCCGCTCAGCCACTTCTGCCAAACGATTGGTACCACCTTCACTAAAAACAGCCAAATATCGCTCTTCCAAGTTCCAACTCTTCACGGTTCTGGATCCACAGTGATGGAATGAGCTCCCAGCTCATGTCAGGATGGCCGAGTCGCTCGCCAGCTTCCGCAACAGACTCGAGACCCACCTGTTCTGAGTTCACCTGGACTCTACATAACCCCCCCTAGCACTAACCTGCGTGTTTATATGTCTTAACACTTATTAATGGCACTTAGCATTGTTGTTCGTTCTCAGATGTTGTATCATGCTTAGAATTGCACGCCTGCCCAGCTACTTATGCAGGCAACTTGGCAATTATGAAACTCGTTCTATTCGTCTCGTAAATATGAATGCTCGAAAACAGCTCTATTCTTATCTTCAGGTACCACAGTGATATATTGCTGCCTCTCCTTCAACAAATGTACTCTTTGTAAGTCGCTTTGGATAAAAGCGTCTGCCAAATGCCCTAAATGTAAATGTAAATGTTATTCACAACTAGGGAACAGCTACAAACCCCTGCCCCGCTCTGCCTTTGGTAAGGCAGATCACATCTCCATTCTTCTCCTCCCAACCTACAGACAACGACTTAAACAGGAAAAACTGGTCTATCGGGCAGTTCAAAGCTGGAGTGGGGAATCCATTACCACTCTACAGAACTGTTCTGAAATGACAGACTGGCAGATGTTATGTGTTGCTGACATTGATGAATACACAGACTGTCACAGCCTACATCTCCACGTGCATCGATAATGTCTTCCGAAGGTCAATGTTAGGACTTTCCCCAACCAAAAGGCCTGAGTTAATGGTGATGTCCGTGCTAAACTATAAGCCTGTTCCTCTGCCTATAGCTTTGGGGACCCAGAAGTTGGAGTCCAACTACCATAGCTCTGACACCAGATGCATGTGGTGTGGTTTGCGAGTCATCACAGAGTATAAAGGGAGAAATAGCAGCGATGTCCAGCACGCCGCCTCTCTCCCCGATGAGCTCAACAACTTCTACGCACGGTTTGAGGTGAGCAACACCATTCCTACATCGAGGCTACCTGAGGACCAAGACAACTGCACTCTGTCCCTAACCACGTCTGACTCTGTCCCTAACCACGTCTGTGGTTAGGGACAGAAGTGAAGTCACTGGGGCCAGACGGCATTCCAGGCCGTGTCCTCAGAGGGTGCGCCGAACAGCTATCGGACATATTCACCCTTATACAGTGTAATCCGCTTATAGTGATCACGGATATAGTGATCAACCATATATCCATATATGGATCAAAAAGCCTGGGACAGAATCGTTCCTATACAAACACTGTTTAAATAATTCGCTTATAGCGATCAAGCAGTCCGCTTATAGTGATCATTTTGGGCCCTTTTATACATAACATATGTGGGAGTAATTAATAAATTACGGTTTTCTATAGCGGCTCGCACATGCACGTCTTCAACGGCGGCTCGCACATGCACGTCTGGTGAGCGATGGTGCTGCATGTCTCTGAAGAAAGTTATGTTTTAGTTAGTTAGTTTTTCAAGCTCTGTTGCGAGTTTTGACTGTTACGGGTTTATGCACTGAAACCGCCAAGCTGCGGCTACAGTATTTGCACTAACTGTCGGCTTATTCGGCTCAATATACAGCTTTAAATTATAGCCTAATTATATGTGGAACTACTGTAAGTTATACAGTACAGTTTTTTCATATACAGTAGCCTACTGTAGTGTATTTGATTTATAGCTACAGTGCAATGCTGTAATTTAATTTGCTATTTGAATCGCGTTTCAAACAGCTGTACTGTAACGTAAATTTACATACTGTACAGTATTTTTCAGTTAACTTGCTGTAATAAAATCCAGTAAATAGCAAAGCTTTCCGTTTCATTACTTTATACATGTATTAATGTATTATATATACAAATGTCAATTGGATGGTAATCTGCATAAAAAATAAAGAAAATTAGAAAATTTCGGTTATAGTAATCAACCGCTTATAGTGATCAATTTGACCCGGACAAACGTGATCACTATAAGCGGATTACACTGTATTAAACTTCTACCTGTACCAGTCTGCAGTCCCCACCTGCTTCAAGCAGACCACCATTGTCCCCATACTGAAAAAAACCTTGATGCGAATGGGCAGTCTCACCTCCTCTGTACTGACCCTGAGCACCGGAGCCCCTCGGGGCTGCATACACCCTGTACACCCTGTTCACTTATGACTGTGTAGTAGAGGTCGACCGATATGGTTTTTTCTGGGCCGATACCGATTATTAGTAATTAGGGGGCGATAATCGGCCAATAATCAGATCTGATATTCATAATTTTTCCTATTATTGGAATCGTTATTTTGTATGATCTGATTGCCGATTAAATGAAAAAAAATTATAATAATTGCTCCTTGCGGCAAAATGCGCTCCTTGCAGGCGGCTCTGATGCAGTCGCCTCTCTCTGGCTCAATGTCACGCTGGCAGAAAAAAAAAAGCCAATCGGTCTGCAGTGTTTTGTGCCAAAACACTGCGTTGAACACCCTGTTGTGTCACATTAGGGTTGCACCTTTGGCAGCTGAGAAGGCAATTTTTTGCTTTGTTTAACAAGTATTTTCAGAGGCAGGGAGTCCAGTCAGGAGAGAGTTGCAGTAGTTGAGGCGAGTGATGATGAGCGCTTGGACCAAGATCTGTGCTGCTTCACGTGTGAGGAAGGGCCGGATCCTGCGGTTGTTGTAGAGAGAAATTCTACAAGATCGGTCCACAGAGGTGATGTTGGTATTGCAGCACAGCTGGTTATCCATTACCACCCAAAGGTTCCTTGCAATCGGTGAAGGGGAGACTTCAATGTCCTCAATGGTGACAAGTCCATCTGAGGGCAGTCTAGTCTAGTCTAACCCCGGCATGAAGAGAAGCTCAGTCTTGTTTAGGTTAAGCAGACTTCACGGACAAACGGAATAATATCTGTTTTTATGTATTTATCAGACTCTCACTTTCCAACAGATACTGAGACTGTGTATGTCAGATGTACCTGGTTGCATGTACACGGCTGGACCGCATCAGGCAATCAGTCTCCATGTTGGATCTCACCCGCTGTCTCGTAATGTCTTGCGACATCTTTTATTTACCCTCTACACCAGCGGTTCCCAAACTTGTTAGGCCACGCACCCCCTTCTACATCCCGACCGGGTTCACGCACCCCCAATCCCCCACACACAACAGAGCCTATTTATAGACGCATTAAATGCATCAACTTTAATCATGAACACATGATCAGAACACACGTAACTAAATAATCAAGAGATCGCAACAATGCGCTCATATTCGAATGAAACTGAAACACTGCAACAAAGTTTCAATAAATGTCAGTTACACAAGGCATCACTTTTAAAGAGCAATAAAAATGGCGAGGACACACGCACAGGCTCAGAGGCAGATTGCATCACATTTAATTTACAATTAACCATACATAGCGGTTACGGAAATTAGAACACCATTAATCTGAATCAAATTACAATAAAGTTACACATCACGATCCACCACGTAAAGAACAAAGAGTGGCACATGCATGTGTATGTAAAAGACAATCTGGCAGCAGGAGCTTAAGTGCATTTCGGGTACATTTATTTATTAAATTGTACGTTTTTAATTTGAAATTTAAATCTTACAAAGGGAATTTTTATAATTCATGTTTTTATTTTGTGAAAAATCCCACTTAAAAAAAAATTGTGAAATGATTACACCATTAGACCACCATTACATTTTTCCTCTTGAGCACCCCCTAGAGGCAGCTCGCACACCCCTTTGGGAATCCCTGCTCCACACAAATGAATGTAGAAGTAACATGGCTGATCATGTCACCATTACATTTGCTGATGATACAGTAATCGTGGGTTTGATTCAGGCTGATAATGAAACCAGCTACCGGGTGTGGGTAGATCAGTTTTCTTTATTTGAACACACAGAAAAGGTCATTGACCTGTCCAGCCTCCAACACACACGCGCACACACACACACACACACACACACATAGTAAAAACATCGGACACAGCAAAAAAATACTGAATACAGAGAGGGCTATATTGAGAGACAGTGTGTTACTATCCGCAACATAACAGATGGGAGAATACAAGAGTAGCACAATGTGTTACACTTTATCCTCACACACATCACATCCTCACACCTCAGACAGAAGCAAAGTGTATATACAATTCAAAATGCACATCTTCACTTACTTGTCTTGGCACAAATCAGTAGAGAGTGACTAACTAACAATTGAATTATATCCATGCCGAACCAAATGTAATAGGTCAATACATATCACACACACGCACACACACACACACACACACACGCACACGCACACGCACACGTGGGTCTCCGGTCAGGGAGCCGGGGGAGGTGGACCAGAGGAGAGCCCCTTTACCACCCCGCCTGCCCTAAGTACTAGGTCAATACTTGAACAAATAGAACAAGGACAGCGGGCTTTAAAGGATATCCAGGGTAATTACCAGAATTACTTACGAGATAAGGAATTTACTGAAAACGTAGAGAGAGGAGCTTTAGAAGAGCTAGTAAAAACAAATAGGAAACTAACAGCCCGAGCGAAAGCCGCAGAGGAAGAGCTTGAAGCCGCAGAGGGAGAGCTTGAGGAAATGGGGAGAAAACAGAAGAGGAAAAAACATGGAAGTCCCTGGCAGGCGACGATGAAACAAGAATCGGGATTGTACGAGGGAGAACCAAGATCTACCCGACACCAGTTAGATCCACGTGATGACATGGAAGAACATCGATCGCCACTTCAAGAGATCCCAGACCCAAGACAAGTTAGAAGGCGACCCTGCGGGGTGACCCTAATTACATGGGTAGGAAACCCATGGGACATAAATGGAGATGTATTGATAGTGGCCACGGATAAAGACCTAAAAATCCTTAACAGCAACTTTAGGCAAAGGCTATGGCGAGAGATTGGGCCAGAATATCACAGAGAGGTTGCGGCGGAACTTGTGAAAAGAACAAAGCATTCAGTTCCGGTGGTGACCAGCGGAGGACTAACTCCCTACTATGCTATAGTTCATACGTGTCAAACTCAAGGCCCGCGGGCCGGATCCAATTAAATACAAAACACTATTAAACATTACTAATAAATATTAAATTAACAATATCAATAAATAACAACAATTTAACAATAAATAAGTTACAGTACTACTACTAATAATAAATAACAGCAAACAAAGCAAGTGAAAACTACTCTACACTACTCTGCATATTCTACATCCACCTGTGCACACAATCAACAATTTTTCGATGAAAACCCGCTAAACGTAATGGGAGCGCCGGCGCTCCCTTCGGTCATGGCACCGAAATGAGGCACCGAAATATGCGTTTTGATTCGGTACAGTAGGTACCGGTCGTACGGGAACCGGTGCCATAGTGGTACCGGGTTTCAGTACATTTACATTTACATTTAGGGCATTTGGCAGACGCTTTTATCCAAAGCGACTTACAAAGAGTACATTTGTTGAAGGAGAGGCAGCAATATATCACTGTGGTACCTGAAGATAAGAATAGAGCTGTTTTCGAGCATTCCTATTTACGAGACGAATAGAACGAGTTTCATAATTGCCAAGTTGCCTGCATAAGTAGCTGGCAGGCGTGTGATTCTAAACATGCTACAACATCTGAGAACGAACAACAATGCTAAGTGCCATTAATAAGTGTTAAGACGTATAAACACGCAGGTTAGTGCTAGGGGGGGGGGGGGTTATGTAGAGTCGAGGAGTGAACTCTGAACAGGTGAGGCTCTGAGTCTCTTGTTTAAGGAGGGTTATGTACGAGTCCAGGTGAACTCTGCAACAGGTGGGTCTGGAGTCTCTTGGCGAAGCTGGCGAAGCGCACTGGCTGTGTTCTGACATGAGCGGGAAGCGTTTTTTTTCCCATTTCCACCACTGCGGAGCCCAGAACCTGTGAGGAGTTGGGATCTTGGAAGAGCGATGTTTTGGCTGTTTTTTAGTGAAAGGCGGTACCAGATCGTTTGGCATGAAGGTTGCCGAGCCGGAGTGCTTCGGGCTGGGCGTAGGGTCGGACTAATTTTTGGAGGTAGGTAGGGGCGGTTCCGTTGACAGCCATGAAAGTCAGTACCAGTGTCTTGAATCGAATGCGAGCGATTACCGGGAGCCAGTGGAGGTTGCGGAAGAGGGGGGTTACATGGGAGAATTTAGGTAGGTTGAACACGAGGCGTGCTGCTGCGTTCTGGATGCGTTGTAGGGGCTTGATTGTTGAGGCGGGGAGTCCAGCCAGGAGAGAGTTGCAGTAGTCGAGACGAGTGATAACGAGCGCTTGGACCAGGATCTGCGCTGCTTCACGTGTGAAGCACCCATCCCTACAGACGATGCGGTCTCCCTAGTGAGTGTCGAACCAGAGCCTGCAGGATCATGAAGGATCCTTACCACCCCAACAACAAACTGTTCCAACTGCTGCGGTCAGGTAATCGCCTCCACAGTCAAGTTTCTCTCTGCAGGCCATCAGAACTTTTAACTCACCAGGGAACCCCAATGCACACACTCACATAGTTAGTTCACAGTACATGCAGCCACATAGTTTTACTACATAACTTAGTACTACATTTTTGTATCGCCTTGTTGATATGCCTCCTTGTTTATATGCCTTACTGTTTGTTTTTTTTAAACAAATAAAAAGCTGCTCTTTTTGCTGTAAATAGTGTGGATATTCTGATTCTGATCCCTCCAATTTGTGATATTTGTATTGTTCTGTTGCACATTCGTCACACAACATTACATTAGGGCTGGGCGATTAATCAATCTCAAATCAAGATCGCAGAGAGCATGGGGCTGCGGAGCAAAGAAAGCCCTTTCACATGTAGCAGCAGGGCTGTGTGGAAACAATCATTTGCTGCCATTTCCCCATATGAAAGACGCTCAAAAAGAAGGGCAGATATAAATAATGTAGTATTGTACTTTATCGCGAAAAACATGCCTTTCTGGCAAAAAAACTATAATGCTGTGCACAAGCTAAAATGTGCAGCATAATGACTTTACATAATGGTTTACAGTGTTTACAGATTTCATTTAAGAGATGTAAAATGACTATATTACTTTTTATTATTATTATTACAGTTGTTTGCACTTTTGAGTTATTTTTTTTCTCTAAATGTTTACATTTTGCACCTTTTACCAATTTTGCACCTTTTATTAATGTCTACCTCTACAACATTTAACCACTTACAGCAAGTTTGCAGTGTTTAATATTTACATTATTTCTGTTAATAAACCGTTTGGCGAATGAACCCTCTGGTGTCTTCTTCATTTGTCATGATCAGGATACTCTTCAGACTGGCAGCATTATCAAATTATATATTGTTATAAACGAAATCGGAAGAAATCTATCAATATGGGAAAAAACTAAATCGGGATTATATTTTGCCAGATCGCCCAGCCCTAGTGTACATGATGAATAAACTTCTTGAATCTTGGTGATCAGATCGTTTTATGTCTTTCTCATGTCGTGTACTGGGGCCGATTTATGTTACTGCTGTGGGTGCTCTCACACACTGAATGCCCAAACCTCAACAGCCAAGATAAACCTTATGCAAAAACTTTCAGTGTGTTTGGTTGATGGAAGCGGGACTTTCATGTTTTTGTGGCATCATCGTCTATCCACAGGAATTGGAAATGTCCATTTTGTAAAGTTTTTAGTCAGCCTTGCTCTACACGGCGGTTCATCTGATGTGCATGTGCCGTGTATGCTGGCCAGGTGCCAAGCTGTTTCATTATGACCCTCGTGATGCACCACAGAATGCCACAGAATGTCCTTTCTGCCTGTGGCCATCAAACTCTATAACTCCTCCCTATAACCCCCCCCTACAAGACAATGAACACAGCAATATAATGTGCAATATTACCTCACAACATCATGTGCACTTTCCTCAGTATTACTTTCCTCAGTATTACGTGCAATATTAATATTACTGTCCAACATCATGTGCAATACTCTATCATGTGCTATATTATTATTATTATCATGTTGTCTATAAATATTATCTATAACACTACTTCTCATCTCATCATCATGTGCAATATTCTTAATGTCATGTCCAATAATATTTCACTTCAATTATGCCAAATTGTTTTCGCTGTCGGAATATCTTATCTTGCCTAAATATTTGTATATTTTAACTGTAAATCTGTTAGTTTATTTGTATCATTCTGTTGTTTTCCATATTGTTTTATTGTACTGTATCGCTATGTAACCTGGCACAAGAATTTCCTTCGGGATTAATAAAAGTTCTATTCTATTCTATTCGTATCTCAAAGTATCTTGGCCAATATTTTACTTGTTTTTGCCATTTTTCTAGGTTAACTAAAACTTGAACTGGGGGACAGAAAATACAACTGAAGGGGCTACCCTGTGGCACTAGGCTGCAGGCAGCTGACTGAAGCAGCAGCAGACTCTCTGTGGTCTGCTTGAAATGAGACTGTTCCCACTTCCGGTTTCGGTCAGAAAGGCAGAAGAGAACAATGTAGCAGCTCTGCCAGCCCACACTGACTCACAGGAAGGACAAAGACACACTCTCAGCACATTAGTATGTGTGTGCGTGTGCGTGTGTGTGTGTGTCAGAGAAGACATATTTAAGCCAAGGGTCCAAATCAATAAACAATGGCTGATCATATCTATGGCAATATATTTGAGTGTTGCTATGAGGTAAACCCATTACCAGAATGAAGAGTATAATCAATACACCTTGAACTTACTGCTTTAAAAAAACGAACAACTTTTCAAAATAATATTGGTGTCTACATGCTAGAATCGTGCTAGATAATCGGTGTGTTCTTGGCTCCAAAACAGCAAAGCTATCCTTTAAGAAAAAACCCCACCATTTCCAGATCCCCAAAGAAGAGAAGGTAGAAAAACTGCATTTAATTGATCAAAATGATAAAACCTAGCATAATCCTTAAAATTAAGTATCTTTAATATGAAAAGAAGATGTAAGGTCTGGTTAAGTAAAAGTATCCTGGTATTTGGGCGAGAAAGTGAATGCAATTTGGCTGTAAATTAATCCTGGGCTGCTTTTGAGTGTGTCTTCCTCTCTGCTTTCCCCAATGGCCATGGCCTTACAATTCATTTTCAGTTTAATCTTTGGATGTGTATCTCTTCTCTGGGTGCTAATGACTTAATGACCTCCCTGTTCTAGTGGGATCGGGGGTCAGATTGGGCTGACCCCCGATACAAGATATAATCAGGCCAGGGTATGGTAGATGGGATTAGGCCTACGCCGGATTTCATTCACTACATTTCACTACATAGCTTAAATGTCTGTTGAAATAACGGTATAAGTGTTGATAATAATTACATTGAGAATATAGTATGATGATTTGTATTATTGGCATAGTTAATAAGCACATGGAATAATTTCTTATAGTTTGATTCACCTTAGAGAACGATTAAAATAGGCATATTATTTAACAGTATCAAGACTCAGGTGGATATTATAAGGCTAGCTAGTGACTATAAACACCGCTGTCCACAATGCCCATGTACTTCAGAAGGCACACATACTAAAACAAGAAACTCACCTATTGTTGAGATAAACGTTGTATTGAACGCATCTTCACTGAATCGGAAAAGCAGACAGGTCTTTCCGACACCACTGTCACCTATTAACAACAGTTTAAAAAGATAGTCGTAGGTTTTCGCCATAGTCACCCTGCTCTGTGTTGCTGACGATGCGGCTAGGCCCTCGTTTACCAGTATAACGGTCCGTCTGGTATGATAGCAGCACACTCACAGACATACGGACATAGTCCATGCGTCATCTCCGTTCAAAGTCACGCCTTTTCCGGTGTCCTCGACGGGACCTTATTTTTGAAAAATATGTACAGTAGGCAATGGAGAGATTTATTATTCCATTTGAATTCAAGTGTTTCATTGTCACATGTACATCACAACACAGGGCCATTCTGAACACTGAAACTCTTGTGACATGGCAGGTAAGTATGGACAGTAGTTAAAAAATAACAAGAAAAAAAAAAATATATAGAAGAATGGCACAATATAGGCCTAAAGTACATAATACATATAACGTAATATATATAATAAAGATCACAAATGTAATGTCATGTAAAAATGAAAACATCAGCTGTTCTGTTCCTACATTAGAAAATGTAGGAATGGGGAATACAGCCTATGAATTATTGAATATTAAGTATCATAAATATACAAGTAAGTCAGGGCAGATGAGGGCAGTAGTAGCGGAAATATGGCATATGGCATGTAATATGTACATAGATATATAAATAGATATATGTACAGTGTTTTGGCTCGACACACCCATTTATAGTAGAAATGGACACGGTCATTTATACTATAAATGGGCGTGTCGAGCCAAAACACTGCAGACCGATTGGCTTTTTTTACCCGTGATGTATAGCCAATCCAATAATGCTGTAGTGCATTTTGCCGCAAGGAGCGCATTAAAAAGGTCATACAAAATAACGATTCCAATAATAGGAAAAAATTATGAATATCAGATCTGATTATTGGCCGATTATCGACCCCTAATTACTAATTATCGGTATCGGTATCGGCCCAGAAAAAACCATATCGGTCGACCCCTAGATTCTAAGGTTGCGGACGTGGGTGGAGGGGGTGATGATGGTGTTATGTCCGTAGAATGACGGAGTCGACTACCACATCTCAAGTCGGAAATTGTGCTTCTCCATTTATTTTACAACCACATACATCAGAACCCAGAACACGTGAAGCGGAACCGACAGTCCGTAAAGCGAGACAGTGGACTGTCGTGAACAGTCCCTAACCGAACAGTCTGTCTGTGAACGACCAGACGTAACATTTCCCCCCCCCCTCACACAACCTAGGTGTGGTACTCAGTCACAAAGTCTCTCAGGTGCCCGGGCCTAGTGTGTGCCCGTGCCCTCTGGTGCAACAACGACCGCTGGCGGTGGAACTCCGGGCTGTGCCTGAGGGGCTGGGGTCGCTGCGACCTCGAACCATGCAGCCGGCAGGACTGTAGCCCAGCCCAGGCACACCCAGGCACACCCAGCCCTGGGCTAGGGAGGGGCCTGCACCTTACGCAGGCGACCAGCATGCCAGCGAGTGCCATCGGCGAGCCTGAATGAAGCCGGGCCAAGCTGTTGGTCAACCTGAACGGGGTCCGACCAAAACGTCTGGAGCTTGTTGTTGCGGTGGGGCCGTTGGATCCTGACCCAATCTGAGACAGCGATGGCCGGTGGCCTAACACGTCGGGCCCTATCGAACCGGTCCTTCATCAGGCTCTGGCGTCAGTCTGGTGACTGTGGCTCCAACCTGGGTGGACCGAAGCCTGAGCCAGTGTAGGGCGGAGCCTATTCAGAGGCAGCTGGAGCTCCCGCCCCAGCATGAGGGAGGCTGGGGAGACTCCTGTGCTGTGGTGGCATGACGGGTGGCCCGATAGTGCAACAGCGTCTGGAGGAGACTGGTGGTGAGCGTACACCCTTGTGCCAGGTGGGCCCTGATGGCATTCTTCAGTGATTGATTCAGCCGCTCCACCCCCCCGTTCGCAGCCGGGTTGTAGAAAACCGTGCGGATGTGGTGGATCCCTTAGGCATCTTCTTAGGCAGGCCCCAACGTGCGAACAGGGACTCAAGGATGTCGATCAACACTCTGGCTGTGACGGAGCCCATAGGTGTCACCTCTGGCCACTTAGAGTGGAGGTCGTAAACTACCACGAGGAACCGCTGGTGATGCGGCACCCCATGCAAGCCCAACGGTGGAGACGTAGTGGTTTGTGACCGGTGCCTGACGTGGCCAGAAGGGTAGTGAGGGCCTAGTGATCTGTCCTCAACGTGAATGCCCGTCCATAAGGGTACATGTGCCTGCGTTCACAAGCCCAGAGGCACGCTAAAGCCTCCCGCTCCCCCACTGAGTACCTCTGTTCCGTGGGGCTGAAGGCTCGAGACGCAAAGGCTATCGGCCTTTGCGTTACCCCCCCCTTTGTGGGTGATGAACGCAGTGAGGTTGCGGCTCTCAGGGTGTAGTGGCACCTGGAGGTAACCCTGGTGGACGTCCAGTTTGGAGAAAACGGTGGACCCGTGGAACTGGGCGGTGAGTTCCTCCGTAGTTGGAAGGGGATACTAGTCGGGGATGATGGCCTTGTTCACCGCTCTCAAGTCCACGCAGATTCTCAACGCTCCAGACTTTTTCTTCGCCACCACCAAGTTAGAAATCCAGGGTGATGCATTCACTTGCTCGATGATGTCGCCATCGAGCATGCTCTGCTACTCAGAGGAGATGTCATCGCGGAGAGCCATGGGAGAGCGGCGGAGGGGCTGTATGACTGGCGTCACCGTTGAATCTACCAGGGGCTGGTGGGCGAAGATCTCGAGGGAACCCACACCACTGAACAGTGCAGGCCACTGTTGCTTCCAGGGGATGACAATGGTGTGAATCTCTGAGCCAGTGGTGTCTAACAAGGTGAAACCAAGGCAGTTGAAGAGGTCTAGACCTAGGAGGTTGGTCCCCCGGCGTGCAACATTGAACCTGAAAGGCGGCAATGTCTTCTCTCCATACCTCACAGGCAGCTGTACAGGAGCCCACAATGTCGATCTCCGAGTTGGCGTAGCCACGCATGGTCATGGTGGGGGGCCCCAATGGTTCGTGGGGGAAAAACTGGGTGTAAGTCGCCAAGTTCAGAAGAGACACCATGGCTCCTGTATCTAGGAGGAGGGGCAGAGTGACCTCGCCAACCATTAACGAACACGTTTTGAATGGTGCTCGCCCTGAGCTGACATTGTGGATGAATGTGGTGGGTTGCTGGTGGGCTCTAGCTTGGGCAGACCTACAAACCTTGCGGAAGTGATTTGCCTTTCCACAGTTGGAGCAGGTTTTTCCACGGGCCGGGCATATCTGAGCTCTAGAATTGTGTGCAGGAGAACCGCAATTCCCACAAGGCTGGTGTTGGCGGTCACGTGACTGGGACGCTAACAGTATGCTCTCCCCACTGCTTTCTGCGCTCACATGACTGGGACGCGAACAGTATGCTCTCCCTGCTGCTTTCTGAGCTCACGTGGGGTAGTGGCGCATTTGAGCCAAGCGAGGTGGGAGGGGCTGACAGACTTGCTGCGCATCCCAGAGCAGATTCGACCTGGACCGCTAGATTTAAAGCCACTGCTAATGTCATGTCATCTTTTTCCAACAACAGTCTTTCCCTAATTGTGTCACAGTTTGTATGGATGATAAGTTGGTCACGTACCATTTCATCCTGCAACGCCCCAAACTTGCACAAG
Source organism: Coryphaenoides rupestris (assembly GCA_002895965.2). Taxonomy (NCBI): domain Eukaryota; kingdom Metazoa; phylum Chordata; class Actinopteri; order Gadiformes; family Macrouridae; genus Coryphaenoides; species Coryphaenoides rupestris. Next base: position 242,965 of record PIJE02000151.1, read on the forward strand.
CTGCCCAAACCCCGTAGATCCGCCACATACTGCGTCACTGACTCCCCCGCGCGTTGATACCGCCATCTGAATATGGTACAATGGAGGAGAGCACTCTGTGGAGCGGCGAAATGTCCTCTTAGTAGCTCCACAGTCTCTGTGAACGTTGTCGCGGTGCCGAGAGTTCCGAACACGCGTTGTCCCTCTGCTCCTAAACAGTGCAGCAGCAGTGCACGTCGCCTCCCCTTGGATACACCCTCCAAGCCGGCAGCAAGGATATATGTTTCAAACGAGGAAATCCAGCGAGACCACGGCACTGGTGGCTCTCGTGGTAGGGCTAGGAACGGTGGTGGAAGGGAAAAATCAGCCATCCTCGTCGCCAAATGTTATGTCCGTAGAATGATGGAGTCGACTACCACATCTCAAGTCAGAGATTGTGCTTCTCCATTTATTTTACAACCACATACATCAGAACACGTGAAGCAGAACCGACAGTCTGTAAAGCGAGACAGTGGACTGTCGTGAACAGTCCCTAACCGAACAGTCTGTCTGTGAACGACCAGATGTAACAGATGGAGCCATCGATGTTGAAGGAGAGAGTCTGAGCGGTGCGGGTGAGGGAGTTTGGGCCAATGATGATAATTTCTGATTTATTGCAGTTGAGTTGGAGAAAGTTTTGTTGCATCCATGTTTTTATGTCTGTAAGGCAGGTGGCAGGGTGGAGTGGGTGGCTGGAGTGATGGTCTTGGAGGAGAGGTAGAGTTGGGTGTCATTGGCGCAACAGTGGAAACGGAGGCCATGGCGGCGGAGAATTTGTCCAAGGGGGAGTATGTACAATATGAAGAGGAGGGGGCCGAGCACTGAACCTTGGGGGACACCATGAGTGACTGGAGCGATGGAGGATGTGCAGTTATTTATAGAGATGTATTGATATCTGTCGGAGAGGTAGGAGGTGAACCAGGATAGGACGGATTCTTGGATCACATTGCGTCTCCTGCCAGGTGATGTTCCCCCCTGACAACAAGCACTCTGCGTGCTTCCACTGCTTGGGGGCATGATCGGTTTTGATGATGATTTTAATCGAACAACAATCGAAGCATAACATGAAGTTTCTACATGGAAGTGATATGCGATTTATAGCCCACTCTCTTAGTTTTACAGACTTAACCACCCCCCCCACTCGCCTTCTACTACTACTACTACTAGATTTTAACTGTGATTTATGTTCTTCAAATTTCTGAGCGATGGTAAGTTGGCTTGTCCCCTTGTTGGATTTAGTAGCGCAGGTTGTTCCTTGATGGTGACTCTGCTTGCTGAGCCGCGGGGTCTATAGTACCACTGGGTCTGGTGGTTGCATAACCGTTTTGTTCTTTTTTTATCACCAATTAAAAAGTACTGTCTGGCGAATGCTAGATGGCTTCAGCTCGTCTCTCAGGGCCAGCCTTTTCACCTTGGGCATTCCCTGATTGATCACGTTTGTGGGTTGCGATGTGTTTCCCAAACTGTCCGAGGCACACCGTGTGTCCCGAGAGCTGCCCAAGTGTGCCGCAGGAAAAATCCATATTCAGTTTTTTTGGAACATTATTGTCGTCAACAATCATTAAAATGGCTGAAAATGTAGGCTATTTCATTCAAATTTCATGTAATTATTTCTAAACTTAAAGGCAGGGCTAGACGATTACTTTCAGAAGCATTTGTTGTTATATCTCTTGAAATTCTCGTTATATCCTGATAGAATGAAATAAATGCTCTGATAACCACAATCACAACATTTGGCATCTGTGGCAGCTGCAGGGCTTATGGCCTACCTTCCTGCCAAATTGCACGCACTCGTGCACTCATGAACGTAGTCTTCTACAAGTCTTTCTAGATCACCGTTCACTGGAAAAACTAGCCTGTTCAATGAATGTGCAGATTTAACACGTTCATGCACAACACTGGATTTGTGTATGTTTAATGTTATGGTGTTGTGCTGTGACATTCTTTCATTTTAAATAATGTGCGGCGAGAGAAAGAAGTTTGGGAAACACTGCGATAGAAATGGCTTTTAAAGATGCACATGAACGCACATTTTTCAGTGCTTGCCTGAGTCAGAGTTTCCGCTCCTAACCTGCTACATGAAATAGGGCCCACATAAGGCTCACGGCTTGAGTCGCCATGGTAACTGAACAGGGATCAGTCAATGTAAACTGGTGTAGTTAAATTATATTAACTACACCAGTGGTGTAGTTGATTATATTAGTTTATAATTCATAATAAAAGAAAATTATTAATTATATATATTTTTTTAAGTATTAATCTGAATGAATAATAACAGGGCAACACCCGGAAATCAGGGACCAATAACTGGACAGTGGATTAAGTCTCATAAAATATACTAAGCTATCAAATTGGAAGATCAATAATTATCACATCAATAGCGAGTAAAGTTTGAGTAGAGTTCTTTACGTGACAGAGGCTGGCTTCAACACAATATCCAAGCAAAAATCACAAATAGTTACAATATAAGAATGTTTATTTAAATTCCACCAGCTACCAGAGAGGGCGGCATTGGGTACTGTTCTAGGTGAGCATAGATACGCCCAGATACCCCCAATTCACTCGACCAATGAGCCAAAGTGACGTCGATTGGCGGACTTTTGAGCAACGGCCCTTTTTTCCCGAAGGGTGGGGGGTGAGGGCGAGTTCATTGCTTCCTGGCTATGAACCCCTAGGGCAGGCACAGTGTGCACACTGTGTAAAATAAAATTAAAGTAAAATAAAATATACAACAGAATACAAAATATCCAGGGGAGCAACACACATATAAATCAATGTAATAATATACATTGTTATATGCTGACATTCACAGAATGTCACAGAATACCTTCTCAGACAGTCAACACAACACTAGCACCAGCAATTAGCACCAGGACTAGCACTAACACCTGCACTAGCACCAGCACTAGTAGTAACACTAGCACTAGCACTAGCACTGGCAGTCACACCAGCACTAGCACAAACACTTAACACTACTACCAGCCCTAGCACCAGCAGTAACACCAGCACTTAACACCAGGATCAGCACTAGCAGTAACACCAGCACTGGCACCAACACTTAGCAGTACTACCAGCGCTAGCTCCAGCAGTAACACTAGCATTTAGCACCAGGACTAGCACTAGCACTAGCAGTAACACTTAGCACTAGCACTTAGCTCTTAACATTGATGCCGAACTTGTTCAGCAGCCTGATGGCCTGAGTGTGGAAGCTGTCTCTGAGTCTGCTCGTGCGGCACTTGATACTGCGGTATCGCCTGCCTGACGGTAGAAGTGTGTACAGTTTGTGGCTGGGGTGGTTATTGTCTTTAGTAATCCGTTTCGCCTTGGCCACACACCGCCTGGTGTATATATCCAGGAGGGAGGGAAGCTCACCTCCAACGATGTACTGGGCCGTCCGCACCACCCTCTGTAGTGTTTTTACGCTCCAGTGCGGTGCAGTTCCCATACCAGACGGTGATGCATCCTGTAAGAACACTCTCGATGGTACAGGAGTAGAATGTTCTGAGGATGCGGGGGCACATGTTGAATTTCCTCAGTTGCCTGAAGAAATACAGGCGTTGTTGGGCCTTTTTCACCACGTGTGTGGTGTGCGTGGTCCATGTGAGGTCCTCGGAGATGTGCACGCTGAGGAACTTGAAGCTGCTGACCCTCTCTACTGCAGCACCGTCGATGGAGATTGGGGCGTGCTCTCCTCTCCGCTTCCTGTAGTCCACGATCAGCTCCTTGGTCTTCTTGACGTTGAGGGCGAGGTTGTTTTCTTGGCACCACTGTGCCAGTGATCCAACCTCCTCCCTGTAGGCTGTCTCGTCGTCGTCGGCGATCAGACCCAACACTGTCAAGCAAACTTGATGATGACGTGGGAGCTGTGCATAGCCATGCAGTCGTGGGTGTACAGGGAGTAGAGGACAGGGCTCAACACACATCCCTGAGGGGCTCCAGTGTTGAGGGTCAGGTGGTGCTGCCCATCCTCACCACCTGGCGGCGACCCGACAGGAAGTCCAGTATCCAGCTGCACATGGTCAGGTGCAGGCCTAGACTCCTGAGCTTGGTGTCGAGCTTGGCAGGAACTATCGTGTTGAACGCTGAGTTGAAGTCCACAAACAGCATTCTCACACAACAGTTCTTCCCCTCCAGGTGAGAGAGGGCGGTGTGAAGTGCCATGGCAATGGCGTCGTCGGTGGATCTGTTTTGACGGTACGCAAATTGCCATGGGTCCAGCGTGGCAGGCAACATGGAACAAATGAAGTCCTTGACCAGCCTCTCGAAGCATTTACTGACAATCGAGGTGAGGGCTACGGGTCTCCAGTCATTCAGGCAGGTTACCTTGGGGTGTTTCGGGACACGTTCACTCGAAAATAGCACTGGAAAAATAACAACATTAAGTAAAAATTATTTAAACTCCTCGTGGGTGTGTGGGTGCTCTGGGTGTGGACATCGTGTAGCTTGTTGGACTTTTTGTCTTGAACGATCCACCTCAGTGATGATTGGAAGTGAGCGCCCACATGAATTAATCTTTTGGAGTGAGTTTACAAATAGCTTTATTCTTATTTCATTACGAGATTTGGAACTAAGCTTTACAAGTCAAAATACGATACAACAGCCTTGTGACTAGACCAAAGTAATCGATCCCTGATTAGGATAACAAATCACCCGAGCAATATACTACAAACCCCACATCATTTCACAACAAAGTCTAAAAATAGGGGTATAAAGCTACAACTATCGCCGATGAGACAGGCCAGCCGTTCGGATCTTCAACAAACCCATCGTGTCGTCAGTAGCCACAACCAAACAAAGCAAAGTCAGCTTAAAATCACTCGGTTATCAATCACCATAGACTCCTATGTTAAAATATCTAACTTTACAGCAGAAAATAAACGGTTTACAGCCTGGTACAAAAATGTTTTATTCTCTGTATTTTGGGAATTTGAATGGGTGGTGATTTCTTTATGCAAATCATCAATGACATGCAATACAAGCAATACATGTATGCATAATTAGCATAATTCTATGCATAACGCATACTGCGTTATGCACTGCGAGCTTTAAGGAAGACTTGATTAGTGGTTGTAGTTGTTGGTGTAGTCCAGAGTCGGACTGGCCACCGGGAGCAAGGGGAGAAATCCCGGTGGGCTGGTCGGTCTGTGGGCCGCTTGAGCAGCTTGGTTAACATTCATTTGTCACTTCACTCAATGGCAAATCGGAATCTGATATTGTGAGTAAATTATGATTCCTTTTTACATCTTTTTACAGATGGATCAATTTTAGGATCAGAAAATAAGCCCAATCTAAATGCTATTGTACAATTGGACAGAAAACAAACAATTGTGTAACAGGGTTGGTACTGGAACCAATAGCAGCACAACCACTGGAGACATTAGCAAATTACGTTTAATTGGGTTTGAGTATGGTACAGGGTAGTAGGACACCACAAGTAACGTTGAAGCGGGGACACAGGTGACTCTGGAGCGAGGACACAGGTGATGTTGGCGCAAGGACACAGGTGACGCTGGAGCGAGGACACAGGTGATGTTGGAGCGAGGACACAGGTGATGTTGGAGCGGGGACACAGGTGATGTTGGAGCGGGGACACAGGTGATGTTGGAGCGAGGACACAGGTGATGTTGGAACGGGGACACAGGTGATGTTGGAGCGGGGACACAGTTGATGTTGGAGCAGGGCCACAGGTGAGTAGGGCTGGGGGTGAGAATACACACTCACACGTTGTGGTGGTAGTGGGTCCACAACCGGGTGGGTAATCAGCAGGGGTGTAAAGTACTTGAGTAATTGTACTTCGTTACAATACTTAAGTACTGTTTTTGGGGATTTGTACTTTACTCGAGTATTATTAGGTTTGTATACTTGTACTTTTACTCAATTACATTTCAGAGAAAAAAAACATACTTTTTACTCCTTACATTTAAAATGCAGAGCTACAAAGTACAAAGTACAAATCTCGCAAACAACAATTTTAATTAGTATATTTGTTTCTCTGGCCGAACTAACGTTAGTTATTAATCCTGCGGCCGCACTTTATTTAAAAACAGCCAATCAAATCCCCATCAATGGAAAATTAACCTGCCCATACCCATGCTGATTGGTCCTTGTGCAAGACTAGAAAGCGGGGATCTTTGATTAAACACCTGCTATCAGAAGAATAGACAGTAGACAACCTTAGGATGTGCAATGTCGAACCCACGTATAAAAATAAAAAAAATAACTAAACCCTTTATTTTTTTCCAAGGCTGTAGTTTGGCCAACTTTACAACTGGATGTTGTGATGTGAATGCCGTCCATGTTAGTTTACCTTGACATGTTTTTTCAAATTCGATGGAGAAGTGCACTAAATCATTTTAATGCAAAAAAGTGTCCTCTGTTCTTTAATTTCAGCATTGTGTATCGCACAACACATTCCATTGTGGGCCGAGTGTATGCTTGGTTTCATTCCAGCCTTGCCTAAACACCAGCTGATGATTTCACTAATTGGCTCACCTCTTCAACTAACTCACCTGGTGCAATGTGTAGTTAAAATGAAAACTTGGCCCACGATGGAATGAGTTTGAGACCCCTGGTCTATCCCTTGCAATAAAAAAAAGTTTTTACTTTTACTTTTTAGTACTTAAGTACATTTAAAAGTAGAAACTTTTTTACTTTTACTCAAGTATGTTTTTAGCCAGATACTCTGACTTTTACTTGAGTAAGATTTTGAGACGGTACCCATACTTTCACTTAAGTATAATTTCTGGGTACTTTTTACACCCCTGGTAATCAGCTGGGCGGAGGTACCGGGAAGTAGAAGGCAGACTGATACAGTCGGGGACAGGCGAATGATCAGGAAACTGAGAAGCGAAGCTGAATCGGAGATATGCCAAACAGCCCCAGGAACGGGCAGACAGAAATGTTGCTCGGGGGCAGAAGGCTCAGGCGTTCTTCGGAAGTCAGGCGAGGCAGGAAGGTCGGGAACAGGCAGTGTCAGCAACGGGTATCGATCAGAGGATTTGCTGGAGAGTCTTGAATGCATCTAGCAAAGACACAATGGAGTGCAGATCATGACAAATTGGAAATATTGTGGAACAAGGATGTTATGTTGTTTTATATATGTTAGTCAGAATGCCCCAAAATTGATCATACTTGTTCCCATTCACATCCATTATAAAACGGACCTGTCACTATGCATTTTGACGGTCAACATGAAAACCTTCCATAATAAGGGTAGGAAAAAGGTCTGTTATAAGAAGAAGAATAGACAATGCAACTGATCGAATATTAGAACTGTTATGTCTTGGTATTTCACTGTTATATTAAAGAACACATTCAAACATATAAAAAACACATTCAAAACACACGCCCCCATGTCCTTGCCGCCACAGTGGATGATGAGGACATCCAGTGCTGCTCTTCCTCGCAGTGAGATGGCAAAGAAGGGGAGAAGGGTCAAATCAGCAGACACTGATGCCCGGCACGCTGAGGTGGCTTCCCATGGTCTCTGCAGCTCTCTGGGAAGCATGCCAGACATAGCTGTGCCCAATGATCTACACTGGTACTGGGAGGAAAGCAAATGAGTGTAACGAGTGAAAAAAAATGCCTCAGGGATGAAAATTACATTCACTATATTTTGACAGTATTGAAATACATTTGTGTAGAGCTGTCCAAAGTCAAGTAACCAAGCTTGATACTTAAGGTCTTCACTGTGTAGCTGGCATGGCGGAGGAATGGAAGGTGGCCATTAAGAAGAGATCTACTAAAAGAAATAAACATCATGTAACAAATATAAAGTGCTTTCTCAACAGTCATATTCAAGATAATAAGCTGTCGTTCACAATGCTAAGAGTTTCACTGTCCAGAATGTCCCTGTGTTGTGATGGACATGTGACAAATAAAACACTTTGACTTTGCTACCTTCTTAAACCATAATGTACAGAAAACTGTCACCCATACCCAGCATACGTGTAATTCATTGATAATTACAATCAAAGTTACCATTAATAGTTAGCATCAATTGAAGGGTTCAGAGTTCTTTACACGACAGAGGCTGGCTTCAGATAAGATGAGATAAAACTTTATTAATCCCGAAGGAAATTCTTGAAATTCTTCAACACAATATCCATCCATCCATCCATCCATCCATTAGCGTCCGCTTATCCGAGGTCGGGTCGCGGTGGCAGCCGGCTAAGCAGGGCCCCCCAGGCTTCCTCCCCAGCCACACTCTCTAGTTCCTCCTGGGGGATCCCGAGGCATTCCCAGGCCAGACGAGATATATAATCTCTCCAGCGGGTTCTGGGTCTGCCCCGGGGTCTCCTCCCAGTTGGACGTGCCCGGAAAACCTCCAAAGGGAGGCGCCCGGGGGGCATCCTAATCAAATGCCCGAACCACCTCAGCTGACTCCTTTCGATGCGGAGGAGCAGCGGCTCTACTCCGAGCTCCCTCCGGATGTCTGAGCTCCTCACCCTATCTCTAAGGCTGAGCCCAGCCACCCTGCGGAGGAAACTCATTTCGGCCGCTTGTATCCGCGATCTCATTCTTTCGGTCACTACCCAAAGCTCGTGACCATAGGTGAGGGTTGGAACATAGATGGACCAGTAAATCGAAAGCTTCGCCTTCCGGCTCAGCTCCCTCTTCACCACAACGGACCGGTACAGCGCCCGCATCACTGCAGACGCTGCACCAATCCGTCTGTCCATCTCCCGCTCCATTTTGCCCTCACTCGTGAACAAGACCCTGAGATACTTGAACTCCTTCGCTTGGGGCAGCAACTCACTCCCAACCCGAAGGGAACACTCCACCGTTTTCCGGCAGAGAACCATGGCCTCAGACTTGGAGGTGCTGACTCTCATCCCGACCGCTTCACACTCGGCTGCAAACCGCCCCAGTGCATGCTGGAGGTCACAGTCTGATGTAGCCAACAGAACCACATCATCTGCAAAGAGCAGAGATGCAATTCTGAGGTCCCCAAACCGGACACTCTCCTCACCTCGGCTGCGCCTTGAGATTCTGTCCATGAAGATCACGAACAGAACCGGTGACAAGGGGCAACCTTGGCGGAGTCCAACACCCACTGAGAACATGCTTGACTTTGTGCCGAGAATACGGACGCAGCTCGCACTTTGTTCGTACAGGGACCGAATGGCACGTATCAACGGCCCCGGTACCCCATACTCCTGTAGTACCCCCCACATGATTCCCCGGGAGACGCGGTCATAGGCCTTCTCCAAGTCCACAAAGCACATGTAGACTGGATGGGCAAACTCCCATGCGCCCCCCAACAACCCTGCGAGGGTAAAGAGCTGGTCCACTGTTCCACGGCCAGGACGGAAACCGCATTGTTCCTCCTGGAGCTGAGGTTCGACAATCGGCCGGAGCCTCCTTTCCAGCACCCTGGAATAAACTTTCCCGGGGAGGCTGAGCAGTGTGATACCCCGATAGTTGGAGCACACCCTCCGGTCCCCTTTCTTGAAAATGGGGACCACCACCCCGGTCTGCCACTCCACAGGTACTGTCCCCGACCTCCACGCTACATTGACTAGGCGTGTCAGCCACGACAGCCCGACAATGTCCAGAGCCTTCAGCATCTCAGGGCGAATCTCATCCACACCTGGCGCCTTGCCACTGAAGAGCTTTTTGACTACTTCAGCGACCTCTACCAAGGATATGGGTGAGACTTCCCCCGAGTCTTCAGACTCTGCCTCTTCCCCAGAGGACGTACTGGTCGGGTTCAGGAGCTCCTCAAAGTGTTCTTTCCACCGCCCGACAATATCCTCAGTCTGGGTCAGCAGTTCTCCTCCCCGACTGAGCACAGCCTGAGCCAAGCCCTGCTTTCCCTTCCTGAGTCGCCGAAAGTCCTGCTCCATGGCCTCCCCGAACTCCTCCCACACCCGGGTTTTTGCTTCAGCAACTGCTGAAGCTGCGGTTCTTTTGGCCTCCCGGTACCTGTCTGCTGTTTCAGGAGACCCCTGGGCCAACCAGGCCCGAAAGGCCTCCTTCTTCAGCCTGACGGCTTCCTTCACCGCTGGTGTCCACCAACGGGTTCTTGGGTTGCCGCCACGACAGGCACTGACAGCCTTTTGACCACAGCTACCAGCTGCAGCCTCTACAATGGAGGCTCTGAACATGGCCCACTCATGTTCCATGTCCCCAACCTCCCCCGGGATGCACGAGAAGTTCTTCCGGAGGTGGGAGTTAAAGACCCTACGGACAGGGGCTTCCACCAGACGTTCCCAGTTCACCCTCACTACACGTTTGGGTTTACCAGGTCTGTCTGGCAGCCTCCCGCGCCATCTGATCCAACTCACCACCAGGTGGTGATCAGTTGACAGCTCTGCTCCTCTCTTCACCCGAGTGTCCAAAACATGCGGCCGCAGATCTGCTGATACGATTACAAAGTCGATCAGCGACCTTTGGCCTAAGGTGGTCCGGTACCAGGTACACTTGTGAACCACCCTATGTTCGAACATGGTGTTTGTTATGGCCAGTCCATGGCTAGCACAGAAGTCCAATAACAAAACACCACTCTGGTTCAGATCGGGCAGGCCGTTCATCCCAATCACTCCCCTCCAGGTTTCTCCATCATTGCCCACGTGTGCGTTGAAGTCCCCCAGTAGAACTATGGAGTCCCCGGATGGAACCCTTTCCAGGATGTCACCCAAGGACTCCAAGAAGGCCGGATACTCTGAGCTGCTGTTTGGTGTGTAGGCACACACAACAGTCAGAGCCTTCCCCCCAGCGACTTGTAGTCGCATGGAGGCGACCCTCTCGTCCACCGGAGAGAACTCCAACACAGCGGCGCAATATTCAACACAATATTCAAGCAAAAACTAGTGTGCGTGTGAGTGAGTGAGGTATGACTATTCGGGGGCCCAAACTGGCGATAGTTGAGGGTGCGTAATTGTGGGAGTTAGTTCTAACCAAAGGATCTACGTGATCAGTGACTGACTAGGTGGGAGGATTTGAATCACTCACGTCTAACACCAATACCAAAACACTAAAACAAGATATGTGCTTTGTTAAGAAAAAGGGAGAGAAAACCATTTGTTTTGAAAGAAGGCTGGTGAGTGAAGAAACAGAATCAGTGCTGTATTTCCTAGCTATTCTTGTTGACGAGTTGGTAGTGCAATTTTCTAAAAAGTTAAGCCATAGTCGTGTTGGTAGTGTAAGAGCCATTTTTTGCTATTGTTTTATTTTTGGTTTTTCTCCCACCACTTGGGGCAGCAGTGCCGCTATCAATTTGGGCAAAGCAGCCGAGGTAATATAATCAAGCCATTACCTGGCACAGGTGTTGCTATTTTGGGGAGAAGCGCACAAGTTTTTGACTGTGCGATCTAGATTTAATGAATTAACCTGCCTTTTATTTTGGTCTATGATTGGACTTAGACACTTATCACAAAGGAATTGCCTACGTTTTTGTTTGTTATTGGAAACATACGGATTGTAAGTAAATAAACCACTTTGTTTTGAAACATTGGACATTTCATCATTTTTTGCAAGCGTCTAAACATAGCCTACTCTATAGCAACCGTAGTGACCTTTTTTTTGATGGGCAAAGGGGGCTCTACAGGTAGAGCTATTTTCTCAAAGCAAATCACTAATCTATTGCAGTGTACTGTGTCAGTAGCCAAATCTGCTTTCTACCTTGCAAAGATCAACTCTTCCGCCTCCAACCCTAGGAAACTTCAACCTCAACTAGGGATGCACCGATACCGATACCAGTATTCGGTATCGGTCCGATACTGTGCTCATGTTGTTGTGGGGCGCTCCTCTCCTGAGCCTACCACGTCATCACCGGCGGCTCGGGATCCCAGCCCGAACTGTCCCGAGACATCCCGGGGGAGCGAGACGCCGAGTCACCAGGTGTTGCAAATCACAATCAGGACACAGCGGCTATTTAAGCCCGTCAGGAACGATACGACGTTGCTAGAACGTACTACCCCCGCGTCACTAGCTCCCCATCCTGATCCCAAAACCCCAAGCCCCGATACCCGGTACCCTGAAAGAGAGAGAGAGAGAGAGAGAGAGAGAGAGAGAGAGAGAGAGCGAGAGAGAGCGAGGAGAGTGTACAATTGTTTGTGTGTGTGTGTGAGCGAAAGGAGGTTTAATTCTGTGTGTGTTTGATTCCCCCAGCAGCTTGTAAAATAACGAACGTATGTGCAAATTACAGTTAAATATACAAATATGTGGGCAAGATAAGATATTCCGACGGCGAAAACAATTGGCATAAGAAGTGAAATATTATTGGACATGACATTAAGAATTAAGAATATGCCAGTGACACAGCAGGGGTCCCCTCAATGATATGCAGATGAGGGCAAGTTGCCTGTAAATGACCAATATGGTATTTTTCCACCACACTCCCTCATTTGATTATTCAATAATCACACAATCAATCAATCGTTATACCTTATATAGTGTAACTCAGGAGTCGGTTACTCTGACCACATAGTGGTTCTTATCAGAGACTGAGTCCTTTGTTACTGGGTACGACTTGATGAACTTCTCCTTTCTTGTTCTAATGGCCCAATTACAAGAAAAGAGTAAAGATCACGCCGTATCCACCCCATAAAAAACCCTTTAGGAGAAAAAAGTTTTGGGGTACAAATTATATGTCAATGACATCATAAGCGGAAGTGTCTTGTATAACGAGGTGTAGTTTACGAACTGTGTCTTAATACATTGCTGTGTTCATTGTCAGTAGAAGGAATCTATGATGTCACATGACATACCAGTATGCCCGTGGCAAGCAGTAAGCATGGGCATTTTCTCATATGCTGGCAAGGACTTTCTCATCATTGTAGACCAGTATTCAGATTTCTGGGAAATCGATCATCTGCCGGATCTGTCTGCTGACACGCTCATCACGCGCTGCAAAGCTCAGTTTGCGCGTTATGGACAGCCGGACAGAGTGATCTCAGATAACGGCCCACAGTTTGCTTGCGAGCGGTTCAGGAGGTTTGCAGCAAGCTGGGGGTTTGCCCATGTCACGTCCTCACCCCGACATCCTCAATCGAACGGCAAGGTGGAGTCGGCCGTTAAGATTGTCAAATCACTCTGCAAGCGGGCAAAATTGGATGGCACGGATACATGGATGGCCATCCTTCACTGGCGCAACACACCCACAGAGGGGTTGGACAGCAGCCCGGCCCAGCGCTTAATGGCACGCAGGCTCAAAACTTCACTGCCGGTCGCGGACAGCCTGCTTCTACCACGTGTGGTGGACGGAGTGGCAGAGAAGCTGCAGTGGAAACGGCGGATCGCGAAATCATTCTACGACACGGCTGCCAGAGACCTTCCAGAGCTGAATGTTGGAGATCACATAAGAATGAGGCCTCTGCCAGGTGATCGCACAGGGCGGTGGCGACTGGGCCAATGCCTCCAGAGAGTCGCTCCTCGCTCGTTTGTGGTGGATGTGGACGGCGCACTTTACAGACGCAACCGAGTGGATCTGCGTGTTGCGGAGCGCTCAGCTCAAGCACAACAGTCGGACATGTTACAGCGTGAGCGGAGCAGTCCTGACCAAGCTCATGTCACTGGAGAGACAGCCTCGGCTGAGACACGGATTGTCTCAGGTCAGGGGGAGACAGGCGGCGAAGAACATCCTCGCACGCCTCGCACACCAAGGGCACCGGTGCTGGGCGTGACGTCGGGGGGTTCCGGCACAGCAGGCCATGGTGTCTACTCACGGAGTGGCCGCCTGTCACGGCCACCGCAACGACTGGACTTGTGAAAAAGAGGGAGAATGGGGGGATGTGTTTACTGGGACTGTTTGACTTTGACTCAGACTGCTGTACTGGACTGTTTGTTCTATAAAAAAATAAATAAAATAAAATTAATGTTGCATGCACTTAAGTTAAATGCTAACCGAGATGCAAGCATGTCATTATTTGCAAACAGCTAAAGGAAAGGAGATGTTACATATAGGCATATGTTGGTAGCCTGTGTTACAGGGACACCTAGTGGTGATCTTGAATGTTGCACGTAAGACCTGGATATTGTATTAAACCGTACTTGAAAAGTTATACCGAAACATGCTCCGTTAATTGCGGTTCTGATGGGGGGGGTCCTGTTAATTCGCGTTCTGATGGGGGGGGGGTGTTCTGTTAATTCGCGGTTCTGATGGGGGGGGTGGTGCTCTGTTAATTCGCCGTTCTGATGGGGGGGAATATTACAAGGTTAACGTTGCGTTGCCAAAGTGGTATCGGTGCGGTTGTATCGGAGTAGTTTAACGAGTACGAGTACATGTGTTATGGTCCGTACCCGAAAAACAGAAGCCAGTGTGACAAACCCCGAACGGAGAAGACAGACTCAGACACCAGTATAAAGTTCCAAGGGGTTTTTATTATATTCTCAGGAAACGTAGCTAGGAGTGATAAAGATATCTATATATAATAATAAATATATATATATTAATACATACATATATACTGTAATGTCTGCCGCAAGTGATGACGCGCAGACATGAGTTGCCGTCTCAAACGTCACGGTACTTTATTGTTTAACACAGCCACAGCGAAACAACTGAGAAACACTACTAGAAACTTCTAGACTTCCCTTCCTAATCCCTGCAGGTCCGCCCCCACCCCTCCCCTCCGCCAACCCGCAAGTACCTGCCTCCATGCAAGCCCCGGGTTGGCGGAGAGCAGAGTGACGGCCAGGCCGACCAATGACAGGGTCGCTCAATACAGGGTCGGATACTCGCCCCAATGACGTGTTTACTCATCTCACTGACTTAACTATCTCA